>JAGIQG010000043.1:2121469-2264320 GCA_024679065.1 Sphyrna mokarran
TAAGGCAAGATTAGGGCCAGTCATAGACAGCAGTGGGAAGTTGTGCGTGGAGCCTGAAGAGATTGGTGAGGCACTGAATAAATATTTCTCTTCGGTATTCACGCAGAATGCTGGAAATGTAGCTATGGAGAACACTGAGGTACAGGGTTGCAAATTGGGAAGTATTGTAGTAGATAGGGAGGATGTGCTAGAAATTCTCGAGGGTTTGAAGTTGGATAAATCCCCTGGGCCGGACGGGATTTACCCTAGGATTCTCTGGGAGGCAAGAGAGGAGATTGCAGAGCATCTGGCTCTGATCTTCAGGTCGTCGTTGGTTACGGGTGTGGTTCCGGAGGACTGGAGGATAGCGAATGTGGTCCCGTTGTTCAAGAAGGGGAAGAGAGACCTTCCAGGGAATTATAGGCCAGTGAGTCTTACTTCTGTTGTGGGCAAAGTATTGGAGAGAATTATTAGGGATATGATTTATAGTTATTTAGAGAGAAATGAATTGATTGGGGATAGTCAGCATGGTTTCGTGAAGGGTAGGTCATGCCTTACTAACCTCATTGAGTTTTTGAGAAAGTGACCAGAGAGGTGGATGGGGGTAAGGCGGTTGATGTAGTATATATTGACTTTAGTAAGGCTTTTGATAAGGTGGCCCATGGAAGACTTCTACAGAAAATGCAGATGTGTGGAATAGAGGGTGATTTAGCTAATGGGATTAGAAATTGGCTGGCAGATAGAAGACAGAGGGTGGTGGTTGATGGGAGATATTCATCGTGGAGTTCGGTGACGAGTGGTGTGCCTAGGGGGTCTGTTTTGGGGCCCCTGCTGTTTGTAATTTTTATAAATGATCTGGATGAGGGTATTGAGGGATGGATCAGTAAATTTGCCGATGATACTAAAGTTGGTGGAGTGGTAGATAGTGAAGAGGGGTGTTTTAGTTTACAGAGTGACTTGGACAAGTTGCAGAGCTGGGCCGAGAGGTGGCAAATGGAGTTTAATGTGAAAAAGTGTGAGGTAATGCACTTTGGCAGGAACAATAAATGTGTAGAGTATAGGGCTAATGGTAGGGCTCTTAATAGTGTTGAGGAACAGAAGGATCTTGGTGTATGTGTCAATAGATCCCTGAAAGTAGGCAGTCAAGTGGATTAAGTTGTTAAGAAGGCATATGGAGTCTTAGCTTTTATTGGTAGGGGGATTGAATTTAGGAGCCGCAGCATCATGTTGCAGCTGTACAAAACTCTAGTGCGGCCGCACTTGGAGTATTGTGTGCAGTTCTGGTCGCAACATTATAAGAAAGATGTGGAGGCATTGGAGAGGGTACAGAGGAGGTTTACCAGGATGTTGCCTGGTATGGAGGGCATGTCCTATGAAGAGAGGTTGAAGGATTTGAGGTTGTTTTCGTTAGAAAGGAGGCGGCTAAGAGGGGATCTTATTGAAGCATATAAGATGATTAGAGGTTTAGATAGGGTGGACAGTGATAGCCTTTTTCCTAGGATGGAGAAAGTAGCACGAGGGGACACAGCTTTAAATTAAGGGGTATGAGTTATAGGACGGATATCAGAGGTAGGTTCTTTACTCAAAGAGTGATTAGGGAGTGGAATGCCCTGCCTGCAGCTGTTGTAGATGCGCCAAGTTTGGTGGCGTTAAAGAGGTTAGTTGATAAGTATATGGATGAGAAGGGAATGGTTTAGTTAGGAGGGGCATTGCTTTTTATTTTGGTCGGCACAACATCGAAGGCCGAAGGGCCTGTTCTGTGCTGTATTGTTCTATGTTCTATGTTCTATAACTACATACACACACAAGTTCCGATATTTATCTACATTCACACGTTCAGATATATAATCATATGCACAGATGTTCAGGTATGTATTAATACACACACGTCTAAGTCTGAGATATCCACGAACAGACTCAAAAACTGCTTCTTTCTTGCTGCCTTCGGGCTTTTGAATGCACCTATCTTGCAATAAGCTAATCTTTCTCTAAACGTTAACTGTGTGTAAAACAACATACTGTACTCTCTCCTTTCATTCACCCCGTGAACTGTATGAACGTCATGCTTTGTCAAAATAGCATACAAGAAATTATACATTTCACTGTATACTAATGCATGAAAAATAATGCTTCAAATGAAATCAAATGCACATATGCTCAGGGATATATCTGTGCGCGCACACTCACATACACACACACACACAATCACACACACTCACATACACACACACACACACTCACATACACACATACACACACACACACACTCACACACGCCCACACCACACATACTCACAGACAAACACACACACACACACACACGCAAAGTCAGAATCACATATATATTTACACATACAAACACGCACACACACACACACACACACACACACACACGCACACATATGCCAAGATGGCCTAGTTCTACTAAACTAATCCAATTATCACTAAAGTTGAATAGAAACCTTCATAATACAGAGTAGCATCTCACCTTTCCATTTTTCAGTTGCCTTAGGATACGAAACACTTTTTGTCCAATATTTCCTCGGAGTCCCCAGTTGAACAATACAATTACAGATAGCGCCGCTTCTCCACGTTACCCCCGACACCATGATGTGACTCCTGACACTGTAGGTCCCGTCCTCCTCCATTGTCCCTGGATCAGTCGATCCTTCAGCGACTAAACCGGAAATATTCCAGAAAACAGCAATCTGGTTGGAAGAAATTCCATTGACCAAACACACCAAGGGGACGGTATCATTCACATTCAGCTCAGCCGGCGGGATAAATACCTGCACTGCCGTCTTGTTGGTAGAACTGTCTAGACAGAAATTGGGACATAGTTAACGATTTATTTACACCAAATGTTACTGCTGTGCACAATCTAAATTCATTTCACTTGCTCTCTTACCTCCAACTTGTAGTGTGGGTCCATTCTGGAGCGGTGCATTGCTATCCTTATCAGCACAGTAGTAGGAACCCGAGTCATTCGCCTGGACATTGCGAATTTCCAGGATCAATTCACGTTTGTCGTGGCCTTTTTTAGAAATAAACTTACAATCAGCCTCCTGACAGGCTGGGATATCGATTACTTTCGGGATTTCACCAACATTTTGTTTGTACCAGAAATAGCTGGCCACGACTTCCACCTCGAATTCCAGTTGACAGGTTAAATCCACCGTCTGGCCGACTTCGGCTGTCACTGTGAAGAGCCTTTGAGGTAGAGAGGAGTCGGAATCTGTAACTAGAGAGATTATTCAAACATTACCACATATTTCAACATAGAAAGTAGCCTTTTGGAAAAAAAACGCTGTAAATTAAGAACAGTTTCATTATTATCTTCAATTATACTTCTGCAGATTATTTCCCAAGTTGTGTTTTCTTCGCTTGAAAGGAGGAAGCTGAAAATCCCTTGTACCGATAATTAAGTCGTATTTGTAGTGCTGTAGCCGGGCGGCATGTGTTTGGCACCTTTGGCTCACGGCGCTGGGGACCAGGATTCAATTCCTGGCCTGGGTCACTGCCTGTGCACGTTCTCCCCGTGCCTGCATGGGAGTTTCCTCCCACTCACCGAAAGCTGTGCTGGTTCGGTGCATTGGCCGTGCTAAATTCTGCCTCTGTGTAACCGTACTGGCGCAGGTGTGTGGCGACTGGGGTCTTTTCATAGTAACTTCATTGCAGAGTCGATGCAAAAGTGAAGATTACTAGTCACAAGTGAGGCTTACACTAACATTGGAATGTGAAATTCCCCTGGAAGCCGACTTGTGGCACTAATGCTTAAGAAACTAACTTGGCTGCTGCCATTTTCAATGTCTCACCTGGCAAATACTCACCATGAGACCACAACGCATGGAGAATGAGTATCAGGGATAAAGATTGCTGGGGCATTTTGCACAGATGAGCAATATCTCCCTGTTTCCACTCACACCAGTTTGTTTTTGCTGAGAGGTCCGAGGACTGACCTGGTCTCAGACCTAGTTAATTGTTGCACTTTATGATTGGGTGGAAACTGTGACAAGAGACAATGGAAAGTGTGACATAGTACTGATGATGTTGCGCTGCTGAATGCATTTGACGCACTGTGATCGCCGCCTACGTGTCACAGGATCAAGTGATAGAACATTCACGCAGAGCTTGACTGGTTTGACATACCGAGAGGACCACAAGCTAATCATTGTGCTGATATGTGCAGAATATGTAAGTTACAGGTTAATTTATTCTCAGGATATACAATACGGCGGCTTAGTTGAGAAGGGTGAGGGCGTTGATCTCACTGAAACTTACAGAACACTGCAACGCCTTGTAAAGTGGACATGGAGAAGATCTTCAGAATATAATAGAATAGAAGCACTACAGTCCAGAAGGAGGCCATTTTAGCCGTTCGAGGTTGCACTGACAATGACACCAGCCAGGCAATATATCCGTAACGTATCTTACACTCTTAGCCCCCCTCCCCCCTCCACCTCTCCCCTTCACTCCCCCCACCCCGACACTAAGGGACAATTTAGCATGGCTAATCCAACAAACTTTGGATTGTTGGAGGAAACTGGAGCAACGACAGAAATCCCATGCAGACACTGCGAGAATGTGCAAACTCAACACAGTCACCCAAGACCGGAATTGAATCCGAGTCCCTAAGTGCAGTGAAGTAGCCGTGCTAAAAGCTGTGCCACCATCCATTAGTTGGAGAGACTCGGCTCTGAGTGCACAGACTCAGAGTAAAGGGTTGACCCTTTCGCACGGAGAAGAGATTCCCTCAGCCAGAGAGACGTTAATCTGTGGAATTCATTGCCACAAAAGGCCGTGAAGGCCAAGTCATTGAGCGTATTTAAAACAGTGATAAGTAGGCTTTGGACAAGAGATAGATTGGCAAGTGGTTCAAAAGTGTAGAGGAAAAGGCGGGAGAGTGGGGTTGAGAAACATATCAGCCATGACCGAATGGCAGAGCAGACCCGATGGGCAGAATGACGTAATTAAGTTCTTTTATCTTATGGACTTATTGCTCGGCAATATGTATTAACCAGCTATATCATCCGATTGAGTTGTCCTTGTAAAATATTATAGTATAGAATTATATATTATAGAAGTGTAAAACACTTCGATGTTGTGCTGGACATGACAGGAGTTAAAGTAATCCCTTTTGTCTTACCTTCGTCCATATCCTCTGTTTCTTGAATATTCATACCATTATCTAAAAGCCCCTTAAACGCCACTTTCAGACCTACCTCCAACACCACCCCAGACAGCGCGTTCTGGACAACTATTACTCGCCGTGTAAACAATTTACTCCTCGCACCTCCTTTGAACTTTCCCTCTCTCACCTTAAGTATTTGACATCTCAAATCTGAGAAAAATTATTTTGAGTGCCAACTCTATTCATGACTATTATAATTTTTATAGACGTCTATCAGGTCTCCCCTCAGTCTTCAATGCCCCATTGAAAACAGCTTCTGCATCTTCTGTGTGGTTCTCCTTGTGCTACATCAACAGTGCTAAATAGGAGCGAGGACCATCAATTTGACCACGCCGCAGTGAAGTAACGGCAATAGGTTTCAAATATATTGCGTCTGATTGGGAGGGGAGTTGATGGCGATGGTGTACACCATCTCTTTGTCCTTCTCTTTGTCCTTCAGGGCCAAGAAGGTTTGGATTTGCAAAGTGAATGACAGGAATATAAATTGAATGTACAAGTATATACGATGATCCATTCTGAAAAAAGGCTTTGTTTTTACAGTTATTGTTATAGAAACATCGGCAATATAAGCAAGAAGTGGCCATTTGGCATTTTGAACCTGTTCGGCCGTTCATTTTGGTCAAGGCTGATCATCAAATTCAATGTCCCGAATTCCCCCTTTCCCCTCATATTCCTCTTTTGACCTAAAAGCTATTTCTTCTAATTCCTCGAACTCCATTTTGAAATCACAAAAGTTTTTGGCCTCAACAACAGTCTGTGGTAGTGAGTTTCACTACCTGGGTGAAGACATCCCTCTCCATCTCAGTTCTAAAAAGTTTACCTGATGGAACTTTCTATGTTACAACGAGACCCCCTCTTACTCTCCTAAACTCTGAAGAATTCAATCCAAACCGACTTAGTCTCTCCCCACTTGACAGACCTGTTATCTCAGGAATCAACCTGGTCCACCTTCGCTGTTCTTCCTGTAAAGCAAGGACATGCTTCCCTCAAATAAGGCAACCAGAATTGTACACAACACTCTAGATTTTTTTTTAAATCACATAATGTTTTGGTCTCAGCTCCTTTATGTGATAGTGAGTTCTACACATTCAACACTCTTTGGGTGAGGAAATTTCTCCTCACTTCAGTCCAAAAACTGGGGCGGTACGGTGGCATAGTGATTAGCACTGATGCTTCACAGCATCAGGGACCTGTGTTTGATTCTCGGTTTTCCTCACTGTCTTTATGGAATGTACACGTTCTCCCTTTGTCTGCGAGGGTTTCCTCCGGATGCTCTAATTTCCTCTCACATACTCAAAGACATACTAATTCGGTGCATCGACCTGAACAGGCGCCCGGCTGTGGTGGTAGTGGGGTGGGGGAGGGAGGGATTTCAAATTTCACAGCAAGTTGTTTGCAGTGTTAATATAAGCTTTACTACTAAGACTAATAAATTAACTTTAAACTTGAATAGGTTTACCAATATCTTCAGAAATGATCTGTCGGTAATGACATAACCTGCTTGCACAGAAACTGTAAAATACTGGATGGGCTGTGGGTGGATTCAATTGAAATAACTGCACAGTTGCAGCCCAAGTTATTTCGATGCTCCTTGTACGTCGAGAATATGCTGCCCGCTATTTGGCACAATACTTTTTTGTGAGTAAGTCTGGATATCTTTGACTTGTCTTCCAAGCTGGGCCTTGAAGAAACACATGGACTTAGTCGCGCATTCATGAGGACATCGTACATACTTGGCCTTTGTTCATTTTATCAAAGCTGGTGGCAGGCAGTCTGCTGCTTCCAGTTTCAAGCTGAGAGGCAAGATGTGTCATCCCCAGGCAGCTCTCTGCGTGCACCGTCTCAATTGTAAAAACAAGCCAACCACTGAGAGTTTCTGGCTCGAATAATTTTCCATCAGTGGTTTAAAGTGGATAGAATCTTGGCTAGTGATTTGCGCCCCTCGATATCCTCTGCACACCGCAGAACATGCGAGCCGTCCTTGTGTGGGTGGAAGCAAGGAGCCGTGGACAGAGACAACGCGCATCTTTGCTGCCACACCAAACCGTCCGTTACAGGGGCGACTGGCTCGCTTCATTTTCATTCTATTTTATGCACTTATGCAGGACAGTTCAGACACAGTTCCCAGAGGTCAGAAGCCAATCTACAAATTCATTCTACAAATCTCTTCATTTTAAAGGAGAAGCGATGGCCGAGTAGCATTATCGCTGGACTATTAATCCAAACACTCAACTGCTGTTCTGGTGACCCTGGTTCTATTCCCGCCACGATAGCTGGAGGTATATTCATTCAATAGAAGGTATCTGGAATTCAAAATCTACTATGACCATGAAACCATTGTCTATTATCAGGTAATACCCCCAAATTTCCTTAATACCCTTTAACGAAGGAAATCTGCTCCCCTTATCAGTTCTGGCCTATATGTGACTCCAGACACATAGCAATGTTGTTGAGTCTCAACTGCCCTCGAGCAGCTAGGGATAGGCAACAATTTCTGGACAGCGAGCGATGCCCAAGTCCCATGAATATGTGATTCTTTTGAGGCAACGCGCGTTCCCCATCATTGTACTGAATATTATATGTGACAGGGGTTCCTGAGGGGTATTAGAGAAAATACAAATTTCACTGAATTCACTGCAGAACTAGGTCATATTTCTAATGAGAGAATCCAATAAGCATCAACATTTGCCCCATTAACAGGTCCAAGTGTTTTGCCTGTTAGAATGATGCATAATAGCCCTTTGCAATAGCTGCCACATTGATCGGGATTCTATTCTTTATTCTCATTCGGATTTGAAGTCTTAAGACAGCTGATAAGGCTGATGTTTAGAAGGCACATTGTAAAATTAAAATTTGTATTGGTTTGAAACACCACTTGTAATTCATTTGCTTCTCCCCTCCCTCCACCGGAAATCTGAGTGAACACACCGGCCAAGGAAAAGTGAGCGAATGATCCATTTCATAATGTTGATTAGTAACTTCGTTACTCTTTTGGTCGAGAACTTCAACTTTCTTGTGTCCAGATCACCAGCAATCTGTCCTGGTCCCTTCATGCCGAAGATATGGTTAGGGAAGCCCACCAACCGCTCTACTTTCTCAGATGGCTAAAGAAATTCGACATTTCTGCGCGGCCTCTCACCAACTTTTACAGATGCATCATAAAAAGAAACATCCTTTCCGGATTTCACACAGGTTGGTACGGCTGCAGCTCTGACCAACACTGCAAAAACTACAAATGGTTGTGAATGAGGCCAACTGCATTTTACTGTTGTCAGATAATTTAATCAAATCTGATGAACTCATTTAACTGTCATATTGGCACTTCCTGGAATATTCTGGGGTGCATCATCCACTGGCCACTTCTAATTGAAGTTTGTTACAGCAGTTTCATCCTTGCATTATTCACTGATGTGCTGGGTTCCCCGTCATTGAGCTTAGATATATGATTGGAACTTCCTAACCCATTAAGTATCGCAGTTAATACCTCCATTCCCTACTGAATGGAGGAGGACAGCAGTTGACAGTGATTTGCTTTAGTTCTGTCTATCGCATGCTGCGTTCGCTGTTTGGAACGCAAGACTTCGTGTGCTGCACTTTAACGACGTTACATTCTATTTTTAAGGTTCTCCCCCGGTCAGTACATCCTTCAAGTGAATTTCAAGATGGAGGAATATTGATGCATGAGCTGAGGCGGACAGTATGAGGCAAATAGCAGAACGTTTTCTTGTCCATGGATGTGCTGTTGGCAAGTGACGTGCTCCAGAGACGTTGGGAACTCAGTGCATAAATCTGCGATTCTATCTCTGTTCAGCCTTTGTAGTACTGCAGCGCCACCTCAGGGATGGCGTTGGTAATGTCTAAGATTTCCTCCACCTGACCTGATTTCCTGAGTATGCTGATTTCCTGAGCATGCCGATTTACAGCTTTTTGTTTTGCTATTTCGGGGGTAGGGGGTCAGCCGAGGTGGCTGGGGGAGGGGTAGTAGGGAGGGGTCGGGAAAGATATAGGTACGGAATGCATTTCCTCTAAACTTAGAAGAGAACCCTCCCCATCCCTCAGATGTTATTAGGGTGTGCTTTGAAGGGTCAACTTTGCATTTTTTTCTGCTGTTGTTTTCGATGTCTCTATGAATGTGGGGCGATGTTTCCTGATCTATTCTTATTGCACCATTTTTATACAATGGGGTGACATAAAAACTATCTCAAAGGCCCGGAATCATAAGTGGCCAATGTAAGACTGGCCGCAGAGTGACCATTTCATACCCTAAATGTTTCTTTATGACGACCGATCACGGTTTCGGAGTCTGTATAACTGGGAGATGTTTTTGGACTGTAACTACAATTACTTCCGTTATCAACTGAAATTTAATTCCACATTTTCCGAATTCTATTGAATATCCCAAACGGGTAGAGGTGAGAACATCGGAGTGGCAGCGCAGGCTCGTTGGACCGAAGGGCCTGTTTCCCGTGTTGTTTTGCTTTTTGTTCTTTGATTTGTCTGCATATGTCGAAGGATGTGACCACCGGCGGACTGTGTCCGGTTTAACAATTCAAATGGTGTATCTTCTCTTAAATGACATTCTGATTTAAATATTAATGGCATGGTTTTTCATGTGAAATATTTCATGACCAACATTCATCCCAATTTGCCTATGATTCACCTACCGGTTTCATGTTCCATGCTGAACAACTGAACTGATTTGAGGCTGATTTGACTCCTACACATGTGCATCAGCGGGGGTGAACAACCAGACACTTAAAACGCTTTTCTTCATTGAACAAAGACCGATATGAAGACAAGAAGGAGTCTAGAAGTTAATTGGATTATCTAAGATTTCCAAACGGATCCACTGCAGTCACGGACAGGAACTAAACGGTCAATCTAAATATCAAAGAATCTCAACAAACAACTAAACAATGTTAAGATAATGGGTTATTATTAGTAATATTGATAATAATAATTTTAGAAAGACATGATTGATTTCAATATGTTTGGTACTTTCCACGGACGGGCGAGTTTGAGAATCCCTGGGACCTTACATAAACACTGGATGGCTTGTGGGAATATGACTGGATTTATTTTAGAGATTAAGTTGCTATAGGATCTGCACCCTAAAGGTATGTTTATTTATGAGTCTAACCAGGGAAGAATCTTTGCTGGAAAATATTCTGTAAAATTAACGTTCATGGTGTAATGTAATCTGTGTGTAACTTTTGTATCATTTCTAATAAATGGATAACTTTAACATTTAAAAGCATCAGTCTTGTTGTGGAATTTCTAGCACCTGATCTTGTACATCTACCTTCTTGTAGAAAGGGACAAGTAAAAGACGGATGCAATGATGTGATTTATTATTGTCACATATATTAGGATGCAGTGAAATATATTATTTTTTGCGCACCATACAGACAAAACATACCATTCAAAGAGTATGTGGAGGTAAGGAAAATAGAGGGTGCAAAATACAATGCTGCAGTTACCGAATTTGTGTGGACAAAGTTCAGCTTAATATGTGATAGGACCATTCTAAAATCCGATTGCATCAGGGAAGAAGCTGTCATGTCCCGTGCAGAATGTCCAGGATGCGTTGGGTCCTTAGTAATGCTGGCTCCTTTCCTTAGGCAGCGGGAAGTGTGGACAGAGCCAATGGATGGGAGGCTGGTTTGCATGACGGACTGAGCGACGTTCACGACTCATGATAATTTCTTGCGGTCTTGGAGCAGGACACATAACAAGCTGTGATACATAGAAAATTGATGCTTTCCATGGATCTTCCATTTTCCATGGAACTTTGATGAGTTCCACAGTGGACATAACGAATTTCCATTGCCTCTTGAACTGTATTTTGCACTTTTGGTGATGTCCATTTTGAAATGATGCGATGTGCTTCCAGATATTTTATCAATAAAGTATATTTTTGTAACACACGAAAATAAGGGAACAGCCTCCATGTTGATGAGGCCCAAGGCACCCAATATGATTGACAGCGTCATCTATTCCATGGCGGTTCTGACTCTGTTTTCTTTGAAGTGCGGAGATCTCTTTCTTGACACTGCATTCCTGTTTAGAAACGGTTCCTGCCAAGATCATCCCACCTCAGTCCATCAGATTATCAGGGCGCTATTCCAGAATCTGAATCAGCATCATCCCTGCAGTTTATTTCTCTGTCAAAAGGTACATTGACTCCCACTGCCATTCGTGGCAAAGAACAGAAAATGAGAATTATTTGAAGTAATTGAACATGTCAGAACGCCCCGAAAGAGGATGCATCCGCTCCATCTCCATTTTATCCATACTTTCATCATGTTATACCCCTGAATTTGATTTCCCCTCATTCTTCTCAGTTCTGGAGAGTATATGCCTAAACGTTTCAATCTCTCTTTATCCCTTCATCACTGGAATAAGCCTAGTGAATCCCCTCTGAACTGCGTCCAATATCACTACAACAATCTTCAAATAAAGGAAAGGAAACTGGTCACAATACTCCAGGTGCGGCCTCAACAATGCCTTGTCTAGTTACATCAATACTTCCTTACCATTCTATTCTATTCATTTAGCTGCAGACTGATTTCTATGTCGTTTTTCATGACAGCACTGATCTCTTTAACCAAATGTTGTGACTGCCTCCTGAAAGAACGGCTGGTTGAGATTCTGGAAATCAATGCCTGAAGGAAGAGTACCTTACAACGTTTAAGATGTATTTAGATGCCCACTTGCGATGCACAAGGTATATAAGAAAACGGGCCAAGTTCTGCAAAAGTTAATAGGATAGTTAGGTGGTTTGTCTCTGTCTGACACAGACACGATGGACTGAAGGGCATTTCCTGTGCAATTTACCTTTATGACTCCATTTGAATGTATTCTTTAAGATGGATGCCTGCTGAGAAATATATGCCTCCATCCCACACCCCTTAAATCCCAAATGAAACGAATGCCCTATTCTCCGAGTCATATCCTGGGTGTAAAATTCCTCCTTCTCTTCGTGAATATCTCAGTATTATCCTCCAATGACTGCGTCCTCAGGCTGTAGTCTGCGGATTGACTGTTAAAGAGCTCACATGGAACAGAACTGCACAGTACAGGCCCTTCGGCCCTCAGTGTTGTGCCGAGCCATGCCGAATCCCAAGATCAAGCTGTCCCCGCCATGTGCCTATCCAATAACGGCTTGAAAGTATCCGACTCCACTATCACAGCAGGCAGTCTATTCCACATCCCAACCACTCTCTTAGTAAAGAACCTATCCCGAACATCCTTCCTGTATCTCCCACTATGAATTTTATAGTTATGCCCCTAGTAACAGCTACATCACCAGAGGAAATAGTCTCTGCACTTCCACTCAATCCCCTTCATCATTTTATAAACCTCTATTAAGTCGCCTCTCATCCTCCTCCGCTCCAAAGAGGAAAAAGCCCAGCTCTTTCAACCCTTCCTCAAAAGACCTCACAATGGAGACTGCTATACAAAACAAGTGAGTGAGAATTAGAAACTCAATCATCAATAGACATCTGCTCACCTTATAGTCATCATGAAACAGCCAATTGGATTATTTTAACTCAAACACTAATTCATTATTAACATTTTTTTCCTGCTTTCACAAAAGGGATGGTTGGCATGGGCGTCTTGTGCTATTTTATCTTGCAAGGGAATGCGACCTCCACTGGCAAGGTGAATGCGTATCGTCTGCCCTAATTGCTTCCCGAGATGGTTGTGATTTCCTTCTTGAGCCGCTGATTTCCCTGTGGTGTATGTATAGGGAGGTATACAAAATTGTCTCCCAGCGACAGTGAAGGGAGAGTGATCTATTTCCAAATAAGAATGGTGTGAGACTTGGAGGGAAATCTCCAAGTGCTGGTGTTCCCTCGCGCCTGCTATCCTTGTCCTCCTTGTTAATCGAAGGACAAGTGTAACAGACGGATGAAAATTGTTTTCAATGCGGAAAATTGCTGCAGTGCATCTTGGCCATGGTGCTCACGGCTGTCATTTTGCATTGGTGGAAGAGGGAGTGGATGTTTATTGTGTGTGTAGCAATCAGGTCGGGCTGCTTTACCCACCTGACCAATCCTTCACATTGCCCGTGTCTTTTTGCCTGCTGGAACGGAATGTCTCAGGAGTGAAGGAGTTTTGAATGGATCATAGTTCATCGATATTTAGCCTGTAGGTGACAATTAGAAGTGGGAACAATCTTCGATTGATCTGGACTCAGGCGTTAAAAGTACAGAGAGAGGGATGGTTGCTTTTCATGCCGGATTATGATTCAATAGCCCAGAATGGAATCCTGCCAAGATCAGTTCCATTAAGTTGGACAGGTATTGGAGAAGGGCGGTATTGTCAACCCAGCTGCTGGCTACATGTGGAGAACGATGTGGACGGAGAGATTATCGCAGTCACTAAGAAATGATACGTGTTGCTTTGAAATGGATCCTGGCCTGTGAAGGCAGCTGATTGGAGAAAGGCAGAAATGGAATTGTGGTGAAGTTGAGCGTGGAAACAAAATCTTATAGCATATTGGAGGGCGTCGGAAAGGAAAGGGATGTTGGTGATGGGATGTTAAATTAGAAGGACAAAGCTTTTAAGGGTCTAATTCTGGATTGAGGTGAGAACAGCGTATTTGTAATGAGGGACAATTACCAAGGGAGCGATCTGTTTCCAATATAGGCTCTGTAAGAAATCCCAGATCACCTGGTTGAAGCCAAACAAGTTTATTTGGTAGCACAAGCCACGAGCTTTCGGAGCGCTGCTCCTTCATCAGGTAAACGGGAGTTTTGATCACAAACATGACATATAAAGATACAAATTCCATTTCCAAAATAATGGTTGGAACGCGAGTCTTTACAGGTAATCAAGTCTTAAAGGTACAGAGAATGTGAGTGGCGAGAGGGTTAGGCACAGGTTAAACAGATACGTATTGTCTCCAGCAGGACAGTTAGTGAGATTTTAGAAGTCTGGTGGTAAATGCGGGGTAACTTTTAACATTTAAGAGAAACTTGGACGGGTTCATGGTGTGGACGTATATGGTTCAAGTGCAGGTCAGTGAAACTAGGCAAAAAATGGTTCGGCACAGACAAGAAGGGCCAAAAGGCCTGTTTCTGAGCTGTAAATTTTCTATGCTTTATATGCTTTCTAAGCCCAGACAAGTTGTGGGAATTATAAATGATGCAGGCTCAATTTTGTATGAAACTGTCTTCCCACTAACAGATCCGCTGGAGCAACACTTGTTGCTGTGTCCCTTGTTCACCCGCAATCAAGCATAAAACGTGCCATCCGGTTTCCTCAGTATGCCACCAGTTGCTTTGTCAAAGAACAAAGAACAAAACAGCCCAACGAGCCGCGCCGCCACCCCGATGTTCCCATCTCTTCCCGCGATCCCTGTCCATGTTTATAGATCAGTGGATTTAAAAACCAAATTTGAGACAATTTAGGGAGAATTTATTTTGCCAATTAGCCTGAGAGCACATCTTTGGGATGGGGAGGAAACCAGAGCACCCGGAGAAAACCCACGCAAACACGGGGAGAATGCGCAAACTCCCACAGACACAGGGCCAAATCCATGTACCTGCACAGCACAGCGATAATCACTGAGCTGTCGTGTTGCCCATCAGAAGGTCCAGGTCAAGCGTACATGAACAACGTGAAACAGTAGGATACTCTCGAAAAAGATCCAAGAGCAGTCCTCTCACGACCCATTGCGTGTACGCCCCTCGTTAGACAACAAGGTGGACCAAAGCACCTGTAGAATAAAAACAAATAGATCAATATCATCATCTATTTACTCACTTCCCAGGGACTCCCAAGGCTCATGATCCCTATTTTAAATCAGTTTTCTGTACCCCTCCATTCCTACTCTGTTCATGTGCCCATCTAAGTATTTCTTAAATAACTCCAGACTACCTGCCTCCACCACTTTACTTGGCAGCGCCTTCCATGCCCCTACCACCCTCTTTGTGAATAAACTCCCTCGAGTATCCATATTATATCTTACCCTCCTCACTCTAAGATCGTGACCCCTCGTGCTATTTGAGTCCATCCCAGGAAAAAGCTTAACCCTGTTTACTCTATCAATCCCCTTCAAAATCTTGTACACCTCTATCAGATCTCCTCTAAGTCCACGTCTTTCTAAGAAAACAGTCCCAATTTGCCTAATCTCTCCTCATAACTCAGACCTTCCTAGGCAGCATCCTGGTAAACCTCCTCTGCACTCTCTCCAGAGTCTCCACGTCCTTCCGGTAGTAAGGCGACCAGAACTGGACGCAGTTTTCCAAATAAGGTCTAACCAACATTTTATACAATCATTGAAGTCTTGAACCATACGTTGCACCAGCCTTTGTGCGAAAAGTGATCATGAGCTGCTAAAATATTTTCGTAATCTTTGGAGAGCATGCATTGCTAGGAATCATTGCTAGCCGTTTGTGGGAACCACCATCCTAGTATTCCATATACACTGGCACCTTGACATTACATCTAGATCACTGCCTGGGAAATAGTGTAGTCCTCTCGGGGCATCTGCAACCCTTTGGACAGGAGTGTATCATGATTAAACCCAAGGAGCTCATAAATGTCCACAGGTACTCATGGCCCTTCCAGAGTACTCGCAGATGTGAAGGAAAGCTAAGGGAAGGCGTATTTGATTTTCTTGCTACCGACCACCAATTGTGATAACAACATCAGGAAGATATACCGGACGTATAACTTCAAACCAGCATGTCATTTCAAATAATCTCAGGGGGACCCTTATTTCGTTGCGTTAATTTGGAGGCCGTGCTGGGGGCGGAAAAATAATCGCACGCCCGAGGAGTGACCCCGTCCTCAGCACGAAGTAAGCTTCGTTAATGGTGTACGTTTTCATTTCTTCAGAGGGTGGTTTTTCAGATCCGCCGTGCAGGATCACTGACTAATTTTAGATAAGATAGAATCATTAGAGGCATCAATTTGTACTCGTACCACTGGAAAGCTCCCCAAACTATTTAGAGTCCTCATTGTCCCCTTCCAATGCTGGTAAGCGAGCCAGGCTTGTGGCAACCAGAGATGTTACAATGGCGGTGCAGGCTTGTTGGGTGTTTCCCGTGCGGTATTCTTCTTTGTTCTTTGCAACACCTATTAGGCCTCTACAAGCGGATAACGTAATTCCACACTCCTTCTCCACCGACCACCAGTCTCACCTCCCTTTCTCCCCAGAGTCTCTGTCCTGATATAGCTCTACTTTATTGTCAGCCTACAAATATCATCAGGAACAGTGACGTGGAATCCAGATAGTTAATGCTGACGCATTGTAACATCTCTGGTTGCCACAAGCCTGGCTCACTTACCAGCATTGGAAGGGGACAATGAGGACTCTAAATAGTTTGGGGAGCTTTCCAGTGGTACGAGTACAAATTGACGCCTCTAATGATTCTATCTTATCTAAAATTAGTCAGTGATCCTGCACGGCGGATCTGAAAAACCACCCTCTGAAGAAATGAAAACGTACACCATTAACGAAGCTTACTTCGTGCTGAGGACGGGGTCACTCCTCGGGCGTGCGATTATTTTTCCGCCCCCAGCACGGCCTCCAAATTAACGCAACGAAATAAGGGTCCCCCTGAGATTATTTGAAATGACATGCTGGTTTGAAGTTATACGTCCGGTATATCTTCCTGATGTTGTTATCACAATTGGTGGTCGGTAGCAAGAAAATCAAATACGCCTTCCCTTAGCTTTCCTTCACATCTGCGAGTACTCTGGAAGGGCCATGAGTACCTGTGGACATTTATGAGCTCCTTGGGTTTAATCATGATACACTCCTGTCCAAAGGGTTGCAGATGCCCCGAGAGGACTACACAACTTTAACGTTGTGAGTGCCTTCGTCTACCTAAACCTATGTCTACGCCTACTGGAGAAGATTGAGGGAAGACTAATTTAGGGACAATTTGATAACACCAATAGTGTTTATGTTTGGTAGCTAATTAAATAAATCATCTGAAACTTTTGATTGAAGCTCAGGACACCAAATTCAGCCCCAGCTCTGACAAATGGTTACCCAGAACCGTCAGCTCAGAAACGTTATTCGTATTCTCCCTCCACTGATGCTGTCAGACCTGCTGAGATGTTCCAGAATTTCCTGCTTCTATTTCAGATTACAGCACTAAATTGCTTTCAGCCAATTTATTAGAACCGGCTTCACAATTCTCCTCGAGCCCCCGGAATCTGTAGTGTTGGTTTATTTTCCCAACACCTTTTGAAAATTCATTCTGTTGGCTATTTATAGCTGAAATCACAACCGCAGCCATTTGCCCAACTGTAGAATTACTAATTTGCTCAGTCTGCTCAGATGCAGACGTGGGGAGTCATGGTCACAAAGCCCTATCATTGCAGATGTCACCATTGCAGATGTGAGATCAGCCTTCTCGAAGGTGAATCTACTGAAAGAGATGGACCAGGACGGGGTACCAGGATAAGCACTTAGGTCCTATGCCGGTCAGTGGCGGGAACATTCGCAGACACCTTGAGTCTCCCTTTCCAACAGCCTGAGATCCCTATCTGTTTCAAGAAGACAATCACCAACCCACCACCAAAGCGTGCCTTAATAGCTATCGTCAGGTGGCTCTGACATCCATCACTATGAAGATCTTTGAAAGGCTAGTCATGACATAATCAATTCCAGCTTCCTAGTCTGCCTGGATCCACGACCGTTTGCCTACAGTCGCAAGAGATCACAGAAGCCTGGCCCTGTACTCAACTCTGGAACACCGAGGCAACAAAGGCACAGATAGCAGACTCCTTTTCATTGACTACCGCTCAGCCTCAACAGCATTATTCCTACCGAGCGCATCTCCAAGCTCAATGGCCTGGGCCACGGTCTCTCCCTCTGCGACTGGATCCTAAACTTCCTAACCCATAGAGCACAGTCAGTAAGAATAGGCAAAAACACTTGCTCTTATGTTGCTCAGCACCAGTGCGCCCCGAGACTGTGTTCTCAGCCCCCTACTATACTCCTTATGCATCTATGACTATGAGGCCCACTCCAACTCCATTTTCAAGTTTATTGATGACATTACGGTCATGAGTCATATCTCAAACAATGATGAGACTGAATACAGGAATGAGATAGAGAATCTCGTGGACTGATGCGGCAATAATTATCTCTCCCTCACGGTCAACAAAACGAAGAAGATTGTCATTGACTTCAGGAAGTGTAGCAGAGAACATACCCCAGTCTATATCAGTGGGGACGAATTTAAACGAGTCAAGACCATTCCTGACATAGCTTTTCTGCTACCATCAGACTTTGAATGGACCAACCTTGCATTCAGTTGATCTTTCTCAACACCCCAGCTCTGACTGTATCACTGCAATCTCGCCCTCTCCTTTCTTTCTCTAGTGCTTTGCCTGTGGAGCGCATTTGAAACAATAACTTTCACTGTATACTCATACATGCGACAATAATAAATCCAATCAACACGTAGACCCGCACATAGCCAGAATCGCTCTGCCTCTCTCACGCATACACAGGCGCACACACAGCCAAAATCTCTGTGCCTTCCTCGCATGCACACGCAAAGACGCACACACAAGCAGAACTTCTCTCGCCACTGGCACAGCCTGGACTTTTCTCCGTCTCTCCATCACACACATATACGTGCAAACACAAAGCACACACATCTTTACCAATCTGTTGGATAATATCAGAATGACACAACCAAGCATACGCGCGCGCATACACACACATAAACACACCCACACACTCATACACACACACACATACACAAACGCACACAAACGCATACAAACAGTCACATAGACATGATTTTTGTCGTTCTCGCCCTCTCCCTAGCACACAAACATACTTTTATCAATCTACCCTTTGCTTAATATTGTCAGAATCACACACCCTCGCAGACAAACAAACAGCCACAATTTATCTGTCTGTCTGTCTGTCTCTCTCTCACACAGACACATGTACACACAAAGAAATACACATGCCTTTACCAATCTACCCTCTGCTGGATAATGTCTGAATAACACGCGCACCCCTCACCCCCACACACATAGAACCACACACACACACACACACGCACACAAAACATACACACACACACACACACACACAAAACATGTACTAATCCACCCTTTCTTGATAATGTCAGAATTATGTAACCACGCAGACACACAGATAGCCAGAATTCCACTCAATCTCTCTCTCTCTTTCTCTTTCCCTCTCGCACACACAAGGACACACACCTTAACCAATCTACCCTCTGCTGGGTAACGTCATAATCACACACACACACACAGACACAAACACATACACACACACACACACCTTTAACATTCTTCCCATTACTGGATGATGTCAGAAACATTTGCAGGTCCAGAATCTCTGCTGGGGACTGTCAGAATTTCATTGGACGCGATATTACCGGAAACAACTTTGCTTAAGGTTATTTCGTTGTGTGTTGAGCGTATCACACATCACAGTAAAAATAAGATTTCAGTCACCGCCAGCAGTGGTTCCATTCTTACAGGATCCATTTGTCATTCGCCTCCCTCTGATTAGCAGCTTTTGCAATACAGCAACACCCACCGCTAAGTAAAGAGTCCGGTGATGCAACCCCGTCCTAGACCTGTAAAACATTTCATATTAGGGAAATATATAGATATGGAAATTAGATTCGTATCAGTTTATTCATTCTGTATCAAACACGAATCTGCTTCCACTGGAGATGAGTATTATCAAGAAAATAATTAAAATTGTATTAAATAAGATTAGCTTCCAAATCAAAATATCCAGTCAGAAAACGGGACTATTTGGCTGTTAGGCAGGACCAATCAATCCAAGTAGACAGTTCTTCTGTAAATCTGTCACTCTCTGCCGTCTCTTCCTTCAAAGAAATGAAAACTAGTTTTCTGGCTCCCCTAGTGGTGAGCAAATAATTTGTTCTGTATCGGATATTACTAAAAGAAAAATTCTTGCGGGTTAGAAGGGTCAAGCTCACTTCTTGTTGTTTTGAATAACAGCATCTCCTCATGACGCAGACAACCACACACATACAAATTCATACACTTACACATGCATTCTCTCAGTGACATACACACACACATACACACACACACACACACACACACACACACACAGAAACATACTGACAAGAAAATATAAGATTAGCGAGGCGTCAGTGTCGGCACACGCTTGGTGGGCCGAAGGGCTTGTTTCTGTACTGTATTATTTTTTTTTCTTTGTCACACTCATGCACACAAATACACTGATACACACATGTTCACACACACACATAAATATACACTCACACACTGTTAAACATACAGACGCACAGTCATACACACTCATGCACACAAACACACTCACAAACACGCCACATTCTGACGCACACACAAACACTCATACATTTACACACACTCATGCACACACTTACAGACACTCAGACAAAAACAGACATACACTTGCGCATATACACCCAGACAAATTCATTCACTTACACGCACTCACACTTACATATAAAGCTGATTCAATGGCACACACACTTACTGACACTTTCTCACACATAAACACACTCTCTCATATACTGGCACACACACGAATACTTAATATCTGCCAAATGTCACGTGGAATCCCTCAGTTTATTAATTGAGGTATTTAGTCTTAAACCATTCACGTTTGAGTAAGCAGATATGAAACATTTCTTGCATGTATTTCCCCCATTCCCTTCAGCTCCAAACACCAATCTTCGGGAATGGTATTAGCGTTTTCGGAAAATTCCCGAGCATGTTAGAGGAGAGTAATGCCAGTCAAAGTAGAGTGTTTGGGGAAATCAATATTGAATTGACATTGTTCTCCTGAGAACAGAGAAACTTGGGTGAAGATATGGAAGAGATCTGAAACACCATGGAAGCGGCGTCTGAGGGAGGGAATCTTTAATCGTAAAATACCCAGCATAAGAATAACGAGCAGGTAATACTTTAATATAAGTTTTAAGGATGAAATGGGCATTTAAATAATGCAGTAATGATAGTTTCAAAATGAGTGGCTAATAAGCCTGCTAGTATTAAATTGTATAACTCAAGGATTGATTGTGTCAGTAAGTTAGCTAAAACAAATTTAACCAGAATGATAGGCAGTGGGATAGCTTGATCTTGATTTTGGACACCACTCGACACAACATCGAAGGGCCGAAGGGCCTGTACTATGCTGTACTGTTCTATGGTCTACGTAACTTAAACTTGGAATGATTATGAAAGCGGGCAATGAACAAAGAACAAAGAAGAACAAAGAACAAAACAGTATGAGAAACAGGGCCTTCGGCCCAATGAGCCCACGCCACCACCCCGATGTTCCCACCTCTACCCGCGATCCCTGTCCATATGTATAGATCTATGCATTAAGAACCAAATTTTGAGACAATTTAGGAAGAATTTGTTTTGCCAATTAGCCTAAGAGCACATCTTTGGGATGTGGGAGTAAACCGGAGCCGCCGGAGAAAATCCACGCAAGCACGGGGAGAATGCGCAAACTCCCACAGACACAGGCCCAAATCCATGTATCTGCACAGCAGAGCAATAATCACTGAGCTATCGTGTTGCCAATCAGATGGTCCAGGTCGAGCATACACCAACAACGTGAAGCACTAGGATACTCTCAAAAAAGATCTAAGTGCAGTCCTCTCACGACCCATCGCGTGTTATGCCCCTCGTTAGACAACAAGGTGGACCAAACACCTGTAGGGTAAAAACAAGTACATCAATATCGTCATCTATTTGCACACTTCCCAGGGACTCCCAAGGCTCATGATCCCTATTTTAAATCAGTTTTCTACACCCCTCCATTCCCATTCTGTTCATGTGCCCATCTAAGTATTTCTTAAATAACTCCAGAGTACCTGCCTCCACCACTTTACTTGGAAGCGCATTCCATACCCCCACCACCCTCTGTGTGAAAAAACTCCCTCTAGCATCCAAATTATACCTTACCCCCCTCACCCTAAGCCCGTAACCCCTCGTGCTATTTGAGTCCATCCTAGGAAAAAGCTTAACCCTGTTTACTCTTTCAATCCCCTTCAAAATCTTGTACACCTCTATCAGATCTCCTCTAAGTCCATGTCTTTCTAAGGAAAACAGTCCCAATTTGCCTAATCTCTCCTCGTAACTCAGAACTTCCATTCTAGGCAGCATCCTGGTAAACCTCCTCTGCACTCTCGCCAGAGTCTCCACGTCCTTCGGTAGTAAGGCGACCAGAACTGGATGCAGTATTCCAAATAGGTAGAACCAGCGTTTTATACAACTGCAACATTAAAGGCCAGCTCTTGTACTCTATACCCCTTCCTACAAAGACTAACATACTATATGCTTTCTTCACAACCTTCTCCACTTGCTCTGCCACCTTCAGAGACTTGTTCACCTGTACCTCCAGGTCCCCCTGCGTTTCTATACTCTTAATAGGTCTACCCTTTATCATGTACCTCCCTCCTACATTCTTTCTCCCGAAATGCATCACTTCACATTTGTCAGGATTGAGTTCCATCTGCCATCTGTCCGCCCAAGCAACCAGCCTATCTATGTCCTGCTGCATCGCCTGATAATGCTCCTCACTATCCGCAAGTCCAGCCATCTTTGTATCGTCTGCAAACTTGCTGATCACTCCATTACTCCCTCTTCCAATTCATTTATATATATTACAAGTAGAAGAGGCCCAGTACCGAGCCCTGCAGCACACCACCAGTGACCGACCTCCAGCTAGAGAAACACCCTTCCACCATTACTCTCTGTCTCCTATTACCAAGCCAGTTACTTATCCATCTAGCTACCTGTCCTTGTATCCCATTTGCCTTGACCTTCTCGACTAACCTCCCATGAGGGACTTTGTCAAGCGCCTTACTAAAATCCAAATAGACAACATCAACGGCTCGCCCTTCGTCCACTGATTTCGTTACCTCCTCATAAAATTCTACCAGATTTGTAAGGCACCACCTCCCCTTAACAAATCCATGATGCGTATCCCTAATCAATCGCAACGCTCTAAGTGCCTATACATCATATCTCTAAGAATCCCCTCCAACAGCTTCCCTACCACTGACGTCAAACTCACTGGCATATAGTTTCCAGGGTTATCCCTACTACCCTTTTTAAACAACGGTACAACATTAGCTATTCTCCACTCCTCTGGGACCTCACTTGTGTCCAAGGAAGAGACAAAGATTTGCGTCAGAGGCCCAGCAATTTCACCTCGCACCTTCCTAAGCAGTCTGGGATAAATGCCATTAGGCCCAGGAGATTTATCAGTTTTAATGCTACCTAGAAGCTCTAACACTTCCTCCCTCGGTATAGATATTTCCCTCAACTGGTCCACAGCTCCCTCAGAGACAGGAGCTGTCAACAAGCCCCTCTCCTTCGTGAATACCGACGCAAAGTATTCATTCAGGATCTCCGCCATTCCCTCGGGCTCGAAGCACAGTTTCCTTCCTCTGTCCCTAAGAGGTCTGAATTTTCCTCTAACCACCCTTTTATTCCTAACTTAGGAATTTTATTCCTAACTTAGGAATAAAAAGCCTTTGGGTTTTCCTTAATCCTATCCGCCAAAATCATTTCATGCCCCCTTTTAGCCCTTCCAACTCCCTGTTTGAGCTCCCTCCTACTCTCCCTTTATTCCTTCAATGCTGTCTCGGATCACAGCTGCTTCTACCTATCATATCCTTCTCTTTTCTTTCTAACCAAGTCCTCAATATCCCTAGTAATCCACGGCTCTCTAATTCTACCTTTCCCATCTTTCCACTTGGCCGGCACATACTTACCTTGCAACATTTTCAGTATTCCCTTGAAAGAGTCCCACATGCCTAGCGTGGACTTACCCTCAAACAACCGTTCCCAATCAGGTTCCCTAAGTTCCTGCCTAATCCGACCGTAGTTAGCCTTCCCCCAATTCAGCTACCTGCCCCTAGGGCAACAAGCATCCTTTTCCTTCTGTATCCTAAAGTAGACAGAATTGTGGTCACTGTTAGCCACATGTTTCCCCACTACAACATCAACCACCTGCCCTGGCTCATTACTCAGAACTAAATCCAGTATAGCCCCTTCTCTAGTCGCGCTAGCCACATACTGTTCCAACGATCCTTCCAGTACACATTTTACAAATTCCTGCCCATCAAAACCCCCAGCTCTAGGTACTTTCCAATCCATCCTCGGGAGATTAAAATCTCCCACTATAACAACTCTGTTCTTTCTGCACCTATCCAAAATGTCTTTACATATGCCTTCTTCAACTGCCCGTGGGCTGTTGCGTTGCCTATAGTACACCCCTAGCATAGTAATTGCCCCCTTTCTATTCCTCAACTCCACCCACAGTGACTCCACTCCTAACTCCTCTGTATTGTCCTCCCTCTGCACTGCCGTGATGCTCTCCTTAACTAACAACGCCACTCCCCCACCTCTTCTGGACCTTCCTCTGTCATGCCTGAAACACTTATACCCAGGAATGTTCAGTTGCCACTGCTCCCCTTCCTTTAACCACGTCTCTGTCACTGCAACCACATCCAAGTTCCTCGCAAACATTAAGGCCCTAAGTTCATCCGTTTTTCCCGTTACGCTCCTCGCATTGAAACAGACACACTCCGGACCTCCAAGACCACTCGGAACCTCCTTCTCCCCGGTGCATCGCTTCTCATCCAAGCTTACTCTATCTCACATCTCGCTCTCTACCGAGATATCAGTCTCATCCCCTCCCCCCTCCATATTAGTTTAAACCCTGCCGAAACACTCCAGCTAATCTCCCAGCTAAGATATTCACACCCTTCCCATTTAAGTGTTCCCCATCCCTTCCATACAGGTGCCCTTCTTTCACAAAGAATTCCCGGTTATCTACAAATACGAAACCCTCTGCCCTACACCAGTCCTTCAGCCACGCATTCAGCTGTAGGATCTCATTTCTCCTGGCTCCGCTAATACCCGCGCCTGGAAGCAGACCTGAGATCGCCACCTTCGAGGCCCTGCTCTTCAGCCTACCCCCCAACTCCCTGAACTGCCTTCTTATATCCTCCCTGCTCTTCCTTCCTACATCCTTCTCTCCTACGTGAATAATCACACCCGCCTGGGCCCCCTCACCCTTCAAAAGGCCCTCTACCCTGTCCGACACATCTTCCACCCCTGCTCCAGGGAGGCAAACTACCATCCTGGAGTCCTGCCTTGGATCACGGAAGCGTCTATCTATTCCTTTAACCCTCCCATCCCCCACCATTAGCCTCTTTCCTCCCCTTTGAGGTATTCTGGTCCTCGTGCCTTGCCTTTTTTAACCCTCCGCCCTCGATATTTTGGGGGGCTGCCACTGGGGAAGTCTTTGGACTGTCTCCCCTCTCCTTTTTCCCCTTCCTGACAGTAATCCACCTGGAAGGGTCAGGTTCCACCCCCCACACCCCGCCACCCCGCCCCTTAGGCTCCGGGTCTGCTACGCTACTCTGCCTCCCTTCCACGATTGCCTCGTTCTCCCTGACTAAACATGCATCTGCCAACTGACGCTCTAGTTGCTTGACCCGAGCCCTCAGACGCTGCAGCTCCAAACACATGACGCATGCGTGGTCTTTCGGGAGAGGTCTCGCCCCAGGAACTCCCATACGTGACACCGCACACAGGTGAGGCGTCTTCCCTTCATCCCTGCCATTGTCTTGTACACCTTTGGAGGTATGAATTCCAGTGGAAAACCAGTAGCACACTGTGCCTAAGCCTGCTCTAGCCCAAGCCCCACGAGCCAAAGCCCTTATATTTCACTCTGCTTCCCTATTCACTCCGCTGCCCGCTCCCGACGCTGCCCGCTGTCTACTGCCACTTTCTTTTTATACTCCCCGGTGCCCTTCCTAGCTAGCCCCAGGACTAACTACAGCAGCAAAAAGCAGTCAAAAAGAGAGAGGGAAAAAAAGGCAAATTGAAAAAAATCACACTCAGCCACCAGTACTTCCAGTCACTCTGTCCCATAGAACAATGATTGAAGAGACTAATAATATAATTATGTATTGGACACAGAGACTCCAACCTGGGAATTCTGCCGGATGATCGAGCCCTCCTCCAGCAGATTAACTAGTTTTGACTTCCCACAAAACGTGGAACAGATTGAATTTATTGTTATGTATTGTTAAGCAACAATGAAGCTATATTGTTTAAAGAGTGAACCCACTTAGCCGCGTTATCAGACGGGAATACTGATTTTACATAATATTCATTCAGGATTAACTACCAATGTCCAATTGAATATCCAGTACTAGGGTACATCTAGTTAAGGGTTGGGACACACTTAATCTCGCAGATTTCATATTCATGCAGTCGCAAACCAGTTGTCCACATGCCTGCTCAACACTTAATCCCATCTCCAACGCAAACAAACTCACCCTAAAAATGTCTCTGTGAATTAGCTGAAGAGCCGCCGGAAGCATATTTGTTCGAAACCCGTATAGAAACCGTAATCACGCAGCTTACATTTGGTATTCAAAACCTTTTTTTCAATATATGGTAACTCGGACACAGATCCATTTTGAAGTATTCCTTGCACAATTACAATAGAAAATGCAGAATAGAATTTTAAAACCCGCTATGAAAAGTTAGAAGCATAGAGAGGTGAAATTGCACTGCAGGCGATATTCCATCTTTGAATGGTGGACATTAAGAGAAAGTTCATTTCCGCTTTGGTCGCCATCATAATATTGAGCCCCCAATCCGCCTGAGTTTGCACCGGCTGCACTTTCGGAATTCACCTTGCAAAAAGAAGAACGTTTCCGCAACATTGTAAATCCAGGAAACACACGGAGAGTTCTCTCTCTCTCTCTCTCTCATTATCCTTGTATTAAAGTTTTAGATCCTCGTTAAAGGCCAAGCGAGCGTAAAGCGTCTGTGGATGAAAAGCGATCTGTTAGCGTGATACACACCAGTATTATAGTGACAGGTGAGACCATTGAATCCCCCCAATCTTCTGCCTACCCCCACTTTATTCAATCGGTTCACGGCTGTAAGGTTACTCAACTCACAGTCACCTATCAATATTGAATAATATCAATTGAATTAATCCATTCCCTAATATAAATCTATCTGTCGCACCTTTGGGATTTCCAATTGCCCAATATTCTGTATAGCTTTTTAGTGGACAGAATTCCGCCCCGCGTTCTGTGAAGAAGTGTTTCGAGTTGATTTATTATTGTCACATGTTAGCATGCATTGAAATGTAATGATTCTTGCCTAACATACAGATGAAGTGTATTGTGTATGGAGAATGAAAAGAGGTGCATTTTGTAGTGTTACAGTGATAGGTAAGCTGTAGAGAAATATTAACTTAATATGAGGCAGGTCCACTCTAATGTCTGATAGCAGCAGGGAAGAAGCTGTCCTTGCGTGAAATCAGAATTACATATCTTTTTCCCAAAGGAAGAAGGTGGAAAAAAAACATATCCAAGGTGCATGGAGTCCTCGATAATGGTGGCTGTTTTTATAGAAAGATAGAAGATACCAGCAGGGAGAGGTCATTTGCACTTCGAGTCTGCTCCAGCATTCATTATAATCATGACTGTTCGTCCAGCCCTATCGTCTAATTCTACTTTCTCCCTTCGCTCCTAAGTGCTGTATCCAGCCGCCCGTTGAATACATTCAATGCTTTGGCATCAACTACTTCCCGTGGTAATGAATTCCACAGGCTCACCGAGTGAAGAAATGTCTCCTCACCTCCGTCCTAAATGGTCTATCCCAAAACCTCAAACAGTGATTCCTGATTCTGGACTCCCTCCTCTATCGGGAACATCCTTCCTGTATCTACCCTGTTTAGCCCTGTTAGAATTTTATAAGTCTCTGTGAAATCCCCCCTCATTCGTCTGAACTCCAGTGAAAACAAATTTAACCAGTCAATCTCTCCTCATACATCAATCCCGCCATTCCTGGAATGAGCCTGGTGAATCTTCGCTGCACTCTCTCCAGGACCAGAATATTCTCCCAAAGTGAATGCATTTGGTATGTCTCCTGCTCTGTCCAAGACTACAAGAACTGGTCTAGTCCCATTATTCAAACCAGGCTCCCCTCCATTGACTCTGCCTATACGTCCCGTTGCCTCGGGGAAAAGCAGCCAACAGAATCAAGGACTCCCCTCCCCCACGCACTCCGGACATTCTGTCTTCCACCTTCTTCCGTCGGGAAAAAGACACAAAAGTCTGAGGTCAGATACCAACCTACTCAAGAACAGGTTCTTCCCTGCTGCTGTCAGACTTCTGAATGGACCTAACTCGCACTAAGTTGATCTTTCTCGACACCCTAGGTATGACTGTAGCACTATATTCTCCACTCTCTCCTTTCCTTCTCAATGAACGGTATGCCTTCTCTGTATAGTGCGCAAGAAACAATACTTTTCACTGTATCCCAATACGTGGCAATAATAAACCTAATCGATGTACTCAATGAATGGTGTACTTTGCCTGTACAGCGCACAAGGAATAATATTTTTCACTGTATCCCAATACATGGGACAATAATAAATCCAATCTATCTACTCTGTGAACGATATGCTTTGTCTGTATAATGTGCAAAAAACAATTCTTTTCACTGTATCCCAATACATGTGACAATCATTAATCAAATGTACTGTACTCTACGAACAGAATGCTTTGTCTGTGTAGCGCGAAAGAAACAATTCTTTTTTACTGTATCCCAATACATGTGACAACAATAAATCAAATCTATGTACTCCATGAATGGTATGCTTTGTATTTCGCGTAAGAAACAATACTTTTCACTGTATCCCAATACACGTGACAATAATAAATCAAATCAAATCAAATCAAATGTTCCACGAATGAATTAAACAAAAAAGCTAACTTGAAAGAAATTATTCGGCCTCGAAGCTGTCTCTGTCTATGGAAGCCACCAGGTTTGTTGAGGTTTTCTAGAATTTTCCGTGTTAGTAATGAATTCTAAACCGCGGATTAATAATTAATGAAAAGTATCAGTGTGGTATATTAAAAAAATAATTCCATTCACTCACCTCTTTATTCTGTTTGTGTTCTGTGGATTCTGTCAGTTCCTCATCACTGTTCGCGGTTCCTGTTAGAAAGGGGGATTTAAACTGAAATTTAAATGAATTAATTTCACACTGAACCCGCTCAGAATTATCAATAACTCGGTGATAGATGTGTGGACTGAGAGCGCCACGGATAACAGATTCCCCCAACAATCGCTACCTCTCTGCCGGTTCCTGCAGATCCTTCTTCCAGCCGCAAGGATCAACCCCAGAAGGAGAAGTGCCGCGGCCGACAAACCCCCGTAAAACAATAAATGACAGGTGAGCGAGAACGGAGAATCTGCAAAAAAACATTGAACTTTCAGTCAACAGGAATCAAGTGTGGAAATAATTAAACAAGCAAGGATCTTGTTCAATCTAACTGTCCAATTCGACCGGAAAATGATAAAAAATTTGTACAGTTTCCTATCATGCAATAGAGTCGCACATTTACGGTAGAGCGCAAAGCCAGGCAAAGAGAAATACTGACAGAGAGACTGAGGACATTTTGAGTAGAGCACACAGAGAGATGGAGGGAGAGAGTGGAAGATTCAGGCAGAGAATAATCATGTAATCCCATTGTACAGAAGAAGTCCATTCGGGCCATCGAGTCTGCACTACCCTATCCCCGTCACCTCACGTATTTACTCTGCTAATCCTCCTGACTCTCAGCTCAATTTAGCATGGCCAATACACCTATTCCGCACACTTCGGGCACTAAAGGGCAATACAGCATGACCAATCCACTTAACCCACGTATCTTTGGACGCTAAAGGGCAATTTGTCATAGCTAATCTAACTAACCTACATATCTCCGATACTAAGGAGCAATTTACCATGGCTTATCCACCTAACTTACACATCCTTTGACATTAAGGGCAATTTACCATGGTTGATACACCCAGCCTTCACATCCTTTGACACCAAGGAGTAATTTACCATAGCTGGTCCACTTAACCTACACACCCGTTGAAACTAAGGGACATGTACCATGGCTGATCCACCTAACCGACACATACTTTGGCACTAAGGGGCAAATTAGCACGGCCAATCCACTTAACCCGCACATCTTTGGAATTTGTGGGAAAACAGCAGCACCCGCGGGAAGGCCGATGTAATTGAATGGGATTGAAGTACTGGGAGGCGAAGGGATGAATAAACGGTTCATTGCTGTGCTGAGATAGAGAGCGACATTGGGAATATAATCACACATTTCAATTTTACACACTGACAGATTGGTCCCTGACCTTCAGATGTGTCATGTTGTCTTAGCCAGATATAAGAAGGGGAAGAGGAGAAGAGGCCATTCGGCCTATCTCGTCTAATCTGCCATCCAACATCATTATGCTTCACCATGTACATAAACTTCACTTCACCGCTCTTTCTCTTACTCATTAATCTATCCGCTCTCACAAATGTGTTTCAGTGATTGAACATCCACGGTTCATAACGGTAGCGAAGAAGAGGCAAAGTATCAGAAAATGAATCTGGGAGGATTATGATAGGACAGTGGATGCCCGCAGAGACATTTGTAATTTATAAAGTTAGACGGCTTTTAGTAAAGTGTCCCGTTATTATTAAATAGATTGAAAAATAGTCATTGTGAATACCTTCCTGAGATGAGAAACTGTTACTGAGAATACTGTTACTGAGAATACTTTCACTGGAGTTGACCCGAACGGCGCAAGTACAGCGAGCGCCACTTCTCCAAGTTTCCGCCGGAAGACTGATGTAACTCCTGACGGTGTAGGTCCCGTCTGGCTCCAGTGTGCCCGAATCGGTCCGTCCCTCGGTATCGCACCCCGAAACATTCCAGCGAACAGGAAAGGAAGCGGGAGACACGCCTCTGACCAGGCACATCAATGGGACCTTTTCCATGGCGGGAATCTCATCCAGTGGCGGGGTGAGGAGGAATATGGAGGGAGAACCCGCTAAATCCGGCAAATAAAACGGAAAATACTCATTAACTGGTGGAACAGAACACTTCAATTTTTCTGAGGTACCCACTGCAATAGACTATTAATGAGATTTACCTATAATCACTAATTTGGAGCCATTTCCGAATATTTGGACACTGTTTTGATGAATGTGCTTTGCACAGTAATACATCCCAGAGTCATTTGTTCTGGAATCCGCAATGATTAGTGAATAAAGACGCCCATTTTCAGAAATCTGGTTGGAAAATCTCCCGTCAGCTTGGCTGTTCTTGTAAGCGCTGTAAATGAAATCCATGCTGTTTCTCCCTCTCTGTCTGTACCAGAAGACAAAGCCAATAGCTTGACCCTGAATGCGGCAGCTGAGATTAACAGGACTCCCCGCAGGGAGAGTCTGAAACGGCGGGAACTGGGACACGGTGACCTGAGACATTGCAACTGGGAAAGAGAAAGAAAGAGAACAACCGTCACTTCAGGTTATGGAGCATTCCCTGAATCCTATATTGCAGAAAGAGGCCATTTGCTCCATCGAGTCTGCACCGATCACAATCCCCCCTAACCCTATTCCCGCAATATTTACACTTCTAATCCCCTGTTACGAAGGGGCAATTTAGCGTGGCCATTCAAACTAACACGCGCATCTTTGGACTTTGGGGGAAAGAGGAGCACCCGGAGGAATCCCACGGAAACACGCAAACACGGAGAGAACGTGCAAGCTCTCCGCGGGAATCCGAGCCTGGCGCTGTGATGTGATAGTGTTAACCGACTGTGCCGCTGAGATGTTCCAGCACTTCCTAATTTTGCTTCGTTTCTTCTCGTCCTCCGTTGACTTTGGGAGCTAAAGTCTGTTCAGAAATTTATAACTGACTCTGAAGTTCTACTTGAAAACCTTTCTCTCCCAAGTCGCCAATATTGTTAAGGAAGCCCATTCACACAGCATAGCTCAGGAGAAATGGAAAATCAGATTAATTCCATTCCAACCATTGTTATGAATCGACGTTGCATTTTCTCAGCAACATTTGATTCATTGTTAAGTTAAACTTGCACGCTAGATCACAACTTACAGAACTGCTGAAGCCCGGGGTGAGGGGACCTTCGGCCCTTCCAATTTGAGTTGAACTTGTGAAAGATGTCACTAATATTATTGAATTTCACCCCTTTATATTTGTATCCACTTCACCCATTTTGAAAGTTCCATTTCCCCCGTTTGAAAGTTCCTGTTGGATCTGCTTCCTTCGCCCTTTGAGACAAAACTTTCCAGATCACAACAGCTCAGATGGGGGTTAAAAAATCCCTTAATCTCCCTCTTTACTTTTACCAAATTCATATTCCCTTGTTTCCAGAAACTCCTGCCAATGGAATCAATTTCTGCCTCTTCGCTCTGTGCATAATCTTCTCCGTTCTATCTGAATATAATGAGGATATCTCACCCTGGAAGAGATGGAGCAATGCACAGATACCGAGGAAACCCATTGTCCTTGAGCGAGACCGTGAGACTCTGAGCCCCCGATTCAAATTTCACTGAGAACTCGCTCTTGTTCTCTCTGTGTGGGGGAGGAGTGAAATACCCGCACCTTGTATATGAATGAAAATACGACAGGCGTTTGGAAATAGAACCGAGGTAGAGAGCTCTCTGCGGTTTTCCTGTTTACTACAGGTGCAGGTGCTGGCGAGCATTCGACATGTTCTCCAAAATGCCTCAAATATCTCACTCACATCAGCTACACCAGACATGGAGTGCAGAGCACCGCTCTTCCGAATCTGGTAAGGATTCCCAGGTAGTGGAAAAGGTTCAGTTAACATTTCATAACGAATGATACCAGAAATCAGAGCGTGCAACTGTCAGTGAGTCTTGAAGAGGTTGGAGCTCTTTATCTCTGAAAGAAATATTGTAAATTGAGGGCTGATCTACTGAAATATTTACAATTATGAAATGGTTCAACAAGGCAGAAGTAGGATTCCAAAATATTGCAGGATGAATGTGGTGCTCAGCAGGAATTCAGGGCTGAAATGTAAGTTGGAAGAATCGGGGGAATATAGAACTCGATTGCGTAGGGAATGCTTTTGATTTGATTTTATTTTATTTGATTTATTATTGTCACATCTATTGGGATACAGTGAAAAACATTGTTCCTTGTTGCACTACATAGGCAAAGCATACCATTCATAGAGTGCATAGATTTGATTTATTATTGTCACATGTATTGAGAGACAGTGAAATGTATTCTTTCTTGCATGCTACACAGACAAAGCATACCGTTCACAGAGTACATAGATTTGATTTATTTTATCACATGTATTGGGATACATGAAAAGTATTGTTTTTTTGCGCGATATGCAGACAAAGCATACCTTTCATAGAGAAGGAAATGAGACTGTAGTGTCAGAATCATCGCCAGGATGTAGAGAAAGTTCAACTTAATGCAGTGTGGTCCTATTTTTCGTTCTATGGTAATACATGTGACAATAATAAATGAAACCAAATCAAATTAAAATGTGCCAATTAATAAAAAAATTGCACTATTAAAGTCGTAATGATTATGGCGTTTTTCTTCTCACGACCCATTTTCCTTCTCACGACCGCTTGAGACAAACGACAAAGTTGTATTTTAACTGGGTAGCTGGATAGACACAAAGGACAGAAAGGAGTAGAAGGATATGTTGATGGGTGATAGGAAGAAGGAATGGGATACCTCTGGAACATTAACAACAGCTGATAGGCCGAATTGTACCAATCTGTTCTGTGCTTTTTATGCAATTGTGTTAGAAAAACATGAAATCAAAGACATCCTTTGATACTCTGATATGTGAGCAGTTAGTGCTACCTCTATGTTTTACATGGGTTGCAACAGGGCGTAGTTGTTTCTATTTCAGAGAGATTACAGTCGCCCAGCTTAATGTTGAGGCAGTCCCGATCTTAGGATGTCCCCAGGTTCTTGGTAGCCGGTGATACGTCTTTGCAAGTGCACTTACTTTGAAATAAAGGTGATTCAGTCAGGTTCATGCAAAACAGGATGCTGAAAACTGACATTTGATAAATTCCTGATAAGTTAACACATGGAACCAGCAAACTCCTATTGTGAAGAAGGAGGGTCATTCATCCCGTTGAGCATGCACCACCAGCACACGCACCCAGGCGCTATCGCCTTGACCCCACATAATTAGCCTACTAATTCCCCTGACACTAAGGGACAATTTAGCATGTCCAGTCCACCTAACTTTCACATCTTTATCCGCTAAGCTGCAATTTAGCATGGTCAATGCGGCGTCCTGCATATCTTTGGATAGTTAGGGACAATTTAACGTGGCCAATCCATGTAACCCACATATCTTTGGATAAGAAGGGACAACTGAGCATGGCCAACCAGAAAACTCACACATATTTGGCCACTAAGGGGCAATTTTGCACGACCAATCCGAAAGTGCACATCTTAGGACACTAAGATGAAATTTAGCTAATAGATATGTATAAAATTTTGAAAGGCACAGATAGGGTGAACAATGGGAAGCTTTTTCCCAGGTCGGAGGTGACGAGCACAAGAAGTCACAAGTTCAACGTGAAGGGGGGCAAGGTTCAACACAAATGTCAGGGGGCCCTATTTTGCACAGAGGATGGTGGGGGCCTGAAATGCACTGCCGAACAGGGTGGTTGAGGTGGACAAGCTGGGATTGTTTAAGACTTATCTAGATGAACAGATTGGGAATGGAGAGATACAAACGAATGGTCCAGCTGGGCATGTGAGTGGCGCAGACTTAGAGCGCCGAAGGGCATGGCCAATCACCTAACCAGCACATTATTGGACATTGGCATTTAAACTTACAGTGTTCTAATTTACAGATCGTGCCCCAGACGCCTCAATCTCCATTTTTATTAATTCCTGTTGCTTCTTTTGACAAATCCTCTTAAACCAATGTCATGCAGCTCTCGATATTTTGCCTTTTTCCATAAATATATATTAGTTCTTTTTTATAGAAATGACAAATAGTGATAGAACACAGAAACAAACAAGGCTCTAAACTCAAAACTAAATAAAATTTGTTCTATTTAAGTTATTCTACATCCTTTACTTTAATATAGGCAATCTGAATATAGCGAAAGTAAGAACGTTTATTTATCATTGCGGTTCTCGAAAGCCAGCATACCCTTTACTGGGTGAAAAACTTCCTTCATACTGACAAACAGGCCTATTTAAATAGCAGTTGCCTAGTTACCTGTTCTCTACCTTCCGAAAACTATCTCTATGTACGCTTAGTGATGGCACTTGCTGTCGACTGTATGATGGTCAGTTAACATTCGTGATTAACCACTCCTGATTAATCTGTGTACTGGGACACACTACATTTCGTCCCCAACTACTAATAATCTATCATTGATCCCTTGAACAATAGGATTGTCCTGCGATGAGAGGCTGGAAAAATGATATTTATATTCTCTGTTCTATATAAACATAAAAATTATGTGACATGCCAGGTCCGAAAGAATTTGATTCCCCCTTGGCTGGAAAATATGCCACATAACCTTAGGGTAAAGAAATTGCCATTTCAGAATCAGAGGAAAAGAATTTTCTGCGCCGAGAAGATAATGGATCTTTGGGATCTACCCAAGTGACCTGTCGATGTCCAGTAACTCATAACCCGGTCCCTGGTGCAGTGAGACAGCGGTGCTCTCCACTGTGTCACCGTGCCGCACAGGAACTTAGACAATGGAGTAAAAGTTAATGGCGACTGGCAGAAGCAGGATCAATGAATTTAATGCTGTTACTGGAAAATAGGAGCTCAAAGTATGGATCAAACACCTAGACTCCAAATTCAAATGTTAAAATTCAAAACACATTGTGTAAAAAGTATTTTGAATGGGAATAATTCACTCTGTTATGAAACAAGAAACGAGTTAGTATTTTTAAGTCACGAATATTAAAGGAGCATTTATTCAGATGTCTCAATCACACATTCCAGTAGAATCAGCCGCTTTAGTGAAATAGAGCCCTAATTAGGATTCTGTTTAGAACATGGTTTTCTGTGGTACTTACTGCAAAGAGTCAACATGCACCACTCTAACAGGACGAAAACACTTATAAACTGCCGTTGGGTCAAATTTTTCATTTTTGGGAGACTGTCATACGACAGTTGATCCAATAAGAATATTGAAACAGCAAATTCAATGTTCTAATTTCTCTACAAGGCCCTGTAGCCATTATTCCGCCGGGGAACGTTCAAAAAAATGAGGAGGAACAGAGCTTGGAGCTTCATCCACACATCTTAAGGTGAAGGCCCTGTTTGAACGAATTCGTGCCACAACAGGTTTGGGAGGTGAACAATTTGAGCGCTCCTGCCGGAAATGCTCTGCAAAAAAAGCTATGACTTTTAAAGTCAAGGAAAATAGTCGTGAGATTTTCAGCACAGAGCGGGGCTTGGCAGCAGATAGAGAAAGACAGAGAGGCGTTGGCTGTGGCCACGCTTGCATGGTGTTACCTTAAGACAGACGCGTCGCTCACAGCCCTTTCAGGGCCTATGCAAAAGCAGCAATCGCTAGTTGAGATTCTGACCACGTTGAGACAGAAAGTTGTCCGAGACTACAGCGCAATGTGGTTTTTCGTTTGTTTACAGTTGAGGTGCTACACCTATCCAACTGCCTCTGGAGATCAGAAGCTGAGACACAATGTAAAACCGCAGACAGTTGGGCATTCGAGATAGATGTAGCAGCACAGAGAAACTGCTGGTTTATAATTAAGCCATATTACAGGAAACTATTCAAAAGAATATTTGTCACAATTTGGAAGCATTGCTACTGTTGATTACAATTTGCAGAAACCCCCTCTGATTCACAACAGACGCACTCATTTCATCTGCAGGTCAGAGGAACTGCAGTTTTTACATTCTATGCTTGAGGAGCAAATCCCTAAGATTTCCAACACAATTTCAATCAAATTACATATAATTCATAGAATATTTTCACTTCTCTTTTTTCGGCAGGAATCATGTGCAATCTCTTTAAAGAATGAATTAGATTGAACACAATTACATTACAGCATGCTGGCACATCTGTTAGCAGTGCTGCCCCACAGCGCCTGGGATCTGGCTTCGATTCCTGCCTTGGGTCACTGACTGCTGGAGTCTGAATGTTCTCCTCATGTCTGCGCAGGCTTCCTCTGAGTGCTCGGTTTTCCTCTCACGGACTGAAAATGTGCAGTTCTCGTGGATTGGTCCTATTAAATTGCCTCTTCGTGTCCAAGGACGCATCGTTTAGTCTGATTAGCTATGTAAATTATCCCTTAGTGTGCAAACATGTGCAGGGTAGGTGGATTGACCATACCTAATTGCCCTTTAGTGCTTTTCGATGTGCTGGATAGAAGGATTGGTGATGCTAAATTCATAGAATAGGATCATAGAACACGTGTAATGTAGATTTCCCCCTTCGTGTCCCGAGGTGCGTAGGTCAAATGGATGTTCCGCAGCTTCTAAGGTAACCTCGTTATTCTGGTATTCCAGTTAATCTGTCTCTGTCGTCTGGAGGTAGAACTGTCAGTGTTTGTTTATGAACTGGCAAGAATACTGAGTATGATCAGAGACTGCCTACAATGCAGATAGAAGCACTAATTTACCCAGATCCACATCACCCACCTTATCCCCATAATAACGCACAATAAACTCGACTAATCCACCTAACCTATACATCGTTGGCACTAAGGGGTAATTTAGCACGGCCAAGCCACCTAACCCGCACATCTTTGGACACTGAGGAGCAATTTAGCATGGCCAATCCACCTAATTTGCACATCTTTAGACATAAAGGAACAATTTAGCACGGACAATCCACCTAATCAACACATCATTGGACACTAAGGGGCAATTTGGCATGGCTAATCCACCTAACCTGCACATTTCGGACACTATTGTGTAATTTAGCATGGCCAAAGCCACCTAATTTGCACATTTTTAGACAGTAAGGGACAATTTAGCACGGCCAATCCACATATTCTGCACATAATTAGACAACAAGGGGCAATTTGGCATGGCCAATCCACCTAACCTGCACATTTTGGACACTAATGTGCAATTTAGCATGGCCAATCCACCTAATTTACACATCTTTAGACAGTAAGGGACAATTTAGCAAGGCTAATCCGCCTAATCTACACATATTTAGACACTAAAGGGCAATTTGGCACGGCCAATCCACCCTAACCTGCACATCTTTGGACATCATCATTTTCGAAAGAACAATGCACTCTGCTCTTGCTAAGGAATTCACATACCGCAAATGAATTGAAATTTAGCTGAAATACAAAATATATCACCACAGAATAAATGCACTGTAACACTCCCTGAAGACATGCTGTCTGTTCATGGCTGTGACGCACAGTCGATGACCACACTGTGTCAAGTGAATGTGGAATTCACCAGCACACCACACCAAACTTGTGTCAGACTTTCCATTGCACAACCCGTCATAATTTCCACTGTATCTGAAAGAGACAAAGCTCTCTGGGTTTGAGCTCACGTCAACCTGCAGCCATTAACCCTACAGAAACAAACAGGTCCACAAAACATGTAGAAATAGCACGTAAAGATATCGAAAGAATTATTATATACAAGACTCATTTTATTGCTGTTGCAGGTTTATGGTGAGTAAAAGAGGATAATAACTAACAGGTAGAATAAGTGTTCAGACATTAAAAACTGTGACCCCACGTTCGGAAGAAAGGTTCATGCGAGTTTGGTTTGTTTTCATCACATATATGTTCAGTAAAGGTTCAGTAATACCCTTCAGGGAAGGACATTTCTCTTCCTTGTTTGGTTTGCCTGACATGTGGACTCCAGAGCCACAGTAATCTGATTTGGCTTGTACCGGTGTCTGTGGGAGTTTGCACATTCTGCCCGTGCTTACGTGGGTTTTTTCTGGGTGCTCGGTTTCCTCCCACACCCCAAAAACATGCTCTTTGGTTAATTGGTGTTAACAAATTGTCCCTAAATTAGATCTTCCTTAATCTGGTGCGCATAAATTCTCTAAATTTGCACACTTTTTTTTGTAGAGTCGAAGAATCGTAGACAAAAGTCATGAGTAGAAGAAGATCGGAATGAGGCACTGACTGAATGTTAAAATGGCGGCGCGGGCTTGAAGGGACGAAAGGCCTGTTTCCTGTGCTGAATGGTTCTTCGTTCTTTGATCTTTGATTTCGAACGGCCCTCCAAAAGCAATGATGGGCAATAAATGCTGGCCCAAACAGCAGCGTCCATGTCTCAAAAGAGGGTGGGTGGGGATATGGAACGCGTTGCCAAATAAAGTTGTGGAAGCAGGCACTCTGAAGTTCTTTAAGAGAAACTTAGATGGGCACATGAACAGAATGGGAATGGAGCGATATAGAAAACTGATTTAAAATAGGGATTACGAGCCTTGGGATTCCCTGGGAAATGTGTAAATAGTCGATATATTGATGTACTTGTTTTTATCCTATAGTTACTTTCGTCCGCCTTGTTTCTAACAAGGGGCATACACGCGGTGGGTCGTGAGAGGGCTGCTCATGGATTTTTTGCGAGAGTATGCTAGTGCTTCACGTCGGTAGTGTACGCTTGACCTGGGCCATTTGAAGGGCAACACGACAGCTCAGTGACTATCGCTGTGCTGTACAGATACATGGATTTGGGCCTGCGTCTGTGGGAGTTTGCACATTGTCCCCGTGCTTGCGTGGGTTTCCTCCGGGTGCTCCGGTTTCATCCCACATCCCAAGGATATGCTCTTAGGCTGATTGGCAGAACAAATTCTCACTAAATTGTCTCAAATTTGGTTCCAATGCATAGATCTATAAACATAGAGAGGGATCGTGGGTAGAAGTGGGAACATCGGGGTGGTGGCACAGGCTCATTGGGCCAAAGGGCCTGTTTCCCATGCTGTTTTGAACCCAACATCCCTGTTGAGGCTGTCCTCATGCATTGGGAGCTTGGCTATGAGTTTGTGCTCGGCGAGTATGCATTTTCTTCTGTCTTGAAGACCGCCTTGGAGAACGCTTATCCATCGCTATACCTCTCTCCACACACATTGTCTGTACCTGTACAGACTTGATTATCTGTAAAGACTCACCATCCAGCCATTATCTTGCAAATGTGTCTTTATCTATGTAGGCTGTGCTTGTGAACCCACCTTCTCGCTCACCTGAGAAAGTAGCAGTGCTTCAAAACCTCCTGATTCCAAATAAATCTGCTGTGCATTAACCCGGTATTGTGAAATTTCTTCCTGTTGCCTCGTACAATAATGAAAATTCATTTCAATGACAACATTTTTATCATTGTATTATGCAGTTACCAAACTGATAGAATGCAATCTTTATGGAGTTTTGCAATTTTTTTCTGTTTTATAATTCAGATGTCCAAAGCTGTGCAGGTTAGGATGATTAGCAATGCTAAGAAATTGCCCCTTAGTGTCCAGGGATGCGTAGGTTAGAATATTAGTGGATATAACATGTAGGGATATGGGGGTAGGGCTTGGGTGGGATTGTGTTTGGTGCAGAATCGATGGGCCAAAGGGCCTCTTTCTGCACTGTAGGCTTCTATGATTCTATGTTACTAATTCTAAGTTTGTGAAGCTTTACAAGAAAGATTCCAGTACCGATGAAGGGTTTCTCTGCACCTGGTTAAACTGCATCGGACTCACGTCTGTCTAGTTGTTTAGTCTTCAATCAAGAGAAACAACCAAATTTGGTTCAAATAGAACATTTTAGTTTCAGCTATTACGTAAGTTCCATCTCCTAGACAAAATGTGTTGCCGATTTAATGGGTCTCCCATTTGATTGTCCCATTCTGGTTGATATGAATTTTGATTATATTATAAATATAAATGCTGGAGAAACTCAGCGGCTTTGGCAGATCCGTGGAGACAGAAACGCAGTTTCACAGACATTCTCTCCCTCCACCATGACGCTGATTGTATAACAATAATTCACCAATGATCCTTCGACAGCACCTTCCAAACCCACGATCACTGCCTTGTAGAATGACAAAAGCAGCTTATGTATGAGAACACCAACATCTGCATGCTCCCCTTCGAACCACTCACCATCCTGTATAATTAAAAGCCGTTGTTGTCAAAAAAAAGTTGGAAACATATTGGCCGTCACGAGGACAACATCCTGGAATTCTTTCCCTAACGGCCTTTTTGTCAACCCATAGTCGGTGGACTGAAGTCTTTCAAAAAGGCAGCTCGCTTCATTAGGGCAACTAAGGATGAAAAACGAATTCTGAACATCCAGCGATCCCCATGTCCCAGTAATGAATTAAAAAAGATGAACATTTTAGATTCATGTGAGTTGTGCAGAATTTGAACTCTGGTGTTGGGTTCTCTGAAGAACATCTCAGTTTCGCATGAAGATACTGGGGTTAAAAAGGGATACATTGCGAGAGCACGTTACACAGAGTAATCTTATTCCTTCCAGCAGATAAGATTATGAGATGGTCTATTCGCCGTGTTTAAGTTTGAAAAATAATTTGATGGGTTAATGGAGGGAAACTGTTTCCTCTGCCGGGGGCGGAGTCGGGGGTGGGTCCATAACATTGGGTCAGAGCTTTTAAATTACTGCCAGACAGTTTAGGGGTGATGTCAGAGTGCACTTTCCCAGTGTGCCCTGGTACTCTGGATCACTGTCCCCCAGGAAGATCTGGATGCAGGGATAAATGTCATTTTGTTGGATTATGTTACAGAACCCAGTGTTCAATTCCCACTCCGACACACGGCAAAAGATAAATACAACACGAAAAATTTGGAATTAAATTCGAATGTATAATTAAAAGCCGTTGTTGTAAAAAAGCCCGTGTTGAAAAATGACTTGGCAAGTCACTCAGTTAGTTCAAGGGTAAATAAGGACGGCCAATACGGGGGTGACGCCCCCGTCCCATGAATGAACTAATTGAAGAAATAGTGAAGTTTATCCCTTGGAAAGAAAACGGCCTCAAGCTTCTAATGTTTGCAATACCGAAATTGTAATTGAAATACATCATCACCTCAATGAAACGTCCTTTGAATTTCACTTAAATAATGAACTGTTTATTTTATTCAGAAGGCCAGTGTCATTTACATCCTCAAATGGATCCATTGATGATTTTATCTATGCTTCTCGCTATCTCCGAAAAATAGCGAAGTTATTCAGGGACCCCAATTACCCCGGACAAACTCTCTTCCACCTACTTCCGTCAGTAAAAAAATATACAGAAGTCTGAGATCATATACCAACCAACTTAAGAACAGCTGCTTCCCTGCTGCCAACACACTTTTGAATGAACATACCATTATTAAGTGCTCTTACTCTACACCTGTGACTGTAACAATACATTCTGCACCCTCTCCTATCCTTCTCCCCTATGTACTCTCTGAAATGCATGTTTTGTCCACAAGAAACAATAATTTTCGGTGTATCCCAATCCATGAAACAATAATAAATCAAATCAAACCAAATTAAATCAAGCATTTCGAAAAAAACAATTTTCACCTCCCATGATCTCTTCATTTCAAAATGCACCATTATTTCCAGGACAACAGGCCTCTGTCACAGTGTTTGTAATGTACATCAACCTCTTCCGACTCACACTCTACCCATCCCCCCTCAACATGCTCTATTGTTATCTCCCTCCTGTGTTGATCCAATTTCCACCTAAATGAGTATCTGATATTCAACTAATCCAAGCCGGTTACAAGTGGTGTACCTCAGGGGTCTGTTTTGGGGCCCCTGCTGTTTGTAATTTTTATAAATGATCTGGATGAGGGTATTGAAGGATGGATTAGTAAATTTGCAGATGACACTAAAGTCGGTGGAGTGGTAGATAGTGAAGAGGGGTGTTATAGTTTGCAGAGAGACTTGGACAAGTTGCAGAGCTGGGCCGAGAGGTGGCAAATGGAGTTTAATGTGGAAAAGTGTGAGGTAATGCACTTTGGCAGGAATAATAAATGTGTAGAGTATAGGGCTAATGGTAGGATTCTTAATAGTGTTGATGAACAGAGGGATCTTGGTGTATTTGTGCATAGATCCCTGAAAGTAGGCAGTCAAGTCGATAAGGTTGTTAAGAAGGCATACGGAGTCTTAGCTTTTATTGGTAGGGGTATTGAATTTCGGAGCCGCAACGTCATGTTGCAACTGTACAAAACTCTAGTGCGGCCGCACTTGGAGTATTGTGTGCAGTTCTGGTCCCCACATTATAAGAAAGATGTGGAGGCATTGGAGAGGGTACAGAGGAGGTTTACCAGGATGTTGCCTGGTATGGAGGGCAGGTCTTATGAAGAGAGTCTGAGTGATTTGAGGTTGTTTTCGTTAGAAAGGAGGCGGCTAAGAGGAGACCTTATCGAAACATATAAGATGATTAGAGGTTTAGATAGGGTGGACAGTGATACCCAGAGGGTGGTTAGGGAGTGGAATGCCCTGTCTGCGGCAGTTGTAGATGCGCCAAGTTTGGTGGCGTTTAAGAGGTTAGTTGATAAGTATATGGAAGAGAAGGGAATGGTTTAGTTTGGAGGGTCATTGCTTTTTTTTCATAATTGGTCGGCGCAACATCGAAGGCCGAAGGGCCTGTTCTGCGCTGTAATGTTCTGTAATCTACGTTCTATGGTGCAGGTTCCATTAGGCGTTAAGAAAGCCTAGCAGGCGATAAGCCGTCCTCCTTTGCTCTCTGTTATTGATAACGCAGCCAGAAACGAAATTTGACATGGCAATCCTTTGGGCAGACTCCACCAACGCCCCTGCTTTCTAACGAGGCAAAGGAAATTCGGCAAGTCCGCTTTGATTCTAATCAAATGTTAATAATGTAGCACAATAAAGCATCCTTTCTGGATGGTTCAGACCTTGGCCTGGCTCCTGTTCCTACCAAGATCGCAAGGCACTACTATCAAAGATTATGTATTAAGCCCAGTCCAATGCACAAAGTAACATCTTTTCCAAGGAAGCGGAAAACACTTTTCCAAGACACTTTCCGCTGATTTGGAAAATCAGCCAGCAGAACCAAAGATCCTTTGTACCCTGGACGTATACTTTTCTACCTCCTTCTGTCGGAAAAAAAAGATACAAATGTCTGAGATCACCGGCCAAGTTTCTTCCCTGCTGCCGTCAGACTGTTGACCTCTATTATATTAAGTTCATCTTTCTCCGCACCCCAGCTACGACTGTAACATTACACTGTGCACTTTCCTTTCCTTCTCTATAAACGGTATGCTTTGGCTGCATAGCGTGCAAGAGACAATCCTTTTCACTGTGTACAAACATATATGATAGTAATAAATCAAATCAAACATTCAGGCTTTCTTCAAATGAAGCGGAAACTGTTGAAACGATCTTAACTGCGTCATATCCCGGAAACAGATCGTGAGATCTTAGTTGTCGATGCCCCGTTGCAGCCGTTTATACCAATAGATAACTCCCCCATGCCAACCAGCCCATGTGAAGGTGCACCTTGTATGTTCATCCAAGCGACAGAGTCCGGATTGCTGGGGTCTGTGGCAAAACTGCGTGAGATACAATACCTGAAAGAGACAAGGTTATCGCTGCATGTTCTGCTACAGCAGGAAAGAGAACATCATTCCTCTGAAGAATTGGCAACAACAAAATATAACATACACCATCCTTTCATCAACAAATCACACTGAGTTCAAATGTTGATGGTTAGATTTGAACCAATAACCCGTACAAAGGGTGAAGAGGAACAATGCACAAGCAATGAAGGGTAATATGTTTTGCTAATTGCAGCACAACAGTTGCGATTACAAAGTTGGAAAGGAAAAAAAAAGCGAGGGCCGATGTGATACTGACCCAGCTAAGAGATCATAGAACCCTGTAGTGCAGAAAGAGGTCCTTCCACCTATTGAGTCTGCACCGAACTCAACCCCACCCAGGCCCTACCCCCATGTATTATAACCACTAATCCTCTAACATACACATCACTAGACACTAAGGGACAATTTGTTAGCATGGCCAATCAACCTAACCTGCACATCTTTGGACTGTGGGAGGAAACCGGAGTACCAGAAGGCAACCCACGCTGATATGAGGAGAACGTGCAAACTCCACTCAGATAGTGACCCGAGCCGGGAATCGAACCCAGGACCCTGGAGCTGTAGAAGCGGCAGTGCTAAACACTGTGCTACCACACCGCTTCAAATCATGGATTTGGTTTGGGGAATAACCCACTTGAAAATGCGTGGAAAACCAGCAACAACACATCACCCCCTGCCATCATCATCCCCTCACTTCACAACCCACCCTCACACCACCCAAACCCAATCACCCTCTTGCGTTTATCAGTGGTACTAAATTGTCCCTTTGCGTGCAAAGATGCGTCAGTTAGATGATTTGGCTAAGGCAAATTTCCCCTATCTAACCAAAGATGAGTATATTAAATGGATGGTCCCTTAATGTCCAAAGGCATGCGATTAGATACAGATATGCAGATGGGGCCTGGGTGGAATTGTTGTCAGTGTTCGTTGGGTCAAATGACCTCCTTCTGCTCTGTAGGGATTCTACAATTCTATGATTCTGCTGATTGGTGCCTGAGGATCTTTTACCTCCCAAAAGGGCAGATTGATTGTTCCTGTTGACCATCTCTTCTGAGATATTGGAGAATAGGGACACATAAGTGATTTTGAAGAATTAATTCCTTCAACAGAAAATTGTTGCTAGTGTCATAATTAGGCTTGCATTTACACTTCCAATGAAGTTACAGTGAAAATCCCTTAGATCTTTTATCGTATTAGCACTTTCCTATTTGATCTGTATTATCGCATCTCATGAGACCAGAGATCACAATTTTGACATCTTCCCCCTTTCATTGACCTAATAGTATTGCAGCCACATCCAATACTGAAGGTGGCGCTGTTCGCAGCCATTTCCTCCACACCAGTTAACTCTGATCAACACCAGCACAGCCACGTCAGGCGGTTCTGTTGACAAATACCACGTCTACATGAGATGGCTCTGTTCACAGTCACTCCCAATTTAATGGTTTCTCTCAAAGAGTCACTACATCTACAGTTGGTGAATATATTCTAGCCCTTAGGCAATCCTCTTCACTGCCACTCTCTCTACGGTAGCTGAACGGTTCCATCGAATCCCTTTTACCATTTCCCTTCCTGGGATAAAAAATGCAAGCATCTCCACAGTCTTCATACAACAGAAGATTCCATTCCTAGTGCCAAGATAGCAAATCGCTTTTGGGCACTTCTGACGGCCGTGATACCCTCCCGCTGTGGTTTTCCATTCATAATTGTGCACAACATCCCTTCTTGGAAATGATGAGAATTTTCAAAGACTTACATACAAATTGCAGCCTGAATGTTCAATTCCTCTTCTGAGAAACGAATTGAATATTTTTTTTACCAAATGACCCTCTCAATTCATCCTGTCAACTTCAATGTTTCAGAAACTGCTGTTCTCTATCTCTTCAATCTTTCATCCCCTTTAAGTTTTTAACCATATGCTTTATTGGTGCCTGAACTCTTCATAATGGAATGCATCACTTCGTTCTTCTGGGTTAATGTGGATCAGCCAAGTGGTTGGTTACGTTCGCCTGAAGTCAATAAGACCAGTTGACCATTAGTTGTAGGAGCAAAATTAGGCCATTTGGTCCAACGCGTCTGCTCCACCATCCGGTCATGGCTGATCAGTTTCTCATTCCATAGAAACCCTACAGTGCAGAAAGAGGCCACTCAGTCAATCGAGTCCGCACCAACAACAATCCCACCCAGGCCTGCTCCCCTATTTTATCCGCTAATCCCTCTCACCTAAGCATCACACGACTCAAAGGGACAATTTAGCTTGGCCAATCCATCTAACCAGCAATCTTTGGATTGTGGGGGGAAACCGGAGCACCGGGAGGAAACCCATGCAGACACGGGGAAAATGTGCTAACTCTGCCGACACAGAGACCCGAACTGGGAATCGAACCCAGGTCCCTGGAGCTGTGAAGCAATAGTGCTAACCACTATGCTCCTGTTCCGAGCCATTCTCCCTCTTTTTCCCTGATATATTTGATACTCTTTCCAATCAAAAAACGCATCAATCTGTATACTACCGTACTGCCCATTCTTCCGCCTTTCCCCTGTAACATTTGATTCTCCTACCAATCAAAAAAGCATCTATCTGTTAAATGCACTTAGGGTCCTGGCCTCCGGAGTCTTCTGCGGCAATGAATTTCACAGATTCACCAACCTCCGGCTGAAGTCATTACTCCTCATCTCAAATCTTAAGAATTGCCCCATTACTCTGAGGCGTGCCCTCGGATCCTAATCTTTCCTGCTAATGGAAGCATCTCCTCCACGTCCACTCTGTCCAGGCGTTTTAGTATTCTGCAAGTTTCAATGAGATTCCTCGCCAACCCTTCTAAACTCCATTGAGTAGAAACCCATTGTCCTCAAACGCCCCTCACATTATCCGATAGATGTACCCTTACAGTTGTCCCAGGATCCCTGTAAATCTCGCCTATCCTCTTTTCAATAAAGCATCCTTCAGCAATGTAGGGATGCTATGGATCTTAAACCTTCTCAATAAAGTTTTATCCTTCCAGTAATGAGGTGACCTCAACTCCACACAGTATGTATGCTGTGGATACCTGAGTGAACCGCATTCAGCTCCACCCTCAGAACACCCACTCAGGCCGCTTTTCCCCTCAGACCTCGCACTCGGGTCCCCTTCACCCTCAGACCCACAACACAATACCCGTTTCCCTCACTCTTTCCAGTTCATTCCCTTGCCTGCTCAGACTTCCAACTCAGCCTTCTTCTGGTCATGCGTCTTGGCACCACTGCTTCAGGGAGGGCACTGTATTCTTGGCACAGCTGTCACCTGCCACTATGCACCAGCATTGATATAATCACCTAAATAGGAAACGTTGGCATTTAGGAATCTGGGACACTTGCTGCATATCAGGTGGAGAACAACAAAGAAAGAGAAAGAAAATAAAAACGCAAGAACTAGCCCTTCGGCCCACCAAGCATGCGCGGATCATCGATCTAGAACAACCACCTCTGTTCATTGACTACCATCCTGTTGATGTGCCTCCCCGGATAGATAGACAGATAGATAGATAGAGACAGAAAGACAGAGAGGGAAAGAGAGAGAGAGAGAGAGACGCTGACTGAATGGAGCGAGCGAGAGAGACAGAAAGACAGAGAGAGGGAGAGAAAGACAGAAAGAGAGATGGTGAGAGATAATTTTCAATCCTACCAATCATTGAACTCTAACATCTTCCCTTATTCCAATGTGATTCAGTGGTTGGAGGGAGGCTAATCTTCAGTATTCCCTCACTGTTCACATGTATTACAGCAGTTTCTATCCCCACCATGCAACTTTTACGGTGAGTCCTTTGCCCCTTGTCCTCCCTAATTGTACCATGCCCTCCTGTACCCATCATTCCTGCCTTCACACGATCCTAGATTTGTGGGAATTGGCAAAGGCCAAAGTTTTCCTTCAGTCAGAGAAGTGAATCTCCGGGGAAGTTGGGCTGCAGTGAGTGAGTGACACTGGCATTGTTTAGAATCTGAACTTCCAGCACGCTCTTTGCGAAGTCCGAGCAAATTTCCTGGGGCGTTAATGTCATCCAGTGAGATCTGGAGATGAAAGGAAAGAACAGCCGGTATGAGGGGATAGCGAGCATCGTTCTTTTTGCAGCTTCCCTGTGTGTCACAGGACTGCAGCAGGTTTAAATATGGATTACTTGGAAATATTTCTTCCAGCTGCTGCTGGGGATCCTGACCCTTGCGTGAACTCACCCTTCCCATTCCTTTCCCTGATCTGGTGCGGGACTGTGAATGAAGGGACTTCCAGGAAGTGTTCCAACATCCAATACACAGTTAGAATTTGATGGGTGTGGCGGTAGTTTTCCTTAAAAAAAGTTTTTTTTTTATTTGAATCATGATCTCTGCAGATCTCACCGTTAGTTTTTCTCAGCTCATAGCCTGAGATGATGTCATTGGTAGGAAGAGAAAAAAAGTGTGCCAATCAGGTGAGGAAGTTTGGTTTTAAGTTGTTTTGGCCGCTGCGTCATAAGCAGAGCCTCATGAAGTCTCTCTGTCTTCTGTTTTATTTTATTTATTGGTCAATAGAAACATTTGATGCAGCGTTATAATCGAAGAAAAAATGATTTTATTTACATAAAGGAATGTTCAAACAATTAACAATCTCACCAGTCACTGGAGTTCCACAATATGCCATTGAAGATTTTGAAAAAAAAACAAGGAATTACTTAGTGTGTTACTTCACACTTGTATGGCCTTAATACTGTAAAATATCTTTCACAAAGCTGATGAAACTCGTTATACGTTTGACAAAATGAGTCAGTCTTTCTAATCTGTGGCCAGTATGCGAGGAACATTTAGCAGTTTGACGGGGATGTACTTGCTCCCATGTTGATATCCACAGGGCAGAACACACATTAGTAATCCCAGTCTCGTGTATAATACATCACAGACAAAACACACAGATTCTCATTTCCGGATCTTCTTTTTTGACCTTTTTTCCAATGCAGCCAAATCCAGGGAGATGTAGAGAGGTCCATCCTGAGACTGGGAAATATATTAAATAGAAATGCTCGAAGTGGTTAAAATAAAGGACTGTTTCCCAAAATTCATTTCGATGTATTTATTACAGGGGGTTCATTGCACTCACCTGTATTCTACGCTGCGTTTTCAAGTTTGCCACTTTTTGACCGTCATCCCCTGTGAGTTAAGGGTTAAATTACGAATTGAAATGTCACCCAAGCTATAGAATCTGTAAGTACATAGAAACATCGCGCGCCAATGACCACCTGTTTGTCAACAATTTAACGTGTGTTTTACAGAATCAGAAGTGTGCTTACATTAACTCTGCAAAGATGTTCCTATAAAAATCTCTCTCTCGCCACATCCCAGTGTTTGTTTTCCTGCACTGAGAGAGAACTTAGCATTGCCAACTCACCTAAGTAGCACCTCGTTTGGATTGTGGGCGGAGCACATGGAAAAAACACACGCGCACACAGGGAAAACATGCAGACTCGGCATAGACAGATACTCAAGCTAGGAATCGAACAAAGGTCCCTGATTTTGCGGGAGAGCAGTGCGAAGTACTGTGCCACCATGTCATTGCTTTAGGTTGCTAGGCTACAATCATTAACACACAGTCCACTGAAATTTCACCAACGTGACAAATATTCCACAATTCTTCAGAGGCAGTTAGATATGACATTGCACGTGAAGGGGACCAAAGGATGTGGGGAGAAGGCGCGATCATGCTATTGAATTGGGTGATCACCCATGATCATAGTGAATGGCGAAGCAGCAGCGAAGGACAGATTGGTATCTTCCTGCTCCTATTTTGAATGTTTCTAAGTTAAGTGGCCAATGGATGAATGAGGAAAATCTCATGCCATTATCTGTCGCTGATTGTCCACCACAGGGCGGCACGGTAGCACGGTGGTTAGCACTGCTGCTTCACAGCCCCAGGGACCTGAGTTCGATTCCTAGCTTGGGTCACTGCCTGTGTAGGGTTTGCACATACTTCTCGTTTCCTCCGGGTGCTCCGATTTCCTCCCACAGTCCAAAGATGTGCGGGTCTGGTTGATTGGCCTTAGTGTTCTGAGATGCGTGTGTTCGAGGGGTTAGCGGGTGAATATTGAGGTAGAGCGGGGTGGAATTGTGTTCAGTACAGAATCGATGGACCAAATGGCCTATTTCTGTACAGTAGAGTTTCTATCATATGTGTTAGTATCAACAATTTCCCCGTTTATGAAACCAACCTCTGCACGCCTCGATGATATGTTTTTGTGTGGCAAAGCTCAAATTTGATGCGGGAAAAGAATACCAAATGAATGTTCTATCTGGTCTATCACATCTCAGATGCTGCACATTGTTGAAAGTAGGATTGTCCGATGATCTTATATAATTCATAGAAAATAGAGGCACACACTCTGGAATTTGTTTTCGGATTGAAGTAAGTCTGACAAAGTATAAGAGAGAGCAGGAGGGGACAATGAACAATGTTGAACTTTGCACACTGTTCTCATACGTTTCATTTGGGGACCCTATATGTCTGTCTTCTGAAATAGAAGAAAATATAATGAGCTAATTAAAAACTGCCAAGAGGAAATCATACTGAGGAAAAAGATATTAAATTTTCTCAGGGAATCATTAATCCTCACCTGATCTACCATTTTTTACAACTCCAAATGAAAATGAAGACTGACAGTTGAATCAATATGACTAGGACACGAATTCCAGAAGAAACGACCTCTCTGCACCAATCTAAAGAGAAGATAAAAACACTTAGAAAATGTGTAGTGAAAGGTCAGCTTGATATAAGGTAAAAGTAAACCACTGCGGACGCTGGAATCTGAAAGAGAAACAGAAAATACTGGAAAATTTCAGCAGGTCTGACAGAGTCTGAGGAGACAGAATAGAACCAACGATTCGAGTCCAGATAACTTTTCATCAGAGCTTTGAAGAAGGGTCATCTACACACGAGCTGTGAAGGGGACAATATATTCTGCATCCTCACATTTATTTCTCCCCTATATAGTCTATGAACAGTATGCCTTGTCTGTGCAGCGTGCAAGAGAGAATGTTAGAACATAGAACATCGAATATTACAGCCAGTACAGGCCGTTCGGCCCTCGATGTTGCGCCGGCCAGCGGACCCTCTAACCTAAACTATTCCAATATCATCCATATGCCGATCCACCGACCATTTGAATGCCCCCAAAGTAGGCCAGTCCACAAACTGGTGCAGGCAGGGCATTCCACGCCCTCAAAACCCTCTGTGTAAAGAACCTGCCTCTGAAATATTCGCTCAATTCTCTACCCACAGATGCCGTCAGAACTTCTGAGATTTTTCAGCATTTTCTGATTTGGTATAAGGTCTGACGGCAGCAAGGGAGAAGCTGCTCTTCCGTCTGTTTGTACGTGATGTCAAACTTTGGTATATTTTCCTCGATGAAATAAGGTGGAAGAGATAATGTCCGGGCTGAGTGCTATCCTTGATTATGTTGACAGCTTTTCTAAGACAGTGAGAAGTGTAGATTTGCTTCACTCCTTTTCGGTTCTGTGACTCGATTTCGAATCTCTGGATCTTCTATGCTTTCCTAACAGCCTGACATCTCCAATGATTTGCAGGTGGCAGCATGGTGTTACAGTGATTTTCAGTGCTGTCTCACAGGGCCAGGGAACCTTGTTCTATTCCCGCCTTGGGTGCTTGTCTGTGTGGAGTTGGCACATTTCCCCCTCTCTATATGTCTTTCCTTCGGCTGCTCTGCTTTCCCCCCACAGTCCAAAAATGGGCAGGTTAGTTGGATTGCGCCTTAGTGTCCATCAATGTGTGGTTTCGTTGGATTGGCCAAGCTAAATTACCCCTTAGTGTGCAGCAATGTGCCGATTAGTTGGATTGGCCATTCTAAGTTGCCCATTAGTGTCCAGCAATGCTTGGTTTAGAATGATTGGCCACGCTAAATTGCCCTGTAATTGTTCAGAATGTGCATATTGGATGGATTTGCCATGCTAAACTGCCACTTAGCATCCCAAGGTGCGTAGGTTACGGGGATTCGCGGCTAAGTATGTGGGTTATGGGGATGGGGCCTGGGTCAGATGAAAGTCAGTGAGGACTTGATGAGGTAAAGGTCCTCCTTCTTCACTGTAGGATTGTATAATTTGAATAGATTCACGGCCAGGTAATTATTTTCCGAGTGATGAAAGAGTTGGAATCGTTTCCAACAATCCAAATTCAATATTTGCTCTTAATTCAGATAAAAGAGAAACAATGGGAAGAGCTAATCCAGTCAATCCCTCGAGCGTATTGCCATATGATGATGGGGGATTAATAATGATTTATAATGTTACATAGAACATAGAACATTACAGCACAGAACAGGCCCTTCGGCCTTCGATGTTGCGCCGACCATTATAAAAAGCAATGCCCCTCCAAACTAAACCATTCCCTTCTCTTCCATATACTTATCAACTAACCTCTTAAACGCCACCAAACTTGCGCATCCACAACTGCTGCAGGCAGGGCATTCCACTCCCGAACCACCCTTTGGGTAAAGAACCTACCTCTGATATCCGTCCTATAACTATCACCCCTTAATTTAAAGCTGTGTCCCCTCGTGCTAGCTTTCTCCATCCTAGGAAAAAGGTATCACTGTCCACCCTATCTAAACCTCTAATCATCTTATATGTTTCGATTAGGTCTCCTCTTAGCCGCCTCCTTTCTAATGAAAACAACCTCAAATCCCTCAGCCTCTCCTCATAAGACCTGCCCTCCATACCAGGCAACATCCTGGTAAACCTCCTCTGTACCCTCTCCAATGCCTCCACATCTTTCTTATAATGTGGGGACAGAACTGCACACAATACTCCAAGTGCGGCCGCACTAGAGTTTTGTACAGTTGCAACATGACGTTGCGGCTCCGAAATTCAATCCCTCTCCCAATAAAAGCCAAGCCTCCATATGCCTTCCTAACAACCTTCTCGACCTGACTGCCTACTTTCAGGGATCTATGCACATACACACCAAGATCCCTCTGTTCATCTAGACTACTAAGAATCCTACCATTTGCCCTATACTCTACACATTTATTATTTCTGCTATAGTGCATTACCTCATACTTTTCCACATTAAACTCCATTTGCCACCTCTCGGCCCAGCTCTGCAACTTGTCCAAGTCCCTCTGCAAACTATAACACCCCTCTTCACTATCTACCACTCCACCGACTCTAGTGTCATCTGCAAATTTACTAATCCATCCTTCAATACCCTCATCCAGATCATTTATAAAAATTACAAACAGCAGGGGCCCCAAAACAGACCTCTGAGGTACACCATACTGACATGAGGATGGAAAATTTAAATATAACTCTTATGTGAGGAGGTAGATTTAGATTGATTAATAGGCTTCCCTGAAGCAAAGTGAGGTAAATTAATTCACAGCCCTTCCGGGCAAAGATGTCAATTTCGCCTCTTGTCTATGGTCTGTTTGTGTTGTTTGCAGTATAGAACTGATCTCATTTCCATTCTTAGAATCACTCTCCATAAAAGGAGGATGGGAGCAAATAATAAACTTCAAAAGAGAAATCACTTCTTGACATGGAGGTGAAAACCTGAAAGGGCGAGGGGTAAAATGGTGAGCAGAACAACATCGCTGTTTTGAAGAATGATTCTCTGCATAGAAGACTGAATGAGATATTTCTGGGTGCATTGCTCAGAGATTCTTACATGTTTTCAGGAATATAAAGCGAAACGTGGAAGTGTGTATCTAACGTGAACCTACTCTGGGTAGGTGCAACCAATGCAGTCTGACATATTTTATCAATTGATCGCACATACACGCTCAGATAAGTAATTGCACACACACACACACACACACACACACACACACACACACACACACACACACATACACATACACTCAGATATATGTCGATATACAACGCTTAGATATTTATGTATATACAAACATAGACAAAAACGCTCAATATTTCTCTTTATGCACACATTTACACGCACGCTCAGATACTTACCCATACGCACAAATAGACACACATCCGTTCAGATATTTATTTATGTACAACACATAGACACACATTTGGCTCATATATTTACAGATACACAGACATAGACACACATTCTCAGATCTTTATCCATACGCACATGCAAGCTTAGTTATATGTATGTATGTTTATATATTATATATATATATTCTCAGACATATATATATATATTATAACCTCACGCCCATTTACGTATCCATATACACATATTCAGATATATAACTACATACACACACAAGTTCCGATATTTATCTACATTCACAGTTCAGATATATAATCATATGCACAGATGTTCAGGTATGTATTAATACACACACGTCTAAGTCTGAGATATCCACGAACAGACTCAAAAACTGCTTCTTTCTTGCTGCCTTCGGGCTTTTGAATGCACCTATCTTGCAATAAGCTAATCTTTCTCTAAACGTTAACTGTGTGTAAAACAACATGCTGTACTCTCTCCTTTCATTCACCCCGTGAACTGTATGAACGTCATGCTTTGTCAAAATAGCATACAAGAAATTATACATTTCACTGTATACTAATGCATGAAAAATAATGCTTCAAATGAAATCAAATGCACATATGCTCAGGGATATATCTGTGCGCGCACACTCACATACACACACACACACAATCACACACACTCACATACACACACACACACACTCACATACACACATACACACACACACACACTCACACACGCACCACACCACACATACTCACACACAAACAAACGCACACACGCATAGTCAGAATCCCATATATGTTTATACATACAAACACGCACACACGTACAAACATACACACACGCACACATATGCCAAGATGGCCTGGTTCTACTAAACTAATCCACTTATCTCTAAAGTTGAATAGAAACCTTCATAATACACAGTAGCATCTCACCTTTCCAATTTTCAGTTGCCTTAGGAAACGAAACACTTTTTGTCCAATATTTCCTCGGAGTCCCCAGTTGAGCAATACAATTACAGATAGCGCCGCTTCTCCACGTTACCCCCGACACCATGACGTTACACCTGACGGGAGGAGGTCCCGTCCTCCTCCATTGTCCCTGGATCAGTCGATCCTTCAGCGACTAAACCGGAAATATTCCAGAAAACAGCAATCTGGTTGGAAGAAACTCCATTGACCAAACACACCAAGGGGACGGTATCATTCACATCCAGCTCATCCGGCGGGATAAATACCTGCACTGCCGTCTTGTTGGTAGAACTGTCTAGACAGAAATTGGGACATAGTTAACGATTTATTTACACCAAATGTTACTGCTGTGCACAATCTAAATTCATTTCACTTGCTCTCTTACCTCCAACTTGTAGTGTGGGTCCATTCTGGAGCGGTGCATTGCTATCCTTATCAGCACAGTAGTAGGAACCCGAGTCATTCGCCTGGACATTGCGAATTTCCAGGATCAATTCACGTTTGTCGTGGCCTTTTTTAGAAATAAACTTACAATCAGCCTCCTGACAGGCTGGGATATCGATTACTTTCGGGATTTCACCAACATTTTGTTTGTACCAGAAATAGCTGGCCGCGACTTCCACCTCGAATTCCAGTTGACAGGTTAAATCCACCGTCTGGCCGACTTCGGCTGTCACTGTGAAGAGCCTTTGAGGTAGAGAGGAGTCGGAATCTGTAACTAGAGAGATTATTCAAACATTACCACATATTTCAACATAGAAAGTAGCCTTTTGGGAAAAAAACGCTGTAAATTAAGAACAGTTTCATTATTATCTTCAATTATACTTCTGCAGATTATTTCCCAAGTTGTGTTTTCTTCGCTTGAAAGGAGGAAGCTGAAAATCCCTTGTACCGATAATTAAGTCGTATTTGTAGTGCTGTAGCCGGGCGGCATGTGTTTGGCACCTTTGGCTCACGGCGCTGGGGACCAGGATTCAATTCCTGGCCTGGGTCACTGCCTGTGCACGTTCTCCCCGTGCCTGCATGGGAGTTTCCTCCCACTCACCGAAAGCTGTGCTGGTTCGGTGCATTGGCCGTGCTAAATTCTGCCTCTATGTAACCGTACTGGCGCAGGTGTGTGGCGACTGGAGTCTTTTCATAGTAACTTCATTGCAGAGTCGATGCAAAAGTGAAGATTACTAGTCACAAGTGAGGCTTACACTAACATTGGAATGTGAAATTCCCCTGGAAGCCGACTTGTGGCACTAATGCTTAAGAAACTAACTTGGCTGCTGCCATTTTCAATGTCTCACCTGGCAAATACTCACCATGAGACCACAACGCATGGAGAATGAGTATCAGGGATAAAGATTGCTGGGGCATTTTGCACAGATGAGCAATATCTCCCTGTTTCCACTCACACCAGTTTGTTTTTGCTGAGAGGTCCGAGGACTGACCTGGTCTCAGAGCCAGTTAATTGTTGCACTTTATGATTGGGTGGAAACTGTGACAAGAGACAATGGAAAGTGTGACATAGTACTGATGACGTTGCGCTGCTGAATGCATTTGACGCACTGTGATCGCCGCCTACGTGTCACAGGATCAAGTGATAGAACATTCACGCAGAGCTTGACTGGTTTGACATACCGAGAGGACCACAAGCTAATCATTGTGCTGATATGTGCAGAATATGTAAGTTACAGGTTAATTTATTCTCAGGATATACAATACGGCGGCTTAGTTGAGAAGGGTGAGGGCGTTGATCTCACTGAAACTTACAGAACACTGCAACGCCTTGTAAAGTGGACATGGAGAAGATCTTCAGAATATAATAGAATAGAAGCACTACAGTCCAGAAGGAGGCCATTTTAGCCGTTCGAGGTTGCACTGACAATGACACCAGCCAGGCAATATATCCGTAACGTATCTTACACTCTTAGCCCCCCTCCCCCCTCCACCTCTCCCCTTCACTCCCCCCACCCCGACACTAAGGGACAATTTAGCATGGCTAATCCAACAAACTTTGGATTGTTGGAGGAAACTGGAGCAACGACAGAAATCCCATGCAGACACTGCGAGAATGTGCAAACTCAACACAGTCACCCAAGACCGGAATTGAATCCGAGTCCCTAAGTGCAGTGAAGTAGCCGTGCTAAAAGCTGTGCCACCATCCATTAGTTGGAGAGACTCGGCTCTGAGTGCACAGACTCAGAGTAAAGGGTTGACCCTTTCGCACCGAGAAGAGATTCCCTCAGCCAGAGAGACGTTAATCTGTGGAATTCATTGCCACAAAAGGCCGTGAAGGCCAAGTCATTGAGCGTATTTAAAACAGTGATAAGTAGGCTTTGGACAAGAGATAGATTGGCAAGTGGTTCAAAAGTGTAGAGGAAAAGGCGGGAGAGTGGGGTTGAGAAACATATCAGCCATGACCGAATGGCAGAGCAGACCCGATGGGCAGAATGACGTAATTAAGTTCTTTTATCTTATGGACTTATTGCTCGGCAATATGTATTAACCAGCTATATCATCCGATTGAGTTGTCCTTGTAAAATATTATAGTATAGAATTATATATTATAGAAGTGTAAAACACTTCGATGTTGTGCTGGACATGACAGGAGTTAAAGTAATCCCTTTTGTCTTACCTTCGTCCATATCCTCTGTTTCTTGAATATTCATACCATTATCTAAAAGCCCCTTAAACGCCACTTTCAGACCTACCTCCAACACCACCCCAGACAGCGCGTTCTGGACAACTATTACTCGCCGTGTAAACAATTTACTCCTCGCACCTCCTTTGAACTTTCCCTCTCTCACCTTAAGTATTTGACATCTCAAATCTGAGAAAAATTATTTTGAGTGCCAACTCTATTCATGACTATTATAATTTTTATAGACGTCTATCAGGTCTCCCCTCAGTCTTCAATGCCCCATTGAAAACAGCTTCTGCATCTTCTGTGTGGTTCTCCTTGTGCTACATCAACAGTGCTAAATAGGAGCGAGGACCATCAATTTGACCACGCCGCAGTGAAGTAACGGCAATAGGTTTCAAATATATTGCGTCTGATTGGGAGGGGAGTTGATGGCGATGGTGTACACCATCTCTTTGTCCTTCTCTTTGTCCTTCAGGGCCAAGAAGGTTTGGATTTGCAAAGTGAATGACAGGAATATAAATTGAATGTACAAGTATATACGATGATCCATTCTGAAAAAAGGCTTTGTTTTTACAGTTATTGTTATAGAAACATCGGCAATATAAGCAAGAAGTGGCCATTTGGCATTTTGAACCTGTTCGGCCGTTCATTTTGGTCAAGGCTGATCATCAAATTCAATGTCCCGAATTCCCCCTTTCCCCTCATATTCCTCTTTTGATCTAAAAGCTATTTCTTCTAATTCCTCGAACTCCATTTTGAAATCACAAAAGTTTTTGGCCTCAACAACAGTCTGTGGTAGTGAGTTTCACTACCTGGGTGAAGACATCCCTCTCCATCTCAGTTCTAAAAAGTTTACCTGATGGAACTTTCTATGTTACAACGAGACCCCCTCTTACTCTCCTAAACTCTGAAGAATTCAATCCAAACCGACTTAGTCTCTCCCCACTTGACAGACCTGTTATCTCAGGAATCAACCTGGTCCACCTTCGCTGTTCTTCCTGTAAAGCAAGGACATGCTTCCCTCAAATAAGGCAACCAGAATTGTACACAACACTCTAGATTTTTTTTAAAATCACATAATGTTTTGGTCTCAGCTCCTTTATGTGATAGTGAGTTCTACACATTCAACACTCTTTGGGTGAGGAAATTTCTCCTCACTTCAGTCCAAAAACTGGGGCGGTACGGTGGCATAGTGATTAGCACTGATGCTTCACAGCATCAGGGACCTGTGTTTGATTCTCGGTTTTCCTCACTGTCTTTATGGAATGTACACGTTCTCCCTTTGTCTGCGAGGGTTTCCTCCGGATGCTCTAATTTCCTCTCACATACTGAAAGACATACTAATTCGGTGCATCGACCTGAACAGGCGCCCGGCTGTGGTGGTAGTGGGGTGGGGGAGGGAGGGATTTCAAATTTCACAGCAAGTTGTTTGCAGTGTTAATATAAGCTTTACTACTAAGACTAATAAATTAACTTTAAACTTGAATAGGTTTACCAATATCTTCAGAAATGATCTGTCGGTAATGACATAACCTGCTTGCACAGAAACTGTAAAATACTGGATGGGCTGTGGGTGGATTCAATTGAAATAACTGCACAGTTGCAGCCCAAGTTATTTCGATGCTCCTTGTACGTCGAGAATATGCTGCCCGCTATTTGGCACAATACTTTTTTGTGAGTAAGTCTGGATATCTTTGACTTGTCTTCCAAGCTGGGCCTTGAAGAAACACATGGACTTAGTCGCGCATTCATGAGGGCATCGTACATACTTGGCCTTTGTTCATTTTATCAAAGCTGGTAGCAGGCAGTCTGCTGCTTCCAGTTTCAAGCTGAGAGGCAAGATGTGTCATCCCCAGGCAGCTCTCTGCGTGCACCGTCTCAATTGTAAAAACAAGCAAACCACTGAGAGTTTCTGGCTCGAATAATTTTCCATCAGTGGTTTAAAGTGGATAGAATCTTGGCTAGTGATTTGCGCCCCTCGATATCCTCTGCACACCGCAGAACATGCGAGCCGTCCTTGTGTGGGTGGAAGCAAGGAGCCGTGGACAGAGACAACGCGCATCTTTGCTGCCACACCAAACCGTCCGTTACAGGGGCGACTGGCTCGCTTCATTTTCATTCTATTTTATGCACTTATGCAGGACAGTTCAGACACAGTTCCCAGAGGTCAGAAGCCAATCTACAAATTCATTCTACAAATCTCTTCATTTTAAAGGAGAAGCGATGGCCGAGTAGCATTATCGCTGGACTATTAATCCAAACACTCAACTGCTGTTCTGGTGACCCTGGTTCTAATCCCGCCACGATAGCTGGAGGTATATTCATTCAATAGAAGGTATCTGGAATTCAAAATCTACTATGACCATGAAACCATTGTCTATTATCAGGTAATACCCCCAAATTTCCTTAATACCCTTTAACGAAGGAAATCTGCTCCCCTTATCAGTTCTGGCCTATATGTGACTCCAGACACATAGCAATGTTGTTGAGTCTCAACTGCCCTCGAGCAGCTAGGGATAGGCAACAATTTCTGGACAGCGAGCGATGCCCAAGTCCCATGAATATGTGATTCTTTTGAGGCAACGCGCGTTCCCCATCATTGTACTGAATATTATATGTGACAGGGGTTCCTGAGGGGTATTAGAGAAAATACAAATTTCACTGAATTCACTGCAGAACTAGGTCATATTTCTAATGAGAGAATCCAATAAGCATCAACATTTGCCCCATTAACAGGTCCAAGTGTTTTGCCTGTTAGAATGATGCATAATAGCCCTTTGCAATAGCTGCCACATTGATCGGGATTCTATTCTTTATTCTCATTCGGATTTGAAGTCTTAAGACAGCTGATAAGGCTGATGTTTAGAAGGCACATTGTAAAATTAAAATTTGTATTGGTTTGAAACACCACTTGTAATTCATTTGCTTCTCCCCTCCCTCCACCGGAAATCTGAGTGAACACACCGGCCAAGGAAAAGTGAGCGAATGATCCATTTCATAATGTTGATTAGTAACTTCGTTACTCTTTTGGTCGAGAACTTCAACTTTCTTGTGTCCAGATCACCAGCAATCTGTCCTGGTCCCTTCATGCCGAAGATATGGTTAGGGAAGCCCACCAACCGCTCTACTTTCTCAGATGGCTAAAGAAATTCGACATTTCTGCGCGGCCTCTCACCAACTTTTACAGATGCATCATAAAAAGAAACATCCTTTCCGGATTTCACACAGGTTGGTACGGCTGCAGCTCTGACCAACACTGCAAAAACTACAAATGGTTGTGAATGAGGCCAACTGCATTTTACTGTTGTCAGATAATTTAATCAAATCTGATGAACTCATTTAACTGTCATATTGGCACTTCCTGGAATATTCTGGGGTGCATCATCCACTGGCCACTTCTAATTGAAGTTTGTTACAGCAGTTTCATCCTTGCATTATTCACTGATGTGCTGGGTTCCCCGTCATTGAGCTTAGATATATGATTGGAACTTCCTAACCCATTAAGTATCGCAGTTAATACCTCCATTCCCTACTGAATGGAGGAGGACAGCAGTTGACAGTGATTTGCTTTAGTTCTGTCTATCGCATGCTGCGTTCGCTGTTTGGAACGCAAGACTTCGTGTGCTGCACTTTAACGACGTTACATTCTATTTTTAAGGTTCTCCCCCGGTCAATACATCCTTCAAGTGAATTTCAAGATGGAGGAGTATTGATGCATGAGCTGAGGCGGACAGTATGAGGCAAATAGCAGAACGTTTTCTTGTCCATGGATGTGCTGTTGGCAAGTGACGTGCTCCAGAGACGTTGGGAACTCAGTGCATAAATCTGCGATTCTATCTGTGTTCAGCCTTTGTAGTACTGCAGCGCCACCTCAGGGATGGCGTTGGTAATATCTAAGATTTCCTCCACCTGACCTGATTTCCTGAGTATGCTGATTTCCTGAGCATGCCGATTTACAGCTTTTTGTTTTCCTATTCGGGGGTAGGGGGTCAGCCGAGGTGGCTGGGGGAGGGGTAGTAGGGAGGGGTCGGGAAAGATATAGGTACGGAATGCATTTCCTCTAAACTTAGAAGAGAACCCTCCCCATCCCTCAGATGTTATTAGGGTGTGCTTTGAAGGGTCAACTTTGCATTTTTTTCTGCTGTTGTTTTCGATGTCTCTATGAATGTGGGGCGATGTTTCCTGATCTATTCTTATTGCACCATTTTTATACAATGGGGTGACATAAAAACTATCTCAAAGGCCCGGAATCATAAGTGGCCAATGTAAGACTGGCCGCAGAGTGACCATTTCATACCCTAAATGTTTCTTTATGACGACCGATCACGGTTTCGGAGTCTGTATAACTGGGAGATGTTTTTGGACTGTAACTACAATTACTTCCGTTATCAACTGAAATTTAATTCCACATTTTCCGAATTCTATTGAATATCCCAAACGGGTAGAGGTGAGAACATCGGAGTGGCAGCGCAGGCTCGTTGGACCGAAGGGCCTGTTTCCCGTGTTGTTTTGCTTTTTGTTCTTTGATTTGTCTGCATATGTCGAAGGATGTGACCATCGGCGGACTGTGTCCGGTTTAACAATTCAAATGGTGTATCTTCTCTTAAATGACATTCTGATTTAAATATTAATGGCATGGTTTTTCATGTGAAATATTTCATGACCAACATTCATCCCAATTTGCCTATGATTCACCTACCGGTTTCATGTTCCATGCTAAACAACTGAACTGATTTGAGGCTGATTTGACTCCTACACATGTGCATCAGCGGGGGTGAACAACCAGACACTTAAAACGCTTTTCTTCATTGAACAAAGACCGATATGAAGACAAGAAGGAGGCTAGAAGTTAAGTGGATTATCTAAGATTTCCAAACGGATCCACTGCAGTCACGGACAGGAACTAAATGGTCAATCTAAATATCAAAGAATCTCAACAAACAACTAAACAATGTTAAGATAATGGGTTATTATTAGTAATATCGATAATAATAATTTTAGAAAGACATGATTGATTTCAATATGTTTGGTACTTTCCACGGACGGGCGAGTTTGAGAATCCCTGGGACCTTACATAAACACTGGATGGCTTGTGGGAATATGACTGGATTTATTTTAGAGATTAAGTTGCTATAGGATCTGCACCCTAAAGGTATGTTTATTTATGAGTCTAACCAGGGAAGAATCTTTGCTGGAAAATATTCTGTAAAATTAACGTTCATGGTGTAATGTAATCTGTGTGTAACTTTTGAATCATTTCTAATAAATGGATAACTTTAACATTTAAAAGCATCAGTCTTGTTGTGGAATTTCTAGCACCTGATCTTGTACATCTACCTTCTTGTAGAAAGGGACAAGTAAAAGACGGATGCAATGATGTGATTTGTTATTGTCACATATATTAGGATGCAGTGAAATATATTATTTTTTGCGCACCATACAGACAAAACATACCATTCAAAGAGTATGTGGAGGTAAGGAAAATAGAGGGTGCAAAATACAATGCTGCAGTTATCGAATTTGTGTGGACAAAGTTCAGCTTAATATGTGATAGGACCATTCTAAAATCCGATTGCATCAGGGAAGAAGCTGTCATGTCCCGTGCAGAATGTCCAGGATGCGTTGGGTCCTTAGTAATGCTGGCTCCTTTCCTTAGGCAGCGGGAAGTGTGGACAGAGCCAATGGATGGGAGGCTGGTTTGCATGACGGACTGAGCGACGTTCACGACTCATGATAATTTCTTGCGGTCTTGGAGCAGGACACATAACAAGCTGTGATACATAGAAAATTGATGCTTTCCATGGATCTTCCATTTTCCATGGAACTTTGATGAGTTCCACAGTGGACATAACGAATTTCCATTGCCTCTTGAACTGTATTTTGCACTTTTGGTGATGTCCATTTTGAAATGATGCGATGTGCTTCCAGATATTTTATCAATAAAGTATATTTTTGTAACACACGAAAATAAGGGAACAGCCTCCATGTTGATGAGGCCCAAGGCACCCAATATGATTGACAGCGTCATCTATTCCATGGCGGTTCTGACTCTGTTTTCTTTGAAGTGCGGAGATCTCTTTCTTGACACTGCATTCCTGTTTAGAAACGGTTCCTGCCAAGATCATCCCACCTCAGTCCATCAGATTATCAGGGAGCTATTCCAGAATCTGAATCAGCATCATCCCTGCAGTTTATTTCTCTGTCAAAAGGTACATTGACTCCCACTGCCATTCGTGGCAAAGAACAGAAAATGAGAATTATTTGAAGTAATTGAACATGTCAGAACGCCCCGAAAGAGGATGCATCCGCTCCATCTCCATTTTATCCATACTTTCATCATGTTATACCCCTGAATTTGATTTCCCCTCATTCTTCTCAGTTCTGGCGAGTATATGCCTAAACGTTTCAATCTCTCTTTATCCCTTCATCACTGGAATAAGCCTAGTGAATCCCCTCTGAACTGCGTCCAATATCACTACAACAATCTTCAAATAAAGGAAAGGAAACTGGTCACAATACTCCAGGTGCGGCCTCAACAATGCCTTGTCTAGTTACATCAATACTTCCTTACCATTCTATTCTATTCATTTAGCTGCAGACTGATTTCTATGTCGTTTTTCATGACAGCACTGATCTCTTTAACCAAATGTTGTGACTGCCTCCTGAAAGAACGGCTGGTTGAGATTCTGGAAATCAATGCCTGAAGGAAGAGTACCTTACAACGTTTAAGATGTATTTAGATGCCCACTTGCGATGCACAAGGTATATAAGAAAACGGGCCAAGTTCTGCAAAAGTTAATAGGATAGTTAGGTGGTTTGTCTCTGTCTGACACAGACACGATGGACTGAAGGGCATTTCCTGTGCAATTTACCTTTATGACTCCATTTGAATGTATTCTTTAAGATGGATGCCTGCTGAGAAATATATGCCTCCATCCCACACCCCTTAAATCCCAAATGAAACGAATGCCCTATTCTCCGAGTCATATCCTAGGTGTAAAATTCCTCCTTCTCTTCGTGAATATCTCAGTATTATCCTCCAATGACTGCGTCCTCAGGCTGTAGTCTGCGGATTGACTGTTAAAGAGCTCACATGGAACAGAACTGCACAGTACAGGCCCTTCGGCCCTCAGTGTTGTGCCGAGCCATGCCGAATCCCAAGATCAAGCTGTCCCCGCCATGTGCCTATCCAATAACGGCTTGAAAGTATCCGACTCCACTATCACAGCAGGCAGTCTATTCCACATCCCAACCACTCTCTTAGTAAAGAACCTATCCCGAACATCCTTCCTGTATCTCCCACTATGAATTTTATAGTTATGCCCCTAGTAACAGCTACATCACCAGAGAAAATAGTCTCTGCACTTCCACTCAATCCCCTTCATCATTTTATAAACCTCTATTAAGTCGCCTCTCATCCTCCTCCGCTCCAAAGAGGAAAAAGCCCAGCTCTTTCAACCCTTCCTCAAAAGACCTCACAATGGAGACTGCTATACAAAACAAGTGAGTGAGAATTAGAAACTCAATCATCAATAGACATCTGCTCACCTTATAGTTATCATGAAACAGCCAATTGGATTATTTTAACTCAAACACTAATTCATTATTAACATTTTTTTCCTGCTTTCACAAAAGGGATGGTTGGCGTGGGCGTCTTGTGCTATTTTATCTTGCAAGGGAATGCGACCTCCACTGGCAAGGTGAATGCGTATCGTCTGCCCTAATTGCTTCCCGAGATGGTTGTGATTTCCTTCTTGAGCCGCTGATTTCCCTGTGGTGTATGTATAGGGAGGTATACAAAATTGTCTCCCAGCGACAGTGAAGGGAGAGTGATCTATTTCCAAATAAGAATGGTGTGAGACTTGGAGGGAAATCTCCAAGTGCTGGTGTCCCCTCGCGCCTGCTATCCTTGTCCTCCTTGTTAATCGAAGGACAAGTGTAACAGACGGATGAAAATTGTTTTCAATGCGGAAAATTGCTGCAGTGCATCTTGCCCATGGTGCTCACGGCTGTCATTTTGCATTGGTGGAAGAGGGAGTGGATGTTTATTGTGTGTGTAGCAATCAGGTCGGGCTGCTTTACCCACCTGACCAATCCTTCACATTGCCCATGTTTTTTTGCCTGCTGGAACGGAATGTCTCAGCAGTGGAGGAGTTTTGAATGGATCATAGTTCATCGATATTTAGCCTGTAGGTGACAATTAGAAGTGGGAACAATCTTCGATTCATCTGGACTCAGGAGTTAAAAGTACAACGAGAGGGATGGTTGCTTTTGATTCCGGATTATGATTCAATAGCTCAGAATGGAATCCTGTCAAGGTCAGTTCCATTAAGTTGGACAAGTATTGGAGAAGGGCGGTATTGTCAACCCTGCTGCTGGCTACATGTGGAGAATGATGTGGACGGAGAGATTATCGCAGTCACTAACAAATGATATGTGTTGCTTTGAAATGGATCCTGGCCTGTGAAGGCAACTGATTGGAGAACGGCAGAAATGGAATTGTGGTGAAGTTGAGTGTGGAAACGAAATCTTATAGCATATTGGAGGGCGTCGGAAAGGAAAGGGATGTTGGTGATGGGATGTTAAATTAGAAGGACAAAGCTTTTAAGGGTCTAATTCTGGATTGAAGTGAGAACAGCGTATTTGCAATGAGGGACAATTACCAAGGGAGCGATCTGTTTCTAATATAGGCTCTGTAAGAAGTCCCAGAACACCACATCGAAGTCAAACAGGTTTATGTGGTAGCACAAGCCACGAGCTTTCGGAGCGCTGCTCCTTCATCAGGTAAACGGGAGTTCTGATCACAAACATGACATATAAAGATACAAATTCCATTGCTAAAGTAATGGTTGGAATGCGAGTCTTTACAGGTAATCAAGTCTTAAAGGTACAGAAAATGTGAGTGGTGAGAGGGTTAAGCACAGGTTAAAGAGGTATGTATTGTCTCCAGCAGGACAGTTAGTGAGATTTTAGAAGTCTGGTGGTAAATGCGGGGTCACTGTTAACATTTAAGAGAAACTTGGACAGGTTCATGGATGGGAGGGGTGTGGAGGGATATGGTCCAAGTGCAGGTCAGTGAAACTAGGAAAAAATGATTCGGCACAGACAAGAAGTGCCAAAAGGCCTGTTCCTGAGCTTTAAATTTTCTATGCTTTATATGGTTTCTAAGTGAAGACAAGTCGTGAGAATTACAAATGATGCAGGCTCAATTTTGTATGAAACTGTCTTCCCACTAACAGATCCGCTGGAACAACACTTGCTGTTGTTCTCCCGCAATCGAGCATAAAACGTGCCATCCGGTCTCCTAAGTATGCCACCAGTTGCTTTGTCATACAATCATTGAAGTCTTGAACCATACGTTGCACCAGCCTTTGAGCGAAAAGTGATCATGCGCTGCTAAAATATTTTGGTAATCTTTGGAGAGCATGCATTGCTAGGAATCATTGCTAGTAAAGTTCTAGCCGTTTGTGGGAACCACAATCCGAGTATTCCATATACACTAGCACCTTGACATTACATCTAGATCACTGCCTGGGAAATAGTGTAGTCCTCTCGGGGCACCTGCAACCCTTTAAGCAGGAGTGCACCATGATTTAACCCAAAGAGCTCATAAATGTCCACAGGTACTCATGGCCCTTCCAGAGCACTCCCAGATGAGTAGGAAAGCATCAACTTTAACTATCCGGATTCCAGATCGCTGTTCCTGAAGATATTTGTAGGCTGACAATAAAGTAGAGTTATATCAGGACAGAGACTTTGGGAAGAAAGGGAGATGGGATTGGTGGTCGGTGGAGAAGGAGTGTGGAATTGCCTTATCCACTTGTAGAAGCCTAATAGGTGTTACAAAGAACAAAGAACAACACCGCACGGGAAACAGGCCCTTCGGCCCAATGAGCCTGCGCCACCATTTTAACATTGTGAGTGCCCTTTTCCACCCATGACCTTTGTCTACGCCTATTGGGGAAGATTTAGGGAAGACTAATTTAGGGACAATTTGATAACACCAATAGTATTTCTGTTTGGTAGCTAATTAAATAAATCATCCGAAACTGTTGATGAAAGCCCTGGACACCAAATACAACCCAAGCTCTGACAAAGGGTTGTCCAGAACAGTCAGCTCAGAAACTTTGTTCCTATTCTCCCTCCACTGATGGTGTCAGACCTGCTGAGATTTTCCAGAATTTCCTGCTTTTATTTCAGATTCCAGCACTAAATTGCTTTCGGCCACTTTATTAGAAGTGGCTTTACAACTCTCCTCGGCTCCTGGAATCTGTAGGGTCGGCTTATTTGCCCATCACCTTTTGAGAATTCATTCTGTTGACTATTTATAGCTGAAATCGCAACAGTAGCCATTTGCTCAACTGTAGAATTACTAGTTTTCTGAGTCTGCTCAGATGCAGACGTGTAGGGTCATGGTCACAAAGCCTTATCGTTGCAGATGTCACCATTGTAGATGCCAGATCAGCCTTCTCGAAATTGGACCTACGGAAAGCGATGGACTGGGATGGGGTACCAGGATGAGCACTCAGATCCTGTGCAGATCAGGTGGCGGGAATATTCGCAGACATCTTCAGTCTCTCTTTTCAATAGCCTGATGTCCCTATCTTCTTCAAGAAGACAATCACCAACCCGCTACCAAAGTAAAGCCTTAATAAAGCGTGAGGCCCCTATTTACTTCTAGAAGACAATCACCAACCCACTACCAAAGCGTGCCTTAATAGCTATCGTCAGGTGGTCTGACATCCATCACTATGAAGATCTTTGAAAGGCTAGTCATGACATAATCAATTCCAGCCTCCCAGACTGTCGGGATCGACGACCGTTTTCCTATCATGCAACCGCTCCGCAGCAGACGTTATCTCTCTAGCCATGCACTCAATCCTGGAACACCGAGGTAACAAAGGCAACTATGTCAGGCTCCTTTTTTATTGACTACCGCTGAGCCGTCAATACCATTATTTCTACCGAGCACATCTCCAATCTCAATGGCCTGGGCCACGCCCCCGCCTTCTGCCCCTGAATCCTGAACTCACTAATCCACAGACCACACAGCTTCAACACCGGTGCCCCACAAGGCTGTGTTCTCAGCCCCCTACTATTTGTATATACACCTATGACTGTGTGGCCAAATTACCCTCCAACTCCATTTTTCGAGTTTGCTCACTGTCGTGAGTCGGATCTCAAACAATGACGAGACAGAGTTACAGGAATGATATAGAAACTCTGGTGAACTGATGCGGCAATAATTATCTCTCCCTCACTGTCAACAAAACGAAGAAAATTGTCATTGACTTCAGGAAGTGTAGCAGAGAACATGCCCCGGTCAATATCAGTGGGGACGAATTTAAACGAGTCAAGACCATTCCTGACATAGCTTTTCTGCTACCATCAGACTTTGAATGGACCTACCTTGTATTCAGTTGATCTTTGTATAACCCTAGCTCTGACAGTAACACTGCAATCTCACCGTCTCCTTTCTTTCTCTAGTGCTTTGTCTGTAGAGCGCATATGAAACAATATCTTTCACTGTATACTCATACATGTGACAATAATAAATCCAATCAACACATCGGCCCGCACACAGCCAGAATCCCTATGCCTCCGTCACATGCACGCGCACAGACTCACACACAAGCAGAATTTCTCTCGCACACAGGCACATCTAGGGTCATTCTCGCTCACTCACTCACACGCGCACATTTTAAACACGCAAACACACACACTTTTACCAATGTACCTTCTGTTGGATACTGTCAGAATAACACAAACAATGCGCGCGCGCACACACACACACACACAGACATAATCTTTATCGTTCTCTCTCCCCATCACACAAACATAGTTTTATCAATCCAGCCTGTGCTTGATAATGTTAGAATCACACACCCCCGCAGACACAGAGACAGCCATAATTTTTCTCTGTTTGTTTTTCTCTTTCACAGATACATGCACACACAAAGAAACACACATGGCTTTACCAATCTACCCTCTGCTGGATAATTTCAGAATAACACACACACACACACATACACGCACACACACGCAAAACATACACACACATAGCAAAATCTCTCTCTCTCATTCTCTCTCTCACAGACACACACACACGCACAAAACATAGACACACGCATGTACCAATCCAGCTTTTCCTGATAATATCAGAATCACATACCCACCAAGACATACAGATAGCCAGAATTCCTCTCAACCTCTCTCTCTGTTTCTCTTACCCTCTCGTACACAAAAGTACATACACCTTAACCAATCTACCCTCGGCTGTGTAACGTCAGAATCTCTGTCTCTCTCTCTCACACGCACACACACTCACACACGCACACACACACACACACACACACAGACATCATCTTTTTCGTTCTCTCTCCCCATCACACCAACATAGTTTTATCAATCTAGCCTATGCTTGATAATGTTAGAATCATACACCCCCGCAGACACAGAGACAGCCACAATTTATCTCTGTCTGTCTGTTTTTCTCTTTCACAGATACATGTACACACAAAGAAACACACATGCCTTTACCAATCTACCCTCTTCTGGATAATTTCAGAATAACACACACATACACACACACAAAACATACACACATATAGCTAAATCTCTCTCTCTCTCATTCTCTCTCTCACAGACACACACACACACACGCACACAAAACATAGACACATGCATCTACCAATCCAGCCTTTCCTGATAATATCAGAATCACATACCCCCTAGACACACAGATAGCCACATTCCTCTCATCTCTGTCTCTGTTTCTCTTACCCCTCTCCGTACAAAAAGTCATACACCTTAACCAATCTAACCCTCGGCTGTGTAACGTCGAATCTCTCTCTGTCTCTCTGTCTCTCTGTCTTCTCTCTCTGTCTCTTTCTTCTCATCTCGCTCTCTCTCCTCTCGTTCATCTTCTCTCTCTCTCACAACACACACACCTACAGCAAAACTCACACACACACAAGCACACACACACACACACACACACACACACACACACACACACACACACACACACACACACACACCCCTTTAACACTCTTCCCACTACTGGATGATGTCAGGAACAGACATGTACAAATCCACAATCTCTGCTGGGACTGTCAGAATTTCATTGGACGCGATATTACAGGAAACAACTTTGCTTAAGATTATTTCATTGTGTGTTGAGTGTGTCACATGCATTTCACATCACGTTGAAAGTAAGATTTCAGTCTCCACTCGCAGTGGTTCCATTCATATTGAATCCGTTTGTGATTCGCCTCTCTTTGATTAGCAGCGTTTTCAATACAGCAACACCCACCTCTCAGTAAAGAGTCCGGTGCTGCAAACCCGCCCTAAACCTGTAAAACATTTCATATTAGGGAAATATATAAATACAGAAATTTGACTCCTATCTGTTTATTCACTGGGCATCAAACACGTATCTGCTTTCACTGGGGATGATGATTAATAAGAAAATAATAAAATTGGATTAAATAAGATTACTTTTCAAATTAAAATATCTAGTCAGTAAACAAAGAACAAAGAACAAAACAGCATGGGGGAACAGGCCCCTGGGCCCAAAGAGACCGCGCTGCCACCCCGATGTTCCCACCTCTACCCGCAATCCCTGTCCGTGTTTATAGATCTATGGATTAAAAACCAAATTTGAGACAATTTAGGGAGAATTTGTTTTGCCAATTAGCCTAAGAGCACATCTTTGGGATGTGGGAGGAAACCGGAGCACCCGGAGAAAACCACGCAAGCACGGGGAGAATGTGCAAACTCCCACAGACACAGGCCCAAATCCATGTACCTGCACAGCACAGCGATAGTCACTGAGCTGTCGTGTTGCCCATCAAATGGTCCAGGTCAAGCGTACACTAACGACGTGAAGCACTAGGATACTCAAAAAAAACCCAAGAGCAGCCCTCTCACGACCCATCTCGTTAGACAACAAGGTGGACCAAAGCACCTGTAGAATAAAAACAAGTACATCAGTATCATCATCTATTTACACACTTCCCAGGGACTCCAAAGGCTCATGATCCCTATTTTAAATCAGTTTTCTATATCCCTCCATTCCCATTCTGTTCATGTGCCCATCTAAGTATTTCTTAAATATTTCCAGAGTACCTGCCTCCACCACTTTACTTGGTAGCGCATTCCATACCCCCACCACCCTCTGTGTGAAAAAACTCCCTCTAGCATCCAAATTATACCTTACCCCCCTCACCCTAAGCCCGTGACCCCTCGTGCTATTTGAGTCCATCCTAGGAAAAAGCTTAGCCCTGTTTGTACACCTCTGTCAGATCTCCTTTAAGTCTACGTCTTTCTAAGGAAAACTGTCCCAATTTGCCTAACCTCTCCTCGTAACTCAGACCTTCCATACCAGGCAGCATTCTGGTAAACATCCTCTGCAGTCTTTCCAGAGTCTCCACATCGTTCCAGTAGTCAGGCGACCAGAACTGGACGCAGTATTCCAAATGAGGTCTAACCAACATTCTATACAACTGCAACATTAAAGGCCAGCTCTTGTACTCTATACCTCTTCCTATAAAGGCTAACATACTATATGCTATCTTCACAACCTTCTCCACTTGCTCTGCCACTTTCAGAGACTTGTTCACCTGCACCCCCAGGTCCCTCTGTGTTTCTATACTCTTAATAGGTCTACCCTTTATCATATACCTCCCCCCTACATTTTTTCTCCCGAAATGCATCACCTCACATTTATCAGGATTGAATTCCATCTGCCATCTGTCTGCCCAAGCTACCAGCCTATCTATGTCTGCTGCATCGCCTGACAATGCTCCTCACTATCCGCAAGTCCAGCCATCTTTGTATCGTCTGCAAACTTGCTGATCACTCCACTTACTCCCTCTTCCATTTCTATATATTACAAATAGAAGAGGTCCCAGTACCGAGCCCTGCAGCACACCACTAGTGACCGACCTCCAGCTAGAGAAACACCTTCCACTATTACTCTCTGTCTCTATTACCAAGCCAGTTGCTTATCCATCTAGCTACCTGTCTTTGTATCCCATTTGCCTTGACCTTCTCGACTAACCTCCCATGAGGGACTTTGTCAAACGCCTTACTAAAATCCATATAGACAACATCAACGGCTCGCCCTTCATCCACCGTTTTCGTCACCTCCTCAAAAAATTCTACCAGATTTGTAAGGCACGACCTCCCCTTAACAAATCCATGCTGCATATCCCTAATCAGATTACAACGCTCTAAGTGCCTATACATCCTATCTCTAAGAATCCCCTCCATCAGCTTCCCTACCACTGACATCAAACTCACCAGCCTATAATTTCCGGGGTTATCCCTACCACCCTTTTTATAAAACCGTACAACATTAGCTATTCTCCAGTCCTCTGGGACCTCCCCGTGTCCAAGGAAGAGACAAAGATTTGCGTCAGAGGCCCAGCAATTTCACCTCGCACCTCTCTAAGCAGCCTGGGATAAATGCCATCAGGCCCAGGAGATTTATCAGTTTTAATGCTACCTAGAAGCTCTAACACTTCCTCCCTCGGTATGGATACTTCCCTCAACTGGTCCACAGCTCCCTCAGAGACAGGAGCTGTCAACAAGCCCCTCTCCTTCGTGAATACTGACGCAAAGTATTCATTCAGGATCCCTGCCATTCCCTCGTGCTCTAAGTACAGTTCCCCTCCTCCGTCCCTAAGAGGTCCAATTTTTCCTCTAACCACCCTTTTATTCCTAACATAGGAGTAAAAAGCCTTTGGGTTTTCCTTAATCCTATCCGCCAAAATCATTTCATGCCCCATTTTTGCCCTTCTAACTCTCTGTTTGAGCTCCCTCCTACTCTCTCTATATTCCTTCAACGCTGTCTCAGTTCCCATCTGCTTTGACCTATCATACGCTTCTCTTTTCTTCCTAACCAAGCCCGCAATATCCCTAGTAATCCATGGCTCTCTAATCCTACCTTTCCCATCTTTCCTCTTGGCCGGCACGTACTTATCTTGCAACATTTTCAGTATTCCCTTGAAAGAGTCCCACATGCCTAGCGGGGACGTACCCTCAAACAATCGTTCCCAATCAGTTTCCCTAAGTTCCTGCCTAATTCTACGTAATTAGCCTTTCCCCAATTCAGCACCCTGCCCCTAGGGCAACAAACATCCTTTTCCATCTGTATCCTAAAGTAGACAGAATTGTGGTCACTGTTAGCCACATGTTCCCCCACTACAACATCAACCACCTGGCTGTTCGACAGGACCAATGAATCCAAGTAGGCAGTTCTTCTGTATCTTGTCAGTCTCTGCCGTCCCATGTTGAAAGGGAAATGTTCCCAATTCCTCACAGTTCATTGCTTCAAAAAAAAAATGGAAACAGGTTTTCTGGCTCCCCTATTGGTGAGAGAATTTGCTCTGTCTGGGTATTACTGAAAAAAAAACTTCTTGCGGGTTAGGAGGGTCAAGCTAACTTCTTGTTGTTTTGAATAACAGCATCTCCTAATGACGCGCACAAAGACACACATACAAATTCATACACTGACTCATGCTCTCTCTCTCAGTGACACACACACACATACACACACACATACACATTCTCTCTGTCTATCTCACACACACACACCCACAGACACTCACAGACACTTGCACACACACTTACACATTCACACACAAGCATTCATACAGACACACAAACACACACACACAAATTTACATACACATATACATACACATATGATGTCTTTCTCTCTCCCTCTCTTTCTCTCTCTCTCTATCTCTCTCTCTCTCGCGCGCGCACACACACAGAAAACATACTAATAAGATAATATTCGATTAGAGAGGCATCAGTGTCCGCATAGACCTGGTGGGCCGGAGGGTCTGTTTCTATCCTGTAATATTCTTTGTTCTTTGTTCACACTCATGCACACAAATACACTGATATACACATGTTCACACACACACAGACACAAACCAGACACACACACACACACAGTTAAACATACATACACGCATACATACACACTCATGCACTTAAACACACTTTCAAACACACTCACATTCTGACGCACACAGAAACACACACACACACTCACATTTATACACACTCATGCCCACACTTACAGACACTCAGACAAAAACAGACATATATACATTCGCGCATATACACACAGATAAATTCATGCACTTAGACACACACACACACTTACATATTAAGCTGATTCACTGACACAGACACAATTACTCACAATTCCTCACATATAAACACACTCTCTCATACACTGACACACACTCGAATACTTACACTTAATGTTTGCGAAATGTCACATAGAATCCCTCAGTTTATTAATTGAGGCATTTAGTCTTAAGACATTCAAGTTTGGATAAGCACATATGAAACATTACTTGCATATATTTTCCACATTCCCTTCACTTCCAAACACCAAACTTCTGGAATGATATTAGCATTTTCGGAAAATTCCCGAACATGTCAGAGGAGAGCAATGCCAGTCAACGTAGAACGTTTGGGGAAGTCGATATTGAGTTGACATTGTTCTCCTGAGAACAGAGAAACTTGGGTGGAGATATGGAAGAGATGTGAAACACCATGGAAGCACTGTCTGAGGGAGTGAATCTTTAATCGTAAAATACCCAGCATAAGGATATCGAGCAGCTAATATTTTAATGTAAGTTTTAAGGATGAAATGGGCATTTAAATACTGTAGTTTCAAAATAAATGACTAATAAGCCTGCTAGTATTAAATTGTGTAACTCAAGGACTGATTGAGTCAGTAAGTTAGCTAAAACAAATTTAACCAGAATGATAGGGAGTGGGATAGCTTGATCTTGAGTTTGAACACAGCTTGGCACAACATCGAAGGGCCGAAGGGCCTGTACTATGCTGTTACTGTTCTATGGTCTACATAACTTAAACTTGGGATGATTACCAAATCGGACATTAATTAAAGGGACAAATAATGTAATTTTGTCTTGGGTACAGAGACTCCAACCTGGATATTCTTCCTGATGATTGAGCCCTCCTCCAGCAGATTACTTAGATTTGACTTCCCCACAGAACGCGGAACATTGAAATTATTGTTATGTATTGCTAAACAGCAAGGAAGCCATTTTGTTTAAGGAGTGAACCAACTTAGCAGTGTTATCAGACGGGAATATGGATTTCAGATAATGTTATTTCAGGTTTAACTACCAATGTCCTATTGAATGTCCAAAACTAGGGTACATCCTGTTAAGTTTTGGGGCACATTTAATCTTGCAGTTGCATATTCATGCAGCAGAAATCCCAAACCAGTTGCTCACATTCTGCCCTTAATACCATCTCCAACGCAAACAAACACACCCTAAAAGTGTTTCTGTAAATTAGCTGAAGAGCCGCCGGAAACATATTTCTTCCAAATCCTTATAGAAACCGGAATTACACAGGTAACATTTCGTATTGAAAACCTTCTTCTATATTTAGTTAACTCGGATATTGATACATTTTTAACTATTTCTTGCACAATTACAGTAGAAAATGCAGAATAGAATTTTAAAACCCACTATGAGAAATTAGAAGCATAGAGAGGTGTAATTGCATTGCAGGCGATATTCCATCTTAGAATGGTGGAAATTAACAGAAAGTTCATTTCCGCTTTGGTTGCCATCATAATATTGAGCCCCCCGTCCGTCCGAATTTGCACTGGCCGCACTTTCGGAATTCTCCTTGCAAAAATAAGAATGTTTCCACGACACTATAAATCCCGGAAACACACGGTGAGTTCTCTCTGTCCCTCTCTTTTCTCTCGAGTTAAATTTTTGGATCCTCGTTAAAGGCCAGGCGAGCGTAAAGTGTCTGTGGATGAAAAGTGATCTGTTAGCGTGACACACACCATTATTATAGTGACAGGTGAGACCATTGAGTCCCCCCAATCCTCCGCCTCCCCCCCCCACTCCATTCAATCGGCTCATGGCTGCAAGGTAATTCAACTCACAGTCACCCACTAATATTGAATAATCCTTAATCCCTCCCCAATATAAATCTAACTGTCGCATCTCTGGAGTACCAATTGCCCAATGCTCTATATAGCGTTTTAGTGACCAGTATTCCGCCCCGCGTTCTGTGAAGATTTATTGTTGTCACATATGTGAGTATGCATTGAAATGTAATGATTCTTGCCCACTGTACAAACAAAGTGTATCGTGTGTGAAGAATGAAAGGAGAAGGTGCAGATTATAGTGTTACAGTGATAGACAGGTTTGAAGAGAAAGTTCAACTTAACATGAGACAGGTCAATTCTATTGCCTGATGGCAGCAGGGAAGGAGCTATCCTTGCGTGACCTCAGAATTGTATATCTTTTTTCCCGAAGGAAGAAGAGGGAGAAATAAAACGTATTCAGGCTGCGTGAGGTCCTTGATAATGGTGGCTGTTTATATAGAAACAGAAGATTGCAGCAGGGAGAGGTCATTTGGCCCTTTGAGTCTGCTCCAGCATTCATTATGATCATGACTGATCGTCCAGCCCAATCGTCTAATCCTTCTTTCTCCCCATAAACTTCGCTCCCAAGTGCTGTATCCAGCCACCCATTGAATACATTCAATGTTTTGGCATCAACTGCTTCCTGTGATAATGAATTCCACAGGCTCACCGAGTGAAGAAATGTCTCCTCACCTCCGTCCTAAATGGTCTATCCCAAAACCTCAAATAGTGACCCCTGATTCTGGACTCCCTTCACTATCGGGAACATCCTTCCTGTATCTACCCTGTTTAGCCTGTTAGAATTTTATAAGTCTCTGTGAAATCCCCCCTCATTCGTCTGAACTCCAGTGAAAACAATTTTAATCTGGTCAATCTCTCCTCATGCGTCAATCCCGCCATCCCTGGAGTGAGCCTGGTGAACCTTCGCTGCACTCCCTCCAGAGCCAGAATATCCTTCCAAAGTGAATGCATTTGGTATGTCTCCTGTTCTGTCCAAGACTGCAAGAACTGGTCTTGTCCCATTATTCAAACCATCATCCCCTCCATTGACTCTATCTCCACGTCCTGTTGCCTCAGGGAAAAGCAGCCAACATAATCGAGCACCCCGACCCCACCCACGCATCCCGGACATTCTGTCTTCCACCTTCTCCCATTGGGAAAATGATACAAAAGTCTGAGGTCAGGTACCAACCGACTCAAGAACAGGTTCTTCCCTGCTGCTGTCAGACTTCTGAATGGACTCAACTCGCACTAAGTTGATCTTTCTCTACACCCTAGGTATGACTGTAGCACTATATTCTCCACTCTCTCCTTTACTTCTCAATGAACGATATGCTTTCTCTGTGTAGTGCGCAAGAAACAATACTTTTCACTGTATCCCATACACGTGACAATAATAATCCAAATCTCAAATATTAAGCAAAACATACTTTCACTGTACTCCAATGCTGTGACAATTCCTGTACTCAATGAACGGTATGCTTTGTCTGTATAGCGCGCAACAACAACGCTTTTCACTGAATCCCAAAACACTTGCCAATAATAAATCCAATGTATGTACTCTGTGAATGGTATGCTATGGCTGTGAACTGTGCAAAAAACAATACTTTTCACTGTCTCCTAATGCATGTGCCAATAATAAATCATAAATAAATCATAAATCAATAATAAATCATAATAAATAATAAATAGAGTATGTACTCTATAAACGGTATGCTTTGTCTTTATAGCGCGTAAGAAACAATACTTTTCACTGTATCCCAATATATGTGACAATAACAAACCAAATCTATGTACTCTATGAATGGTATGCTTTGTCTGTATAGTAGACAAGAATCAATTCTTTTCACTGTATCCCAATATATGTGACTATAATAAATCAAATCAAATCAAATGTGCCATGAATGAATTAAACAAAAAAAGCAAACTTGAAAGAAGTTATTCGGCCTCGAAGCTTTCTCTGCCCATGGAAGCTGCCAGGTTTGTTGACCTTTTCTAGAATTTTCTGTGTTCATTGTCAATTCCAAACCGCGGATAAATAATTAATGAAAAGTATCCGCGCGGTATGTAAAAAAAAATCCAAACATTCACCTCTTTATTCTGTTTGTGTTCTCTGAATTCTGTCAGTTCCTCATCAGTGTCCGCGGGTCCTGTTAGAAAGAGGGATTTAAACTGAAATTTAAAATGGACTAATTTCACACCGAATTCGCTCAGAATTATCAATAACTCGGTGATAGATGTGTGGATTGAGAACGCCGCGGAGTAACAGATTCCCCCCAAAATCGCTACCTCTCTGCCGGTTCCTGCAGATCCTTCTTCCAGCCACAAGGACCAATCCCAGAAGAAGAAGGGCCGCGGCCGACAAACCCCCGGAAAACACGAATTGACAGATTGGCCAGAACGGAGAATCTGTAAAAAAGCATTAAACTTTCAGTCTACAGAAATCAAGTGTGGAAATAATTAAACAAGCAAGCATCTTGTTCAATTCAACTGCCCAATTTGACCGGAAAATGAGAAAAACAATTGCACACTTTCCTTTCATGTAATAGAGTCGCACTTTGACAACAGAACGCAAGGCGAGGCAAAGAGAGATACTGACAGAGAGACTGAGTACTTTTTGAATAGGGCACACAGAGAGATGGAGCGAGTGAGTGGAACATTCAGGCAGAGAATAATCATATAATCCCATAGGGCAGAAGAAGACCATTTGGGCCATCAAGTCTGCATCACCCTATCCCCGTCACCTCGCGTATTTACTCTGCTCATCCTCCTGACTCTCAGCTCAATTTAGCATGGCCAATATACCTATCCCGCACACTTTGGGCACTAAGGAGCAATTTAGCATGACCAATCCACTTAACCCGCGTATCTTTGGACACTAAAGGACAATTTGTCACAGCTAATCTAACTAACCTACATATCTTCGATACTAAGGAGCAATTTACCATGGCTTATCCACCTAACTTACACATCCTTTGACATTAAGGGCAATTTACCATGGTTGATCCACCTAGCCTTCACATCCTTTGACACGAAGGAGCAATTTACTGCGGCTGGTCCACTTAACCCAACACACCCGTTGACACTAAGGGGCATGTACCATGGCTGATCCACCTAACCGACACATCCTTTGGCACTAAGGGACAAATTAGCATTGCCAATCCACCTAACTGGCACACCTTTGGACACAAAGGGGCAAATTAGCATGGCCAATCCACTTATCCCGCACATCTTTGGACACTAAGGGGCAATTTAGCAGGTCCAATCCACTTAACCCGCATATCTTTGGACACAAAGGGGCAATTTAGCACGGCCAATCCACCTAACCTGCACATCTTTGGAATTTGTGGGAAAACAGGAGCACCCGCGGTAGAGCCGATGTAATTGAATGGGATTGAAGTACTGGGAGGCGAAGGGATGAATAAATGGTTCACTGCTGTGCTGAGATAGAGAGCAACACTGGGGATATAATCACATATTTCAATTTTACACACTGACACATTGGTCCCTGACCTTGAGATGCGTCATGTTGTCTTAGCCAGATACAAGAAGGCGAAGAGGAGAAGAGTCCATTCGGCCTATCTCATCTATTCTGCCATCCAACATCACCATCCCTCACCATGTTTACAAATTTCATTTCTCCGCTCTTTCTCTTACTCATTAATCTATCCACTCTCACAAATGTGCTTCAGTGATTGAACATCCACGAAGAGAGGCAAAGAAGAAGAAGCGAAGAAGAGGCAAAATATCAGAAAATGAAACCGGGAGGATTATGATAGAACAGTTCTGATTTAGACATTCATGGATGCCTGCAGAGACATTTGTAATTTACAAAGTTAGGCTGCTTTTAGTAAAGTGTCCCGTTATTATTAAATGGAAAGAAAAATAGTCATTGTGAATAGTCACCTTTCTGAGATGAGAAACTGTCACTGAGAATACTGTCACTGGAGTTGACCCGAACGGCGCAGGTACAGCGAGCTCCGCTTCTCCAAGTTTCCGCTGGAAGGCTGATGTAACTCCTGACGGTGTAGGTCCCGTCTGGCTCCAGTGTCCCCGAATCGGTCTGTCCCTCGGCATCCCGCCCCGAAACATTCCAGCGGACAGGAAAAGAATCGGGAGACACACCTCTGACCAGGCACATCAATGGGACCTTTTCCATGACGGGAATCTCATTCAGCGGCGGGGTGAGGAGGAATATGGAGGGAGAACCCGCTAAATTCGGCAAATGAAACGGAGAACAGTCATTAACTGGTGGACACTTTACTTGCTCTGAAATACCCACTGCAATAGAATATTAATGGAATTTACCTGCAATCATTAATTTGGAGCCATTTCCGAATATTCGGACCATGTTCTGATAATTTTGCGTTGCACAGTAATACAGCCCAGAGTCATTTATTCTGGAATCCGCAATGATTAGTGAATAAAGGCGCCCATTTTCAGAAATCTCGCTGGAAAATCTCCCCTCAGGTCGGCTATTCTCATACGCTGTGTAAACCAAATCCATATTGTTTCTTCGTTTCTGTCTGTACCAAAAGACAGTACTAGCAGCTTGACCCTGGATGTGGCAGCTGAGATTAACAAGACTCCTTGCAGGGAGTGTCTGAAGTGGCGGAGACTGGGACACGGTGACCTGAGACATTGTAACTGGGAAAGAGAAGGACAGAGAACAACAATTACCTCAGGTTATGGAGCATTCCCTGAAGACAGTGGACAATGGCAGTAAACCTCAAACTACCCAGTGACACTTCCCACTACCTCGGGGAAAAGCAGCCAGCATAATGAAGGACCCCCTACAGACCCCGGACATCTTCCGTCTGGAAAAAGATACAAACATTTGATGTCACGTACCAACCAACACAAGGACAGCTTCTTCCCTGCTGCTGTCAGACTTTTGAATGGACCTACCTCACGCAAAGTTGATATTTCTCTACACCCTAATTATGACGGTAACACGACATTCTGAACTCTGTCCTTTCCTTCTCTATCTACGGCATGCTTTGTCTGTATCGTGCGCAACAAATAATACATTTCATTCTATAGTAATACAGGTGACAATAGTAAATCAAATCAAATGAAACCACAAAAGTGCCTCATTCAGAAAAAAAATGGAACATAGAACATTACAGCGCAGAACAGGCCCTTCGGCCTTCGATGTTGCACCGACCAATTACGAAAAAAGCAATGACCCTCCAAACTAAACCATTCCCTTTTCTTCCATAAAATTATCAACTAACCTCTTAAATGCCGCCAATCTTGGCGCATCTACAACTGCTGCAGGCAGGGCATTCCACTCCCGAACCACCCTCTGGGTAAAGAACCTACCTCTGATATCCGTCCTATAACTATCACCCCTTAATTTAAAGCTGTGTCCCCTCGTGCTAGCTTTCTCCATCCTAGGAAAAAGGCCATCACTGTCCACCCTATCTAAACCTCTAATCATCTTATATGTTTCGATAAGGTCTCCTCTTAGCCGCCTCCTTTCGAACGAAAACAACCTCAAATCCCTCAGCCTCTCCTCATAAGACCTGCAAATATCTGTCTAATTATGGTGTTAGTTGTCTCATTTTCCTCTTCCCTTTCGAAAGGTGTAATATCAGTCCATTCACCAGTAAATCTGGTTTAAACACTGGTGAGGGGGCACATGGGAACTGGGTGATGTTAATCACACAGAGAGCTTCAGTAAAATTACATTTCTCAATATTGCTTCCATCCCGTTTCTCTCCTTATAGAAAAGCGAATGACTGCGCATGCCTGAAACTGAACAAAAGAAAACAGAAAATGCTGGAAAATCTCAGTGGGATTAAGGGAATTGCGATCAGTGCCGACTCGATGGGCCAAGTGGCCTCCTCGAGCAGTGAACAAACTGACTCTAGGATTCTCGTTCTAGAGCATCAGTGGAGAGAGAATGGACCCGACGTTTCGAGTCTGGATGCCGCTTGGTCAGCGCTCCATTTGCCTCTCTGCCGATGCTCTCAGAATCCGAGAATCATAGAGTCCTACAGTGCGGAAAGTGGCCGTTCAGCCCATCGAGTCTTCTCTATTCCCGCCAACCCACATATTTACACTGCTAATCCTCTGCTACAAAGCGGCAATCGAGCGCGGCCATTCAAAGTAACCTGCGCATCTTTGGATATTGGGAGGAAAGATGAAAGCACGGATGAAACCCACGCAGTCACGGAGAGAACGTGCAAACTCTGCAGACAGTGACCCAAGCCGGGAATTCAAACCTGGCGCTGTGACCACTGTGCCACTGAGATCTTTCAGCACTTTCTATTTTTGCCTCGTTTCTTTTCCTCCGTTGACTTTGGGCGCCAAAGTCTGTTCAAGAATTTATAACTGACTCTGAAGTTTTACTTAAAAAGCTTTTTCTCCCACGTGGCCAATATTGTTAAGGGAGTCTATTCACAATGCATATCTCAGGAGAAATGAAAATCAGATTAATTCCATTCTAATCATTGTTATGAATCGACGTTGCATTGTCTCAGCAACATTTGATTCATTGTTAAACTTGCACGCTAAATCACAACTTACAGAACTGCTGAAGCCCGGGGAGGGGGACCGTTTAGCCCTACCAATTTGAGTTAAATCTGTAAAGGTTTCGCTCATATTATCGAATTTCCCCTTCAAATTTGTATCCAATTCCCCCATTTTGAAAGTTCCATTTCCCCCGTTTGAAAGTTCCTTGTTGGATCTACTTCCTTCGCCCTTTGAGGCAAAAGCCTTCAGATCACAGCAGCTCAGATGCGCTAAAAAAAATCCCCTAATTTCCCTCTCTGTTACTTTGACCAAATTCATATTCCCTTGGTTCCAGAAACTCTTGCTAACGGAAACAGTTTCTACCTCTTCGCTCAATCCATAACCTTCTCCGTTCTATCTGAATATAATGAGGATATCTCACCCTGGAAGAGATGGAACAATGCACAGATACCGAGGAAACCCATTGTCCTTGAGCGAGACCATGAGACTCTGAGCCCCTGTTCTAAATTTCACTGAGAACTGGCTCTTGTTCTTTCTGTGTGGGGGAGGTGTGAAATACGCGCACTCTGTACATGAATGAAAACATGACAGGGGTTTGAAAATAGAACCGAGGTAGAGAGCTGTCTGCGGTTTTCCTGTTTACTACAGGCCCAGTGCTGGCGAGCATTCGGCATGTTCTCCAAAATGTGTCAAATATCTCACTCACATCAGCTACACCAGACATGGAGTGCAGAGCACGGCTCTTCCGAATCTGGTAAGGATTCCCAGGTTGTGGAAAAGGTGCAGTTAACATTTCACAACGAATGATACCAGAAATGAGAGCGTGAAACTGTCAGTGAGCCTTGAGGTAGTTGGTGCTCTGTATCTCTAAAAGAAAAATTGAAAATTGAGGGCTGATCCACTGAAATATTTGCAATTATGAAATGGTTCAACAAGGCAGAAGTCGGATTCCAAGATATTGCAGGATGAGTTTGTCGCTAAGCAGGAATTCAGGACAAAAATGTATCTAGGAAGAATGGGGAGGATATGGAAGTCGGTTGCATAGGGAATGCTTTTGATTGGATTAGAATTGATTTGATTTCTTACTGTCACATGTATTTTAATACAGTGAAAAGTATTGTTTCTTGCGCGCCATACAGACAAAGCATACTGTTTAGAGAGTGAACACAATCGATTTATTATTGTCACATGTACTGGACTAAAGTGAAAAGTATTGTTCCTTGAGCGCTATGCGGACAAGACATACCGTTCATAGAATATATAAATTTGATTTATTATTGTCACATGTATTAGGATACATTGGAAAGTATTATTTCTTACGCGCTATACAGACAAAGCATACTGTTCATCGGGAAAGAAAATAGAATGTAGTGTCACTATCATTGCCAGGCTGAAGAGAAAGTTGAACTTAATGCAAAGTGGGCCCATTTTTCGTTTATAATAATACATGTGACAATAATAAATCAAACCAAATCAAATTAAAATGTGCCCATTAAAAATAAATGGCACTATTAAGATCTTTCTGATTATGGCGTTAGTTGCCCGATTTTCCTCCTCATGTCCGCTTGAGACGAATGACAAAGATGTATTTTAATTGGGCAGCTGGATAGACACCAATGAGAGAAAGGAGTAGAAGGATATGTTGATGGAGTGATAGAAAGAAAGAATGGGGTACCTCTGGAACATTGACAGCAGCTGATAGGCCGAATGGTCCAAAACTGTTCTGTGCTTTTTATGTAATTGTGTCAGAAAAACATGAAATCAAAGCCATCCTTTGATACTCTGATATGCGAACAATTATTGCTGCCTCTATGCTTTACATGGATTGCAACAGGGCATAGTCCACATTACTTCAGAGAGATTACAATTGTCTAGTTTAATGTTGAGCCTGGCCCGAATATAGGATGTCCCCAGGTTCTTGGTAGCCGGTGATATGTCTTTGCAAATGCACTTAGTTTGGAAATATAGGAGACTCAGTCAGGTTCGTGCAAAACGGGATGCTGAAAATTGACAATTGATAAAGTTTGGATAAGTTAACTTACAGAAGCATAAAACTCCTATAGTGCAGAAGGAAGGCCATTCAGCCCACTGAGCCTGCACTGCTAGCAAATGCACCCAGGCGCTATCGCCGTGACCCCACACACTTAGCCTGCAAATTCCTCTGACACTAAGAGACTATGTAGCATGTCCAATCTACCAAACATGCACATCTTTATCCACTAAGGAACAATTTAGCACGGACAATCCGGCGTCCTGCACATCTTTGGATAGTTGGGGAGAATTTAGCTTGGCCAATCCACATAACCTGCACATCTTTGAACACTAATGGACAACTTTCTCATGGCCAATCAGACAACCGGCACATATTTGGCCACTCAGGGACAATTTTGCAGGACCAATCCAGAATACCTGAACATCGTTGGATACTAAGACTAATAGAGGTGTATAAAATTATGAAGGGCACAGATAGGGTGAAGCTTTTTCCCAGGTCGGAGGTGACGAGCACAAGGGGTCATAGTTTCAAGGTGAGGGTGGGGGGGAGCAAAGTTCAACGCAGATGTCAGGGGGACGTATTTCATACAGAGGGTGATGGAGGCCTGGAAAGCAATACCAAGCAAGGTGGTTGATGCGGATACACTGGGATTGTTTAAGACTTATCTCGATAACCACATGAACAGACTGAGAATAGAGGGATACAAACGAATGGTCTAATTGGTCACATGAACGGCGCGGGCTTGGAGGGCAGAAGGGCCTGCTTCTGCGCCGTACTGTTCTTTGTTCTAAGGGGCAATTAAGCATGGTCAATCCACCTAATTGCACATTGTTGGTCATTGACATTTAAACTTAGTGTTCTAGTTTACAGATCCTGTCCCAGACACATCAATCGCCATTTTTATTAATTCCTGTTGCTCCTTTTAACAAATCCTCTTAAATCAGTGCCATGTAACTCTTGATATTTTGCCGTTTTAACAACTTTAGTAGTCGTTCTTTTTTTACAGAAATGACAAATGGTGATAGAACATAGAAACAGACAAGGCTCTAAACTCAAAACTAAATAAAAATAACCCGATTTGTTCTATTTAAGCAAATCTTCGCCCTTCATCTTAATGTAGGTTATCTTAATGCAGGGAGAGTAACATTGTTTCTTTATCATTGCGCTTCACAAGCCTGTTTAAATAGCAGGTGCCTGATTACTTGTTCTCTACTATCCAAGACCATCTCTACACAGCTTAGTGGTGGCACTTGCTGTCGACTGTATGATGGTGAGTTGACATTCCTGATTAAACATTAACAAAGGGGTGGTAGTTATAGGACGGATGTCAGAGGTAGGTTCGCTACTCACAGGTAGTAAGGACGTGGAATGTCCTGCCTGCAGCAGTTGTGGACTCGCCAAGTTTACGGGCGTTTAAATGGTCAGTGGATAGGCATATGATTAACATTGGAATAGTTTAGGTTAGAGGGTCATTAGATGTTTCCACTGGTTGGCGCAACATCGAGCGCCGAAGGGCCTGTACTACGCTGTAATGTTCTACGTTCTATGTTCTATGTCCTATGTCTTATTCCTGATTAATCTGTATACTTGGGCGCAGTACATTTTTTCCCAACTCCTAATAATCTATCATTGATCTCTTGAACGATAAAGTTGCCCTGTGCTGAGAAACTGGAAAAAATATGTTAAATTCTCTGTAGAACGCGAAAATGAGACTTCAGCGCATTGAAACACAATATTTTGAAGGATGGTGACATGACAGATCCGAAGGAAAATGATTCCCCCTTGGCTGGAAAATATGTCAAATAGTCTTAGTGTGAAGAAGTTGACTATTTCAGAATGAGTGAAGAATTTTCTGCGCCTCAAGGATAATAGATGGTTGGGCTCTACCCAAGTGACCTGTCAATGTTCAGTCACTCATGACCCGGTCCCTGGTGCTGTGAGACAGCGGTGCTATCCACTGTGTCACCGTGCCGCCCAGGAACTTAGTCAATGGAGTGAAAGTCAACGGTGACTGGCACAAGCAGGATCAATGAATGTAATGTCGTTACTGGAAAATACCGGCTCAAACTATGGATCAAACACCTCGGCTCAAAATTCAAATTTGTAAAATGTATTTTGTGTATAAAGTATTTTGAGTCGGAACTATTCGCTCTGTTATGAAACAAGAAACTAGTTAGCATTTTGAAGTCACGAATATTAGAGGAACATTTATTCAAATATTCCAATAAGACATCCCAGTAGAATCAGCCGCTTTAGTGAAACAAATTAGGATACGGTTTAGAACACGGTTTTCTGTGATACTTACTGTAAAGCGTCAACATGCACCACTCTAACAGACCAAAGACACTTATAAACTGCTGGTGGATCAAATCTTTCATTTTTGGGAGTTCGGCAGTTAATCCAATGAGAATATTAAAACAGTAAAGTCAATGTTCTAGTTTCCCTACGAGAATCTATAGCAATTATTCCAGCAGGGACGTTCAAAAGAATGAGAAGAAACAGAGCGGGTAGACCAGAGCTAGATCCATTGTTCTTAATGTGAAGGCCCTGGTAGAACAAATTAGTGCCACAACAGACTGGGAGGTGAACAGAGAGGGCGCTCCTTCCGGAATGGTTGAAATGCTCTGCAAAAAAATCTTTGACCTTTAAAGTCAAGGAAAATATTCGTGAGATTTTCAGCAGAGAGCCAGGCTTGGCAGCAGAAAGACAGAAAGGCGTTGTCTGTGGCCACGCTTGCATGGTGTGACCTTAAGAGAGACGCCTCACTCACAGCCCTTTCGGGGACTGTGCAAAAGCAGCAATCGCTGGTCGAGATTCTGACCACGTTGATACATAAAGTTGTCCGAGACTACAGTTCAATGTGGTTTTTCGTTTGTTTACAGTCCAGATGCTACACCTGCCCAACTGCCTCCAGAGATCAGAAGCTGAGACACAATAGAAAACCGCAGACAGTTGGGCATTCGAGGTAGATTTAGCTGTTCAGAGAGCCTGCTGGTTTACAATTAAGCCATATTACAGGAAACTATTCAAACGAGTATTTTTCACAATTTGGACGCATTGCTAGTGTTGATTACAATTTGCAGAAACCCCCTCTGATTCACAACAGACGCACTCATTTCATCTGCAGGTCAGACGAACTGCAGTTTGTACATTGTACACTCAAACAGCAAATCACTGAGATTTTCAACACAATTTCAATCAATTTGCATATAATTCATAGAATATTTTCACTTCTCTTCCTTCGGCAGGAATCATAGAATATAGAACATAGAACAATACAGCACAAACAGGCCATTCGGCCCACGAGTTGCGCTGATCACATCCACCAATCCACAGACCTATCTATAACCCCCTATCCTATTCGTTTCCAAATGCCCATCCAGAAGTCTCTTAAAAGACCCCAGCGTGTTTGCCTCAACAACCCCCAACGGCAGTCCGTTCCATTCACTGACCACCCTCGGAGTGAAAAACCTACCCCTGACATCTCCTTTGTATTTGCTTCCCTGCACCTTAAATCCGTGTCCTCTCGTAGTGACCATTTCATGTGGTGAAATAATCTCTGGGAGTCCACCCTATCTATCCCTCTCAACATTGTATAAACCTCTATCAGGTCGCCTCTCAACCTACGTCTCTCCAGTGAGAAGAGTCCCTGCTCCCTCAACCTATCCTCATCAGGCCTGCCTCCCAATCCAGGCAGCATCCTCGTAAATCTCCTCTGAATTCTCTCAATAGCCTCTACATCCTTCCTATGATGAGGCGACCAAAACTGCGCACAATACTCCAACTGGGGCAATCATGTGCAATCTCTTTAAAGAATGAATTAGATTGAGCACAATTACATTACAGCCTGTTGTCACAGTTGGTAGCAGTGCTTTCTCACAGCGCCTGGGACCTGGCTTCGATTCCTGCCTTGTATCACTGTCTGCCTGGAGTCTGAATGTTCTCCTCATGCCGACGCAGGTTTCCTCTGGGTGCTCGGTTTTCCTCTCACAGTGTGAAAGTGTGCAGTCTTAGTGGATTGGTCCTGCTAAATTGCCTCTTCGTGTCCAAAGATGCATCGTTTAGCCTGATTAGCCATGTAAATTATCCCATAGTGTTCAAACATGTGCAGGGTAGGTGGATTGACCATAACCAACTGCCCTTTAGTGCTTTTCGATGTGCTGGATAGAAAGATTGGTAATGCTAAATTCATAGGATTGGATCATATAACACGTTTAATGAGGATTTCCCCTTTCGTGTCCCGAGATGTGTAGGTCAAGGGGATGTTCCACAGCTCCTAGGGGCACTTTATCATTCTGGTATTCCAGTTAATCTGTCCGTGTCGTCTGGAGGTAGAACTCTTAGTGTTTGCATGCGCACTGGCAGGAATACGGAATATGATCAGAGACTGCCTGCAGTGCAGAAGGAAGCACTAATTTACCCAGATCCACATCACCCACCTTATCCCCATAACAACGCAGAATGAACACGACTAATCCACCTAACCTATACATTGTTGGCACTAAGGGGCAATTTAGCACGGTCAATCCACCTACCCCGCACATCTTTGGATACTAAGGAGCAATTTAGCATGTCCAATGTGGAAAAGTGTGAGCTAATGCACTTTGGCAGGAACAATAAATGTGTAGAGTATAGGGCTAATGGTAGGGCTCTTAATAGTGTTGAGGAACAGAAGGATCTTGGTGTATGTGTCAATAGATCCCTGAAAGTAGGCAGTCAAGTGGATAAAGTTGTTAAGAAGGCATATGGAGTCTTAGCTTTTATTGGTAGGGGGATTGAATTTAGGAGCCGCAGCATCATGTTGCAACTGTACAAAACTCTAGTGCGGCCGCACTTGGAGTATTGTGTGCAGTTCTGGTCCCCACATTATAAGAAAGATGTGGAGGCATTGGAGAGGGTACAGAGGAGGTTTACCAGGATGTTGCCTGGTATGGAGGGCAGGTCCTATGAAGAGAGGTTGAAGGATTTGAGGTTGTTTTCGTTAGAAAGGAGGCGGCTAAGAGGGGATCTTATTGAAGCATATAAGATGATTAGAGGTTTAGATAGGGTGGACAGTGATAGCCTTTTTCCTAGGATGGAGAAGCTAGCACGAGGGGACACAGCTTTAAATTAAGGGGTATGAGTTATAGGACGGATATCAGAGGTAGGTTCTTTACTCAAAGAGTGATTAGGGAGTGGAATGCCCTGCCTGCAGCTGTTGTAGATGCGCCAAGTTTGGTGGCGTTTAAGAGGTTAATTGATAAGTATATGGAAGAGAAGGGAATGGTTTAGTTTGGAGGGGCATTGCTTTTTATTTTGGTCGGCACAACATCGAAGGCCGAAGGGCCTGTTCTGTGCTGTAATGTTCTATGTTCTATGTTCTATAATTTTCACATCTTTAGACAGTAAGCGACAACTTAGCACGGTCAATCCACCTAATCTACACAAATTTAGACACTAAGGAGCAATTTGGCATGACCAATGCAACTAATCTGCTCTTTTTGGATACTAATGTGCAATTTAGCATGGCCAATCCACCTAATTTACAAATCTTTAGACAGTAAGGTACAATTTGGCACGGCCATTCCATCCTAACCTGCACATCTTTGGACATCATCATTTTCGAAAGAAAATCCTTGCTAAGGAATTCACATCCCGCGAATGAATTGAAATTTAGCTGAAATAGAAAACATATCACCACACAATTATTGTACTGAAACACTCCCTGAAGACATGCTGCCTGTCCATCGCTATGGCGCACAGTCGATGGCCACACTGTGTCAAGTGAATGTGGAATTCACCAGCACACCGCACCAAACTTGTGTCAGACTTTCCATTGCACAGCCCGTCATAATTTCCACTGTATCTGAAAGGGACAAAGTTCTCTGGGTTTGAGCTCAGGTCAACCTGCAGCCATTAACCCTACAGAAACAAACAGGTCCACAAAACATGTAGAAATAGCACGTAAAGATATCCAAAGAATTGTTATATGCAAGATTCATTTTCCTGTTGTTGCAGGTTTATGTTGAGTAAAAGAGGTAAGAACTATCAGCTAGAATAAGTATTCACACAGTAAAAACTGTGACCCCATCTTCAGATGAAAGGAACTACTCTGTTCATGCGAGTTTGCTTTTTTTTTCCTCACATAAATGTTCATTAAAGGTTCAGTAATGCCCTTTAGGGAAGGAATTTTCCCTCCCTTATCTGGTTTGCCCGACATGTGGACTCTTGAGCTAGAGTAATGTGATTGATTTTTAACGGCCCTCCAAAAGCAACTAGGGATGGTCAAAAAATGGTGGCCCAGCCAGCAACACCCGTGTCTCAAAAATGAACATTCAAAAAAGCTTGTGATGGCTTCATTTTACTTTTATATAGTAAAATATGATTTTATTTGAACCCTAAATATCAGTGCAATGGTTCACTGCACTGTGTTTTCAAAGAGCCAATTTTTCCCTAAATCCTTCGCTCCTTTTCTCTATTTTCCTCCCTAACTTCCTTTTGTTTCAGAGGGTATTTGATAGTAAACAAGGTGGCTTTGGAATAGAGATACATGTCATCCAGGCCAGGTGAGAACGATCGATTTCCTTCCCGAAACCAGTTGTATTTTACGACAATCCACAACAGAACATAGAACATTACAGCGCAGAACAGGCCCTTCGGCCTTCGATGTTGCGCCGACCAATTATGAAAAAAGCAATGACCCTCCAAACTAAACGATTCCCCTCTCTTCCATAAACTTATCAACTAACCTCTTAAACGCCACCAAACGTGGCGCATCTAAAACAGCCGCAGGCAGGGCATTCCACTCCCTAAACACCCTCTGGGTAAAGAACCTACCTCTGATATCCGTCCTATAACTATCACCTCTTAATTTAAAGCTGTGTCCCCTCGTGCTAGCTTTCTCCATCCTAGGAAAAAGACTATCACTGTCCACCCTATCTAAATCTCTAATCATTTTATATGTTTCGATAAGGTCTCAATGGTTTAATGATCATCATTAGACTTCTGAACCCAAATTTCTATTGGAGACAAGATCCCGGGTGAGGTCGTCCTCATGAATGGGGGACTTGGCTATAATTTTGTGTTTGGCGAGTATGCGTTTTCTTGTATCTTGAACACCGCCTTGGAGACCGCTTACCCGTCACTGTACATCCCTCCACATACATTGTCTGCACCTGTAAAGACTTGATTAACTGTAAAGACTCGCATTCCAACCATTGTCTTGCAATTGTGTCTCTATCTATATATACCGTGCTTGTGAACCCACCTTTCCTCTCACCTGAGAAAGGAGCAGTGTTTCAAAGGCTCGTAATTCCAAATAAACCTGCTGGACTTTATCCTGCTGTTGTGAGATTTATTACTGTCCTACACAATATTGAAGATTCATTTCCATGGCAACGTTGTTATCATTGTATTATCATAGAATTTTACAGCGCAGAAAGAGGCCCTTCGGCCCATTGAGTTTCCCCCAAAACAATCCTACCCAGGCCCTACCCCCTTATCCCTATACATTATACCACTAATCCCTCTAACCTACACATCCCTAGACGCTAAGGGGCAATTTCTTAGCATAGCCAATCAACCTGACCCACATATCTTTGGACTGTGAGAGAAACCGGAGCACCCGGAGGAAACCCACACACATACAGGGAGAATGTACAAACTCTACACAGACAATGACCCGAACCGAGAATCGAACCCTGAACCCTGGAGCTATAAAGCAACAGTGCTAACCACTGTGCTACCGTGTCGCCCTACCAGAATTGTAGGATGCAATCTTTATGGAGTTATGCATTTTTCTCTATTTCATTATTCAGATGTTACTAATTCTAAGTTTGTGAAGCTTTGCAAGAAAGTTTCCAGTTAGCGATAAAGGATCAACATCAGTCTAACTATTTATTCCTCAATCAAGAAAAGCAATCGGATTTGGTTCAAGTTGTAGTTTCACCTATTTTGTAAATTCCATCTCCCAGACACTGGCAAAGTGTATTGCCGATTTAATAGATCTCCTATTTGACTATCCCTTTCTTGTTCACGAGAACTTTGATTATATTATGAATATAAATGCTGGATAAAATCAGCAGTTCTGGCAGATCCGTGGAGACAGAATTGCAGTTTCACAGACATTCTCTCTCGCCACCATGACGCTCAGTGTATACCAATAATTGACCAAAGATCCTTCGACAGCACCTTCCGAACTTATGACCACTGCCTTGTAGAAGAACTAGAGCAGCTTATGCATGAGAACACCACCATCTGCAAGTTCCCCTTCGAGCCACTCACCATCCTGACTTGGAAATATATTGGCCGTCACTAGGCCAACATCCTGGAATTCTCTCCCTAACGGCCATTTTGTCAACCTATAGTAGGTGGACTGAAGTCTTTCAAGAAGTCAGCTCGCTTCATTCGGGCCATTGAGAAGGGGAACGAATTCTACCCATCCAGCGACCACCATATCCCAGGAATTAATAAACAAAATGAACATTTTAGATTCATGTGAGTTGTGCAGAATTTGAATTGCGGTGTTGGGTTCTCTGAAACACATCTCAGTTTAGCATGAAGATATTGGAATTAAAAAGGGATACATTACGAGAACGCGTTACACAGAGTAAACTTATTCCTTCCAGCGGGTAAAATTATGAGATGGTCTAATCTCTTTGTTTAAGTTTGAAAAATAATGTGATGAGTTGATGGAGGGAAATAGTGTCCTCTGACGGGGGCGGATTGGAGGAGCTTTCCATAACATGGTGTCAGAGCTTTTCAATTACTGCCAGAGTGTTTAGGGGTGATGTCAGGGTGCACTTTCCCAGTGTGGACTGGTACTGTGGATCACTGTCTCCCAAGAAGATCTTGATGCAACGATAAATGTCATTTTGTTGGATTATGTTACAGGGCCCCGTGTTCAATTCCGACTCCGACACATGGCAAAAGATAAACACAACACAAAACATTTGGAATTAAATTCTAATGTATAATTAAAACCAGTTGTTGTAAAAAAGTCCGTGTTGACAAATCACTCATTAGTTGAAGGGTAAATAAGGATGGCCAATACATACTGGTGAACCGGTGACGCCGCCATTCCATGAATGAACTAATTGAAGAAATAGTGAAGTTTCTCCCTGGGAAAGAAAAGGGCCTCAAGCTTCCAATGTTTGCAATATCGAAATTGCAACGGATATACATCATCACCTCAATGAAACGTCCTTTGAATTTCACTTTCATAATGAACTATTTATTTTATTCAGGAGGCCAGTATCATTTACATAGAACATAGAACATAGAACAATACAGCACAGAACAGGCCCTTCGGCCTTCGATGTTGTGCCGACCAAAATAAAAAGCAATGCCCCTCCAAACTAAACCATTCCCTTCTCTTCCATATACTTATCAATTAACCTCTTAAACGCCACCAAACTTGGCGCATCTACAACAGCTGCAGGCAGGGCATTCCACTCCCTAATCACTCTTTGAGTAAAGAACCTACCTCTGATATCCGTCCTATAACTCATACCCCTTAATTTAAAGCTGTGTCCCCTCGTGCTAGCTTTCTCCATCCTAGGAAAAAGGCTATCACTGTCCACCCTATCTAAACCTCTAATCATCTTATATGCTTCAATAAGATCCCCTCTTAGCCGCCTCCTTTCTAACGAAAACAACCTCAAATCCTTCAACCTCTCTTCATAGGACCTGCCCTCCATACCAGGCAACATCCTGGTAAACCTCCTCTGTACCCTCTCCAATGCCTCCACATCTTTCTTATAATGTGGCGACCAGAACTGCACACAATACTCCAAGTGCGGCCGCACTAGAGTTTTGTACATCCATTGATGTATCGATTCATCAACTGATTTTGTTTATGCTTCACGCTATCTCCGAAAAATCGCGAGGTTATCTAAGGACCCCATTCACCCCAGACAAACTCTCTTCCACCTTCTTCCGTCAGTAAAAAAAAATATACAGAAGTCTGAGATCAGCTACCAACCAACTTAAGAACAGCGTCTTCCCTGCTGCCAACAGATTTTTGAATGAACATGCCATTATTAAGTGCTCTTTCTCTACATCTATGACTGTAACAATACATTCTGCAGCCTCTCCTATCATTCTCCCCTATGTACTCTCTGTGAAATGTATGTTTTGTCAGCAAGAAACAATAATTTTCAGTGTACCCCAATCCATGTAACGATAATACATCAAATCAAACCAAATTAAATCAAACATTCAGGCTTTCTTCCAATGAAGAGGAAACAGATGAAACCATCTGAACTGCGTCATATCCCGGAAACAGATCGTCGGAAGTCAATTAGGCCAGATGACCATTAGTTGTAGGAGCAAAATTTGGCCATTTGGCGCATCGCGTCTGCTCCACCATCTGGTCATGACTGATCGGTTTCTCATTCCTTGGAAACCCTGCAGTGCAGAAAGAGGCCACTCTGTCCATGGAGTCCGCACCGACAACAATCTCACACAGGCCCTATCCCCTATTTTACCCGCTAATCTGTCTCACCGACGCATCCCATGACACAAAGTGACAATTTAACTTGGTCAATCCACATAGCCCGGACATCTTTGGATTGTGGTAGAAAACCGGAGCACCGGGAGGAAACCCACACAGACATGGGGAGAATGTGCAAACTCTGCACAGACAGTGACCCGAGCCAGGAATAGAACCCAGGTCCCTGGAGCTGTGAAGCAACAGTGCTAACCACTATGCTACTGTGCTGCCCAAACTCCCACCTTTTCCCTGTCAGATTTGATTCTCTTAACAATCAAAAACGCATCAATCTGTCAAATACACTCAGCGGCCTGGCCTCCAGAGTCATCTGCGGCAACGAATTCCACAGATACACCACCTCTGGCTGAAGACATTGTTTCTCATCTCAGATCTTAGGAAATGCCCAGTTACTCCGAGAGGTGCCCTCGAATCCTAGTCATTGCTGCTAATGGAAGAATCTTCTATATGTCCACTCGATCCAGGCGTTTTAGTATTCTGCAAATTTCAATGAGATCCCCCCCACCCTTCTAAACTCCATTGAGTACAGACCCATTGCCCTCATATTGGAGCCTCCATATTGGCATATGGAGTCTTAGCTTTTAATTGGTAGGGGGATTGAATTGAGGAGCCGCAGCATCATGTTGCAGCTGTACAAAACTCTAGTGCGGCCGCACTTGGAGTATTGTGTGCAGTTCTGGTCGCCACATTATAAGAAAGATGTGGAGGCATTGGAGAGGGTACAGAGGAGGTTTACTAGGATGTTGCCTGGTATGGAGGGCAGGTCCTATGAAGAGAGGTTGAAGGATTTGAGGTTGTTTTCGTTAGAAAGGAGGCGGCTAAGGGGGGATCTTTGAAACATATAAGATAATTAGAGGTTTGGATAGGGTGGACAGTGATAGCCTTTTTCCTAGGATGGAAAAAGCTAGCACGAGGGGACACAACTTTAAATTAAGGGGTATGAGTTATAGGACGGATATCAGAGGTAGGTTCTTTACTCAAGAGTGATTAGGGAGTGGAATGCCCTGCCTGCAGCTGTTGTAGATGCGCCAAGTTTGGTGGCGTTTAAGAGGTTAGTTGATAAGTATATGGATGAGAAGGGAATGGCTTAGTTAGGAGGGGCATTGCTTTTTATTTTGGTCGGCACAACATCGAAGGCCGAAGGGCCTGTTCTGTGCTGTATTGTTCTATGTTCTATGTTCTATGATTTGAGGTTGTTTTCGTTAGAAAGGAGGCGGCTAAGAGGGGATCTTATTGAAGCATATAAGATGATTAGAGGTTTAGATAGGGTGGACAGTGATAGCCTTTTTCCTAGGATGGATAAAGCTAGCACGAGGGGACACAGCTTTAAATTAAGGGGTATGAGTTATAGGACGGATATCAGAGGTAGGTTCTTTACTCAAAGAGTGATTAGGGAGTGGAATGCCCTGCCTCAGCTGTTGTAGATGCGCCAAGTTTGGTGGCGTTTAAGAGGTTAGTTGATAAGTATATGGATGAGAAGGGAATGGTTTAGTTAGGAGGGGCATTGCTTTTTATTTTGGTCGGCACAACATCGAAGGCCGAAGGGCCTGTTCTGTGCTGTATTGTTCTATGTTCTATGTTCTATGTTCTAATTGTCCGGTAGATGTAACCTTCCAGTTATCCCAGGACCTCTGTGAAGCTCACGTATTTTCTTTTTAATAAAGCCTCCTTCTGCAATGTAGGGATTCTACGTATCTTAAACCTTTTCGATAAAGTAACTGCCTTCAAGTAATGAGGTAACCTCAACTCCGCACAGTATGCATGTTGTGGAGACCTGAGTGACCTGCATTCAGCTCCACCCTCAGACCCCATTCAGGTTCCTTTCACCTCAGACCTCGCACTCAAGCCCCCTTCTCCCTCAGACCCACAACACAGTACCTTTTTCCCTCACATCTTCCAGTTCATCTCTTTTTCTACTCAGATCTCGTACTCAGCCCTCTTCCGGCCCGCGTCTATCCACACCATTCAGTTTGTACGGTGAGGCCTTTGCCCTTTGTCCTACCTATTTGTACCATCCCCTCCTGTCCCCATCATTTCTGCCTTCACACCACCTGCAGAATACTTTTGGATTTGTGGAAAGTGGCAAAGACCAAAATAGTCTTTCAGTCAGAGGTGTGAACCTCCGGGGAAGTTGGGCTGCAGTGTGTGAGTGACACTGGCATTGTTTAAAATCCGAACTTCCAGCACGCTCTTTGCTAAGACCGAGCAAATTTCAATGGGCGTTAATGTCATCCAATGAGATCTGGATAAGAAAGGAAGGAACAGCTGGCATGATGGGATAGGAGCACCATCCTTTATCTAGCTTTCCCTGTGTGTCTCAGGGCTGCGGCAGGTGCTAATATGGATTACCTGGAAACATTTCTTCCAGAGGGTGCTGTGGAGTCTGACCCTTGTGTGAACTCACCCTTCCCATTCCTCCCCCTGATCTGATGCAGGACTGCGAATGAAGGGAGTTCCGGGAGGTGTTCCAACATCCAACACACAGTTAGAGTTTGATCAGTGTGACGTTAGTGTTCCTTTAAGAAAAGATTTTTTTATTTAAATCATGATCGTTGCAGTTCTCACAGTTAGTGTTTCTCAGCTCACTGCCTTAGGTGATGTTATTGGTGGGAGGAGAAAAAAAAGTGTGCCGATCAGGTGACAAGGAGTGGTTTTAAATTGTTTTGGCTGCTGTGTTATAAGCATAGACAAATGAAGTCTGTCTGTCTTCTGTTTTATTTTATTTATTGGTCAATAGAAACATTTGATGCAGCGTTATAATTGAAGAGGAATTGATTTTATTTACGTGAAGGAATTTTCAAACAATTAACAATCGCATCAGTAACTTGAGTTACAGAATATGCCATTGAAGATTAAGAAAAAAAGAAGGAATTATTATTGTGTTACTTCATACTTGCAAGACCTAAATATTGTAGAATATCTTTCAGAATGCTGAAAGAACTCATTACACATTTGACATGAGCCAGTCTTTCTAGTCTGTGGCCAGTATGCGATCAATTTTTAGCAGTTTGACGGGGACGTACTTGTTCCCATGTTGATTTCCACAGGGCAGGACATACATTGGTAATTCCAGTCTCCTGCATAATACGTCACAGACAAAACTCCCCGATTCTCATTTCCCGATCTTCTTTTTTGACCTTTTTTCCAATGCAGCCAAATCCAGGGAGGCGTAGAGAGGTCCACCCTGAGACTGGGAAATATATTCAACAGAAATGATTAAAATAAAGGTCTATTTCCCAAAACTCATTTGAATGTATTTTATTGCAAGTGGTTCATTGCACTCACCTGTATTCTACGCTGCGTTTTCAAGTTCGTCTCTGTTTGACCGTGATCCCCTGTGTGTTAAGAGTTAAACTATGAATTGAAATGTCACCCAAGCTGTAGAATCTATAAGTATATAGAAACATCGCGCGCCAATGACCGCCTGTGTATCAACAGTTTGAAGTCTATTTAATAGAGTCACAAGTAGGCTTATATTAACTCTGCAAGGAAGTCACTGGAAGAATTTCCTCCTCGTCACATCCCGGTGCTGGTTTAGATGCACTGATGGAGAATTTAGCATCGCCAACGCATCTAAATAGCACATCGTTTGAACTGTGGGTGGACTAGTCGGAAGAAACACCCGCACACAGGGAGAACATGTAAACTCGGCATAGACAGATGCCCAAGCCAGGAACCGAACCAAGGTCCCTGATGTTGCGGGAGAGCAGTGCGAACCACTGTGCCACCGTGCCACTGCAATAGGTTGCTGGGCTACAATCATTAACATACAGCCCACCTAAATTTCGTCAACACGATAGATATTCCACAATTCTTCACATTAGATATGACATTTTAGGTGAAGGGGGCCAAAGGATGAGGGGAGAAGGCGCGGTCAGGCTATTGAATTGGGTGATCTGCCATGATCATGGTGAATGGCGAAGTAGGAGCAAAGGACAGGCTGGTGTCTTCCTGCTCTTATTTTGAATGTTTCTATGCCAAGTGGCCAATGGACGAATGAGGGAGATCTCACACCATTATCTGTGTCTTGTTGTCCACCACAGGGCGGCACGGTAGCACAGTGGTTAGCACTGCTGCTTCACAGCCCCAGGGACCTGAGTTCGATTCCTTGGGTTAGTGCCTGTGAAGAGTTTGCACAACCCCCTCGTGTTTACGTGGGTTTCCTCCGTGTGCTCTGTTTTCCTTCCACAGTCCAACGATATGCGGCCTAGGTTGATTGGCCGTGCTAGACTTCCTCCTTAGTGTCCCAAGATGCATATATTAGACTGGTTAGCGGGTGAATATTGGGGTAGGAGCTGGGTGGAATGGTGTTCAGTACAGACTCGGTGGACCAAATGACCTCTTTCTGTACTGTAGGGTTTCTATGATCTGTGTCAACATCAACAATTTCCCCATTTATGAAACCAACCGCTGCAAGATTGATTGTTGCTTTTGCTGAAGATAAGGAACGCACGCTGTGGACAGAAATAGCAAGTGCACACATTATGGTTAATCCAAATAAACAAAGGAGAGGACAGCCATTGCCTGGTTCATTCCTCGGGCCAATGCTTTGACCAATCAGTGAAACGACCTCTTTTAACTATCTAGCAGGAAGTTAATAAGGCAAATGTTATGTTGTCATTGATAGACTGAGGATTTGAGAACAGGAATGAGACATTTTACTACAATTGTACAGGGCGTTGGTGAGAAGTGATATATGGAGTTTTGGAATCCTTATCTGTGGAATGATGTCCTTACTATAGAGGGTGACTGTTTATCAACTGATTTCTGGTTGGCGGGTCTGTTTTTTAAGGAGAGACTAAGTCGATACGATTGTATTGACTGGAGATAAGAAGATTGAGAGGGGACTTCAAGGAACCTTATAAAATTCTGAAAGGACTCGATAGGGTAGATTGAGAAGCAATGTTGCCGATAGTTAAGGTGTCCAGAACAAGGGATAATAGGTGGCAACGAGGATAACGAGGTGGCAAATGGAGTTTAATGTGGAAAAGTGTGAGGTAATGCACTTTGGCAGGAACAATAAATGTGTAGAGTATAGGGCTAATGGTAGGGCTCTTAATAGGGTTGAGGAACAGAAGGATCTTGGTGTATGTGTCAATAGATCCCTGAAAGTAGGCAGTCAAGTGGATAAAGTTGTTACGAAGGCTTATGGAGTCTTAGCTTTTATTGGTAGGGGGATTGAATTTAGGAGCCGCAGCATCATGTTGCATCTGTACAAAACTCTAGTGCGGCCGCACTTGGAGTATTGTGTGCAGTTCTGGTCCCCACATTATAAGAAAAATGTGGAGGCATTGGAGAGGGTACAGAGGAGGTTTACCAGGATGTTGCCTGGTATGGAGGGCAGGTCCTATGAAGAGAGGTTGAAGGATTTGAGGTTGTTTTCGTTAGAAAGGAGGCGGCTAAGGGGGGATCTTATTGAAACATATAGATAATTAGAGGTTTGGATAGGGTGGACAGTGATAGCCTTTTTCCTAGGATGGAAAAAGCTAGCACGAGGGGACACAACTTTAAATTAAGTGGTATGAGTTATAGGACGGATATCAGAGGTAGGTTCTTTACTCAAAGAGTGATTAGGGAGTGGAATGCCCTGCCTGCAGCTGTTGTAGATGCGCCAAGTTTGGTGGCGTTTAAGAGGTTAATTGATAAGTATATGGAAGAGAAGGGAATGGTTTAGTTTGGAGGGCCATTGCTTTTTATTTTGGTCGGCACAACATCGAAGGCCGAAGGGCCTGTTCTGTGCTGTATTGTTCTATGTTCTATGTTCTAATAGTTTGAGGTTATAGGGGAAACCTTTTAGATCTAAAATGAGGAGAAATGTCTTCCCCTAGAGGGTGGTGAATATATGGATTCATACCACAGAATATAGTTGAGGCCAAAACGTTATGTGATTTCAGGAAAAAAACAAATACAGTTCTTGGGATTAAAGGGATCAAATGGTACGGGGGAAAGGAGGATCAGATTGTTGAATTTGATTATCAGTCATTGTCATAATGAATAGCAGAGCAGGTTCGAAGGGCCGAATGGCATACTCCTTCTTCTAGATTCCATGTTAACAAATGTCGGCAGATAATTGGCAATTATCAGTTAACTGGAGCACTCTCCATAAAAATGCTGCAACCAATCAAAAATCATTTTGCTAAACAGGTAAATTGTCTTTTCAGGAAGAATGCATAACTGTTTCCCTTATATATGCTACTCTTGTGTTATTTTTTGTGCGAATGAATACAAGGCCAAACGCCTCGATGATATGTTTTTGTTTGACAAAGCTCAAGTACTCCATTTATTCAAATTTTCTGTCAAACATGCCTCAGCAGTTAACCGTCAGTACAAAACAACTGGTGCATGCACCATAGAAACGCCTCTAATAATCAATTTCTACTTCATTTTTTTTTAAATTCTGACATTTAAATTGACTAACATTTCGCAGAAACCTACCCATTTGTTGTTCCTTACGTCCCTCTCGATGCCTTCTCTTGCTGAAGCTAAAATTGGATGTTGGAAAAGAACGCCAAACAAATGTTATATCTGGGCTATCAAATCTCAGATGCGTGCACATTTTTGAAAGTAGGATTGTCCAATGGTCTGATATAAATCATAGAAAATAGAGGCACACATCCTGGAATCAGTTTTCTGATTGAAATAGGTCTGACAAAATATAAGACAGAGAAAGAGGGGACAATGAACAATGTTAAAATTTGCACACACTGTTCTCTTACTCACGTGTCATTCTGGGATCCTAATTCTCTGTCTTCTACAATAGAAGAACGTACGATTAGCTAATTAAAAACTGCAAAGAGGAAATCATATTGAGGGAAAAGATATTAAAATGTCTCAGATAATCACTAATCTTCACCTGATCTGCTTTGCTTACAATTCCAAATGGAAATAAGGACCGACAGCAGAATCAAAATGACCAGGGCAGTCATTCCAACAGAAACTACCTCTCTGCACCATTCTATAAAATGAAAAAAAAACAGTTAGAAAATGCCATCGGTCACATCATTTGGTTCCGGGATTCTCTGACCAAGTTAAAAATGCAGTATCACCAAAACAGGGGCCGAATGTAGGAAATGAACCATTGCTGGTGGGATGGAGAGTGGAGAATGAACGCACAAAATGGAGTTGATGAGACAATATTTGCTTGTGGAGATCAATTAAATGACAGCACTGTCAGAGTTGTCCTAAATTCACAGCGTATCAGATGGTATTAGACCATAAGATCAGGAGACACAGGAGCAGAATTAGGTCACTCGGCCCATGATTCTACACTGCCATTCCATTATGGCTGATATGTTTCTCATCCCCATTCTCCTGGCTTTTCCCCATAACATTGACCCCCTTATTAATCAAGAAACCATCTATCTTTCTCTTAAAGATACTTAATGACCTGATTTCTATATTGATCTGCCGAAAAAGCTTCCACCAATTCGCCACTCTCAGCTGATTCCCCCTCATTTTTGTTTTAGAAGGTCCCAATACATGAGACAATAAATCCAATCAAGTCATAGAGTCATAGAGTCATTGAGGTTAGAGAATGGAAACAGGCCCTTCGGCCGAATTTTTCCATGCCCCCCTTTTTATTAAATCGCTAAGCTAGTCCTAGTTGCCCGCATGTGGCCCATCCCCCTCTCTACTCATTGTATGTAAATATCTAAATTATTTTTCAAAGATAAAATTGTACCCCCCTCTAATATTATCTCTGGTAACTTGTTCCAGACAAACACCTCTGTGTGAAAAAAAAATGTCCGCCTGGATGCTTTTGTATCTCTGCCCTCTGACTTTAAACTATGCCCTCAAATTTTAGACTTTGGGAAAAGATATTGACAATTTACCTTGACTGTGCCCCTCATTATTTAATAGACCTCATAAGATAACCCCGCAGCTCCGTATCCTACAGTAAAAAAAAAATCCCAGTTTATTCAGCCTCTCCTTATACTCAATCCATCAAGTCCCAGTAGCATCCGAGTAAATCTGTTCTGTACTCTTTCTAGTTTAAGTCTATGTGCTCTGTGAACGATATGATTGACCGTTACTGCATGCAGGAAAGAACACTTTTCACTGTATCCTAATGCATGTGACAATAATAAATCAAATCAAGTCAAATCAAGTTGATGGGGACTGATATTTAACTGTCCTTCATTGCGCCATTGTTTCTTTTTCCAATCTATTTAAATTGATGCCCTCCTGGTCCTCGGCTCTTTCCGCCTTTGTGAATTGGTTCATCTTTGCTGCTTTGTCCAGACAATTCAGGATTTTCACCACATTTCTCACATCCCCTCTTACCCTTCAGCTATTTCAGGAAATCAAGCCTCGCTTTGTCCACGCTCTTTAGCTGACTGAAGTGCCTCATCTTTATGACCATTTGGTGAATAGTTTTTTTTTTCTGCACTCTCTTCATATTTCTCATAAATTGCGTTGCCAGTAACTGAACACTTTTAAGACCGATTCAGAATTCTGCAAAATGCTGCTGTTGATTTGGTATGTTAGTATTATCATATCTATTGGTATGTAGTGAAACATATTGTTTCTTGCACGCTATACATACAACACACACATTTCACAGCGTACATAGATATGAATTGATTTGGTTTGATTTATTTTTGTCACACCTATTGGGGTACAGTGAAAAACATTCTGTCTTGCACGCTACACAGACAAGACATACCGTTCATAGACTACATAGTGGAGAAATAAATGTGAGGATGCAGACTATACTGTCCCCTTCACAGCTCGGGTGTAGAGAAAGATCAGCTTGATAAAAAGTAACAGCAAATTACTGCGGATGCTGGAATCTGAAAGAGAAACAGAAAATACTGGAAAATCTCAGCAGGTCTGACAGCGTCTGAGGGGACAGTATAGAACCAACGTTTCGAGTCTAGATAACTTTTCGTCGGAGCTTTGAAGAAAGGTCGTCTAGACTCGAAATGTTTGCTCAAATTTCTACCCACAGATGCCGTCAGAACTTCTGAGATTTTCCAGCATTTTCTGGTTTGGTGTAAGGTCAGGCGGCACCAAGGGAGAAGCTGCTCTTGAGTCTGTTGGTACGTGTACCCAAACTTTTGTGTTTTTTTTCTCGACGAGTGAAGGTGGAAGAGAAAATGTTCGGCCTGAGTGGGGTCCTTGATTATGCTGACAGCTTTTCTAAGGCAGTGAGAAATGTAAACATCTTTCCGATTCTGTGATTCGATTTCGGAATCTCTCGATCTCCTATGCTTTCCTAACAGCCTGTCATCACCAATAATTTGTAAGTGGCAGCATGGTGGTACAATGGTTAACAGTGCTGCGTCACAGCATCGGGGAGCCACGTTCGATTCCCGCCTTGGGTGCTTGTCTGTGTGGAGTTAGCACATTCCACCACCACCACCCCACCGCACCCCCACAGTCTCTATATGTATTTTCTTCAGATGTGCTCCTTTCCATACACAGTCCAAAGATGGGCAGGTTATTGAATTGGCCAGACTAAATTGCCCCTTATTGTCCATCCATGTGTAGTTTTGTTAGATTGCCCAAGCTAAATTACCCCTTACTGTGCAGCAATTTACGGTTTAGAAGGATTTGCCATGCTAAATTGCCCCTTAATTGTCCGTAATGCGCATGTGATTAGGGAGTGGAATGCCCTGCCTGCAGCTGTTGTAGATGAGCCAAGTTTGGTGGCGTTTAAGAGGTTAATTGATAAGTATATGGAAGAGAAGGGAATGGTTTAGTTTGGAGGGGCATTGCTTTTTATATTGGTCGGCACAACATCGAAGGCCGAAGGGCCTGTTCTGTGTTGTATTGTTCTATGTTCTATGTTCTATTTGTCGTTTGAAACCGCCCCTTAGTATCCCAAGATGTGTAAGTTAAGGGGATTCGCGGGTAAATCGCGGGATAGGGCCTGGGTAAGATGAGAATCAGGGAAGACTTCATGAGCTAAATGTCTTCCTGCTGCACTGTAGGATTGTATGATTTGTATAGATTCATGGTCAGGTATTATTTACCGTGTAACGGAAGAGTTGGAAACATTTCCACCAATCCAAATTCAATATTTGCTCTAAATTCATACCCAAGGGAAGCACTAGAGAATAAATAATCCCTTCAGCCCATCGATCCCATTTCTATACCATCATGGGTGATTAATAATGATTTTTAGTGTTACTGACATCAGAATGCAAATTTAAATGCACTTATATGTGAAAAGGCGACCTAAATAAATGGGCAGTGGATAGGCATATCGATAGCATTGGAATAGTTTAGGATAGAGGTTCATGAACTTGGTTACATTGGTCGGCGCAACATCGAGGGCCGAAGGGCCTGTACTGCGCTATAACGTTCTATGTTCTATGTTGGAGCAAAATGAGGTAAATTAATTCACTGCCCATCGGGGCAAATACGTCAATTTCACATCTTCTCTATGGTCTGTCGGCGAGGTGCCTGCAGTATAGAAGTGTTCTCACCTTCATTCTTTGATTCACTTCCCGGAAAGGAAAGTGGGAGTAAATAGTAAATTTCAAAATGGAAGGCACTCCTAGACACGAAGGAGAAAACCTGAAAAGGCTCTGGGCACAATAGTGAACAAAACAACATCGCTGTTTTGAAGAGCGAGTCTCAGCATAGGCTGAAAGATATTTTTGGGTGCATTGCTCAAAGATTCTTACAAGTTTTCAGGAATATAAAGCGAAACGTGCAAGTGTGTCTCAAACACGAACCTATCCTGGGCAGGTGCACCCCAATGGAATCTGACATATTTTACGAATTGGGCGCACAGACAAGCTCAGATATATATCGATACACAAACACACAGATACTTATGTATAGAGAAACATAGACAAACACACTCAGATATTTCTCCATACACACACATTTGCACACAGATGTTCAGATATTTATCTATAAATACATATAGACATACAACATGCTCAGAGAAATATCGATACGCAGACACACATAAGCTCAGATATTTATTTATGCTCACACCTTGACATGCACTCGGCTCAGATATTTACTCAAAGATATAGACACACGCATCAGATATTAATCTATAAGCACGTGCAAGCTCAGATATATATCTATACATACGCACTCATTGTAAACTCACACTCAGATATTTATATACACATATTCAGATATATAACTATATTCACAATCGTTCAGACATACATGTATACACACACGCGTCGAAGTCTGAGATCACCTACCAACAGACTCAAGAACAGCTTCTTCCTGCTGCCATCAGACTTTTGAAAGGATCAACGTTATAACAAGCTAATCTTTCTTTAAACGCCATCAATGACTGTAACACTGGATACTGCACCCCTTCCTTTCATTCTCCCCTATGGACTCGATGACGGTCATGTTTTGTCTGTAGAGTACTCAAGAAGCTGTACTTTTCACTGTGTGCTAATACATGTACGATAATAAACCAAATGAAATGAAACACATATACACTCAGAGATATACTTGCGCACACACAGATGCACACAAGCACGCAGACACACACACACACACATACGCACATACACACACATGCACGCACACACGGACACATTCACACACATGCACATACACACACGCACATAAACACACATGCGCTAATATTCACAAATATATTTACACACACACATTCACACACACTCATATACATACTTACACACACAGAAATACACTCACATATGTATTTGCATACACACACAGACACAAACGCACACACACTCACATATATATTTACACACACACAAACTTATATATCCCTGGGTGGTTAGGATCTACTGAATTAATCCGATTGTCTCTAACGTTGAATAGAATCCTTCAATGTACAGAGTAACATCTTACCTTTCCGTTTTCCAGATGTTTTGAGATTCGACACACTCTTCGTCCAATATTCCTTTGGAGTCCCCAGTGCAGATAGCGCCGCTCCTCCAGGTAACCCCCGACACCATGACATGACTTCTGATGCTGGAGGTCACGTCCTTCTCCATTGTCCCTGGATCACTCGATCCTTCAGTGACCAGACCGGAAATATTCCAGAAAATAACAATCTGGTTTGAAGAAACTCCACTGACCAAACACACTAAAGGCACGGTATCATTCACATCCAGCTCAGCCGGCAGGACAAATACCAGCAATGCCTTCTTGTTGGTGGAACTGTCTGGACAGAAATTGGGACATAGTTAACGACTAATCTACACCAAATGGTATTGCTGTGCACAATCTGGATTCATTTCACTTGCTCCCTTACCTCCAACCAGTAGTGTGGGTCCATTCTGGAGCAGTGCTGAGCTATCCTTATCATCACAGTAGTAGGAACCCGAGTCATTCGCCTGGACATTGCGAATTTCCAGTATTAATTCATGTTTGTCGTGGCCTTTTTTAGAAACAAACTTACAATCGGCTTCCTGACAGGGTGGGATATCGATTACTTTCGGGATTTCATCAACATTTTGTTTGTACCAGAAATAGCTGGCCACGAATTCTACCTCGAATGCTTGTTGACAGGTTAAATCCACCGTCTGGCCGACTTTAGCTGTCACTGTGAAGAGCCTTTGAGGTAGAGAGGACTCAGAATCTGTAACTAGACAGATTATTCAAACATTACAACATGTTTCAACATAGGAAGTTGTCGTTTGAAAAAAAAAGCCTGTAAATTAAGAACAATCTCATTATTATCTTCCATTATACTTCCCAAGTTGTGTTTTCTTTGCTTGTAAGGAGGAAACTGAAAATCCCTTGTACCGATCACTAAGTCATATTTGCAGTGCTCTAGCCGGGCGGCATGGTGTTTGGCACCTTTAGGTCACAGCGCTGGGGACCCGGGTTCAATTCCTGGCTTGGGTCACGTCTGTGCACGTTCTCGCCGTGCCTGCATGGGAGTTTCCTCCCACTGTTCGAAAGCTGTGTTGGTTCGGTACCTTGGTCGTGCTAAATTCTGTCTCTGTGTACCCGCACTGGCGCAGGAGTGTGGCGACTGGGGTCTTTTCATGGTAACTTCATTGCAGTGTCGATGCAAAAAGTAAAGATTACTAGTCACAACTAAGTCTCACATTAACATTGGAATGTGAAATCCCCCTGGGAGCCGACTTGTGACACTAATGCTTAAAAACTAACTTGGCTGCTGCCATTTTCAATGTCTCACCTGGCAAATACTCACCATGAACCCACAGCGCATGGAGAATGAATATCAGGGATAAAGATTGCTGGGGCATTTTGCACAGATGAGCAATATCTCCCTGTTTCCACACTCACAGCAGTTTATTTCTGCTGAGAGGTCCGAGGACTGACCTGGTCTCAGACCCAGTTAATTGTTGCACTTTATGATTGGGTGGAAACTGTGACAAGAGACAATGGAAAGTGTGACATAGTACTGATGAAATTGCGCTGCTGAATGTCACGTGCATTTGTCGCACTGTGATCGCACCGAGGGGACCACAAGATAATCATTGTGCGGATATGTGCAGAAAATGTGAGTTACAGTTTAATTTATTCTCAGGATATGCAATACGGCGGTTTCGTTGAGAAGGATGAGGGCGGTGATCTCACTGTAACTTAGAGAACACTGAAAGGCCTTGTAGAGTGGGCATGGAGAAGATCTTCAGAATAGAATAGAATAGAATCATTACAGTGCAGAAGGAGGCCATTTTAGCACTTAGAGATTCCACTGACAATGACCCCAGACAGGCGATATATCCGTAACGTATCTTACATTCTGAGCACCCCACCCACACCCACCTCCCAACACTAAGGGATAATTTAGCATGGCCAATCCAACAAACCCATACATCTTTGGGTTGTGGGAGGAAGCTGGAGTGTCGACAGGAATCCCACGCCGACACTGGGAGATTGTGCAAACTCAACACAGTCACGCAAGGCCAGAATTGAACCCGAGCCCCTAAGAGCTCTGAAATAGTAGTGCTAACCGCTTTGCCACCGTCCTTTAGTTGGAGAGACTCTGCACAGACTCAGAGTAAAGGGTTGACCCTTTCGCACCGAGAAGAGAAGGGATTCCTTCAGCCAGAGAGACGTTAATATGTGGAATTCATTGCCACAAAAGGCTGTGAAGGCCAAGTCATTGAGCATAGTTAAAACAGAGATAGATAGGCTCCTGGTTGGCAAGTGGTTCAAAGGTTTCGAGGATAAGGCGGGAGAATGGGGTTGAGAAGCATATCAGCCATGATCGAATGCCGCAGCAGACTCGATGGGCAGAATGGCGTAATTATGGTCCTTTATCCTTATGGGCGCATTGCTCGGCGACATGTATGATTGATTGGTGGCATTGAGTTGCCATTGTAGAATGTATTGTCTATATTATAGAAGTGTACAACACTTCGATGTTGTGCTGAGCATGACGGAAGTTAAACTTATCCCTTTTGCCTGACCTTGATCCACATCCCTCTGTATCTTGCATATTCATGTCCTTATCTAAAAGCCCCTGAAACGCCCCTCTCACGCCTGCCTCCAACACCACCTCAGACAGCGAGTTCCAGACTACTACCACTCTATGTAAACAATTTGCTCCTCACATTTCCTTTGAACTTTCCCCTCCGATTTAAGTACATGCCCCTTAGCAACGGGGAGGAATTTGAAATTTCACAGTAAGTTTTTTGCAGTGTTAATATGAGCCTTACTTCTGACTAATACATTGCATTTAAACTTGAAAAGGTTGACCCATATCCTCACCTTTGATCCCTGGTTCGTGACACAATCTGCTTGCACAGAAACGGGGAAAGATTTGGATGGACTGTGTGTGAATAAATTTGAAACGCAGTGGAAGCTTTAGTGAGTTATTTCGATGCTCCCCTGATGTAGAGAACACACTGTCCGTTGATTGCCAGAATACTTCACTTGTGAATTAATTTGCCTATCTTTGACTTATCTTCCAAATTGGGCGTTGAATAAACACACGGACATGATGTCACATTCACGAGGATAGTATACATAAGATCATTCACGCAATAGGCTAGTTTTTGTTCATTGTATCAAAGCTGGGAGCAGGCAGTCTGCTGTTTGCGGTTTCAAGTTGAGAGGTCCTCCCCAGGCAGTTCTGTGCGTGCAGTGCCTCAACTTTGAAAACAAGCAATTCACTGACAGCTTCTGGCTTGAAAACATTTCCATCAGTGATGTAAAGTGGATAGAATCTTGGCTCGCGACTTGCACCCCTCGATACCGCAGAACATGCAAGCCGTCCTTGTGTGGGTAGAAGCTAGGAGCCGTGGACAGAGACAATGCGCCTCTTTGCTGTCACACCAATCCCTCTGTTATAGGGTCGACTGACTCGCTTCATTTTCATTCTAGGTCATGCACTTATGGAGGACAGTTCAGGCACTCAGCTACCAGTAGTCGGAAGCCAAACTACAAATTCATTCTACAAATCTTTTCATATTACAGGAGAAGCGATGGCTGAGTGGCATTATCGCTGGACTCTTAATCCAAATACTCAACCGCTGTTCTGCCGACCCTGGTTCTAATCCTGCCACAATAGCTGGAGGAATGTGAATTCAGTAGAAGATATGTGGAATTCAAAGTCTACTGATGACCACATAACTATTTTCTATGATCTGGGAACCCCCCCCCACCAAACTTCCTCAATACCCTTTAACGAAGGGAATCTGCTCCCCTTATCTATTCTGGCCTACACGTGACTCCGGATACACAGCAATGTTGTTGACTCTTAACTGCCCCCGGGCAACTAGGGATAGGCAAAAATTGCTGGACAGCCAGCGATGTCCAAGCGATGTGATCCTTTTGTGGCAACGCGCGTTTGCCCTTATTGTCCTGACGATTATGTGATATTGTTTCCTGAGGGTTCTTAGAGAATTTACACGTTTCACCGAATTCACTGCAGAACTAGGTCATGTTTCCAATGAGAGAATCCAATGAACATCAAATTTGCCCCATTAACAGTTCCAAATGTTTTATCTGTTAGAATGATGCATAATGACCCTTTGCAATAACTGCCACGTTGATCAGGATTCTACTCTTTATTCTCATTGGGATTTGAAGTCTTAAGACAGCTGATAAGACGAGGGCTGATGTTTAGCAGGCACATTTTAAAATTAATGGTTTGTTTTAATTTGCATTGGCTTGAAACACCACTTGTAGTTCGTTTGTTTCCCCCTCCCCCCACCGGAAATCTGAGTGAACAGCTCCCTCAAGGCAAAATGAGTGAATGATCCATTTCATAATATTGACCAGTAACTTCGTCACTCTTTTGGTCGACAACTTCAACTTTTTGGTTTCCAGATCATCAGTAATCTGTCCTGGTCCCTTCATGCCGTAGATATGCTTAGGGAAGTTCACCAATGCCTCTACTTTCTCAAATGGCTAAGGAAATTCGACGTTTCTGCATGATAAAAAACATCCTTTCCGGATGTCACACAGGTTCGTACGGCTCCTGCTCTGACCAACACTGCAAAAACTACAAATGGTTGTGAATGAAGCCATCTGCATTTTACTGTTGTCAGATTATCTGATCAAATCTGATGAAATCATTTATCTGTCATATTGGCACTTCCTGGAATAGGCTGGTATGCATCATCCACTGGGGACTTCTAATTGAAGTTTGTTACAACAGATTCATAGAACATAAAACATAGAACATTACAGCGCAGAACAGGCCCTTCGGCCCTCGGTGTTGCGCCGACCAATTAGGAACAAGCAGTGACCCTCTAACCTAAACAATTCCCTTTTCATCCATAAACTCATCTACTAACCTCTTAAATGCCATCAAACTTGACGCATCTACAACTGACGCAGGCAATGCATTCCATACCCTTACCAGCCTCTTGCTAAAGAATCTAGAACAAAGAACAAAGAACAACACAACACGGGAAACAGGCCCTTCCGCCCAACGAGCCCGCGCCGCCGTCCTAATGTCTTAATGACATATAGAGACAAATATAGGGACAATTTGTTACCCAATCAGCCTAAGAGCACATTTTTGGAATGTGGGAGGAAACCGGAGCACCCGGAGAAAACCCACGCAACCACGGGGAGAACGCACAAACTCCCACAGACACAGGCCCAAATCCATGTGTCTGCACAGCAACAGCGATAGTCTCTGAGCTGTCATGTTGCCCACCACCCCTTAATTTAAAGCTATGTCCCCACGTGCTAGCTTTCTCCATCCTAGGAAAAAGGCTATCACTGTCCACCCTATCTAAACCTCTAATCATAGAACATAGAACATAGAACATTACAGCACAGAACAGGCCCTTCGGCCTTCGATGTTGTGCCGACCAAAATAAAAAGCAATGCCCCTCCAAACTAAACCATTCCCTTCTCTTCCATATATTAAGGTCACCTCTTAGCCGCCTTCTTTCGAACAAAACCAACCTCAAATCCCTCAGCCTCTTTTCATAAGACCTGCCTTCTATACCATCCTGGTAAACCTCCTCTGTGCCCTCTCCAATGCCTCCACATCTTTCTTATAATGTGGGGACCAGAACTGCACACAATACTCCAAGTGCGGCCGCACTAGAGTTTTTAACAGTTGCAACATGACGTTGTGGCTCCCAAATTCAATCCCTCTACCAATAAAAGCTAAGACTCCATATGTCTTCTTAACAACTTTATCGACTTGATTGCCAACTTTCAGGGATCTATGCACACATACAGCAAGATCCCTCTGTTCATCAACACTATTAAGAGTCCTACCATTAGCCCTATACTCTACACATTTGTTATTCCTGCCAAAGTGAATTACCTCACACTTTTCCACATTAAACTCCATTTGCTACCTCTCGGCCCAGCTCTGCAACTTGTCCAAGTCTCTCTGCAAACTATAACACCCCCCTTCACTATCTACCACTCCACCGACTTTGGTGTCATTCGCAAATTTACTAATCCATCCTTCAATACTCTCATCTGGGTTCCCCGTCATTGAGCTTAGAAATATGATTGGAGCTTCCTAATCTGTTAAGTGTCGCAGTTAATACCTCCATTCGCTACTGAATGGAACAGGACAGCAGTTGACAGTGATTTCCTTTAGTTCTGTCTATCGCATGCTGCATTCGCCGTTTGTCACGCAAGTCTTCGTGTGCTGTACCTTAACGACGTTACATTCTTTTTTAATGTAATCTCCCAGTCAGTACATAGAACTTAGAACATAGAAGATAGAACATTACAGCGCAGAACAGGCCCTTCGGCCTTCGATGTTGCGCCGACCAATTATGAAAAAAGCAATGACCCTCCAAACTAAACCATTCCCTTCTCTTCCATAAACTTATCAACTAACCTCTTAAACGCCACCAAACTTGGCGCATCTACAACTGCCGCAGGCAGGGCATCCACTCCCTAACCACTAATAGGGTAAGAAACCTATCTCTGATATTCGTCCTGTGTAAACTATCGCCCCTAATTTAAAGCTATTTCCCCTCGTACTAGCTTTCTCCATCTAGGAAAAAGGCTATCACTGTCCACCCTATCTAAACCTCTAATCATCCTATATGGTTGGGAAAGGTCTCCTCTTAGCAGCCTTCTTTCGAATCGAAACAACCTCAAATTCCTCAGCCTCTCATCGTTCAAGACCAGAACCAGACATCGAACCAGACATCCTTCAAGTGGATTTCAAGATGGAGGAATATTGATGCATGAGCTGAGGCGGACAGTATGAGGCAAATAGCAGAACACTTTCTTGTCCATGGATGTGCTGTTGACAAGTGACGTGCTCCAGAGATGTTGGGAACTCAGTGCATAAATCTGCGATTCTATCTGTGTTCAGCCTTTGTAGTACTGTAGCGCCACCTCAGGGATGGTGTTGGTAATGTCTAAGATTTCCTCTACCGGATCTGATTTCCTGAGTATGCTGATTTCCTAAGTATGCCGATTTACAGCTTTTTGTTTTCCTATTCGGGGGTAGGGGGTCGGCCGAGGTGGCTGGGGGAGGTGTAGTAGGGAGGGGTCGGTAGGTACAGAATGTATTTCCTCTAAACTTAGAAGAGAACCCTCCCCCTCCCCTAGATATTATTAAGTTGTACTTTGAAGGGTCAACTTTGCATTTTTTTCTGCTGTTGTTTTTGGTGTCTCTATCAATATGGGGCGATTTTTCCTGATCTTTTCTTATTGCACCATTTTTATATCATGGGGTGACAGAAAAACTATCTCAGAGGTCCGGAATCATAAGTGGCCAATGTCAGACTGGGCGCAGAGTGACCATTTCATACCCTAAATGTTTCTTTATGACGATCGATCACGGTTTCGGAGTCTGTATAACCGGGAGATATTTTTGGACTGTAACTACAATTACTTCCGTTATCAACTGAAATTTAATTCCACATTTTCCGAATTCTATCGTACATCCCAAACGGATTTGTCTGGATACGTCAAAGGATGTGACCACCGGTGGACTGTGTCCCTGTTTTACAATTCAAGTGGTGTATCTTTTTTTAAATGATTTAAATATTAATGGCATGGTTTTTTATGTGAAATATTTCATGACCAATATTCATCCCAGATTGCTTATAATCCACGTGCCAGTTTCATATTCTATGCACAATAAATGAACTGATATGAGGCTGATTTGACACCTACATATGTACATCAGCGGGGGTGCACAAGGAGAAACTTAAAACGTTTTTCTGCATTGAACAAAGGCCGATATGAAGACAAGAAGGAGCCTAGAAGTTAAGTGGATTATCTAAGATTTCCAAACGGATCCACTGCAGTCACGGACAGGAACTAAACGGTCAATCTTAATATCGAAGAATCTCAACAAACAACTAAACAATGTTAAGATAATGGGATTTATTAGTAACATCGATAATAATAATTTTAGAAAGACATGTTTGATTTCAGTATGTTTGGTACTTTCCACGGACGGGCGAGTTTGAGAATACCTGGGACTTTAGATAAACACTGGATGGCTTGTGGTAATATTATTGGATTTATTTTATAATTAAGTTGCTATGGGATTCTGCACCCTAAAGGTTTGTTTATTTATGAGTCGAACCAGGGAAGAATCTTTGCTGGAAAATATTCTGTAAAATTAATGTTCATGGTGTAATGTAATTTGTGTGTAATTTTTGTATCATTTCTAATAAATGGATAACTTTAATATTTAAAAGCATCAGTCGTGTTGTGGAATTTCTAGCACCTGATCTAGTACACCTACCTTCTTGTAGAAAGGGACAAGTAAAAGGCGGATGGAATGATGTGACTTGTTATTGTCCCATATATTAGGATACAGTGAAATTTATTATCTCTTGCGCACCATACAGACAAGACATACCATTGAAAGAGTATGTGGAGGTAAAGAAAAGAGAGAGTGCACAGTATAATGCTGCAGTTACCGAATTGTGGACAAAGTTCAGCTTAATATGTGATAGGACCTTTCTAAAGTCCGATAGCATCAGGGAAGAAGCTGCCCTCGAATCGGTTAGTCCATGTTTGCAGATTTTTGTGTCATGTCCCGCGTAGAAGATGATGAAGGACAGAATGTCCAGGATGCGTTGTGTCCTTAATTATGCTGGCTCCTTTCCTGAGACAGCGGGAAGTGTAGACAGAGCCAGTGGATGGGAGGCTGGTTTGCATGACGGACTGAGCGACGTTCACGACTCATGATAATTTCTTGCGGTCTTGGACCAGGACACATAACAAACTGTGATACATAGAAAATGGATGCTTTCCATGGATCTTCTGTAAACTCTGATGAGTTCCACAGTGGACATAACGAATTTCCATTGCCTCTTGAACCGTTTTTTGCACTTTTGGTGAGGTCCATTTTGAAATGATGTGATGTGCTTCCAGATATTTTATCAATAAAGTATGTTTTTGCAACACACAAAAATACGGGAACAGCCCTCCATGTTGATGAGGCCCAAGACACCCAATATGATTGGCAGCATCATCTATTCCATGGCAGTTCCGACTCTGTTTTCTTTGAAATGCGGAGATCACTTCCTTGACACTGCATTCCTGTATAGAAACTGTTCCTTCCAAGACCATCCCAACTCAGTCTATCAGATTATCAGGGAGCTATTCCATAATTTGATTCAGCATCATCCCTGCTGTTTGTTTCCCTGTCAAAGGTACATTGAATCCCACGTGCCATTCCTGACAAAGAAGAGGAAATGGGAATTATTTGAAGTAATTGAACACCCTAGAAGAGGATTCATCCGCTCCATCTCCACTATGTCCATACTTTCATCATGCCATATCCCTGAATTTGATCTCCCCTCATTCTTCTCAGTTCCAGAGAATATATGCCCTAAACGGTCCAATCTCTCTTTATCCCCTCATCACTGGAATAAACCTAATGAATCCTCTCTGAACTGCGTCCAAAGTCACTACAACAATCTTCAAATAAAGATAAGGAAACTAGTCACAATAGTCCAGGTGCGGCCTCAACAATGCCTTCTCTAGTTGCATCAATACTTCCTTACCATTCTGTTCTATTCGTTTAGCTGCAGACTGATTTCTATGCCGTTTTTCATGACAACACTGACCTCTTCAATCAAATGTTGGGACTGCCTCCTGAAACAACAGCTGGTTGAGAGTGTGGAAATCAATGCCTGAAGGAAGAGTACCTTACAACGTTTAAGATGTATTTAGATGCCCACTTGCGATGCACAAGTTATACAAGAAAACGGACCAAATTCTGCAAAAGTTAATAGGATAATTAGGCTGTTTGTCTCTGTCTGACACAGACACGATGGGCTGAAGGGCATTTCCTGTGATATTTACCTTTCTAACTCTATTTGAATGTGTTCTTTAAGATGGATGCTTGCTGAGAAATATATGACTCCATCCCAAACCCCTTAAATCCCAAATGAAACGAATGCCCTATTCTCCGAGTCATATCCTGGTGTAAAATTCCTCCTTCTCTTCGTGAATCTCTCAATCTTATCCTCCAATAACTGCGTCCTCAGGCTGTAATCTGTGGTTTGACTCTTAAAGAGCTCACATGGAACAGAACTGCACAGTACAGGCCCTTTGGCCCTCAGTGTTGTGCCGAAATATGTCGAATCCCAAGATCAAGCTATCCCCGCCGTGTGCCTATCCAATAAGGGCTTGAAAGTACCCGACTCCACTCTCACAGCAGGCAGTCTATTCCACATCCCAACCACTCTCTTCGTAAAGAACCTATCCCGAACATCCTTCCTGTATCTCCCACTATGAATTTTATAGTTATGCCCCTAGAAACAGCTACATCACCAGAGGAAATAGTCTCTGCACTTCCACTCAATCCCCTTCATCATTTTATAAGTATTATTTTATTATCATTTTATAATCATTTTACTTTCAGAATAGAATAGAATAGAATCATTACAGTGCAGAAGGAGGCCATTTTAGCACTTAAAGGTTCCACTGGCAATGACCCCAGACAGGCAATATATCCGTAACGTATCTTACACTCTGAGCACCCCCTCCCACACACCCACCTCCCAACAGTAAGGGATAATTTAGCATGGCCAATCCAACAAACCCATACATCTTTGGGTTGTGGGAGGAGGCTGGAGCATCGACAGGAATCCCATGCCGACACTGCGAGATTGTGCAAATTCAACACAGTCACCCAAGGCCGGAATTGAATCCGAGCCCCTAAGTACTGTGAAATATTAGTGCTAACCGCTTTGCCACTGTCCATTAGTTGGAGAGATTTGGCACAGACTCAGTGTAAAGGGTTGACCCTTTCGCACCGAGAAGAGAAGGGATTCCTTCAGCCAGAGAGACGTTAATATGTGGAACTCATTGCCGCAAAAGGCTGTGAAAGCCAAGTCATTGAGCGTATTTAAAACAGAGGTAGATAGGCTCCTGGTTGGCAAGTGGTTCAAAGGTTTAAAGGAAAAGGCAGGAAAATGAGGTTGAGAAGCATATCAGCCATGATCGAATGGCAGAGCAGACTCGATGGGCAGAATGGCGTAATTATGGTCCTTTATCCTATGGGCGCATTGGTCGGCAACATGTATGATTGATTGGTGGCATTGAGTTGTCATTGTAGAATGTATTGTCCATATTATGGAAGTGTATAACACTTCGATGTTGTGTTGAACATGATGGAAGTTAAACTTATCCCCTTTGCCTGACCTTGATCCATATCCCTATGTTTCTTGCATATTCATGTCCTTATCTAAAAGCCCCTTAAACGCCCCTATCAGGCCTGCCTCCAACACAAACTCAGGCAGCGCGTTCCAGACTACTACCACTCTATGTAAACAATTTGCTCGTCACATTTCCTTTGAACTTTCCCCTCCGATTTAAGTACATGCCCCTTAGCAACGGGGAGGAATTTCAAATTTCACAGTAAGTTTTTTGCAGTGTTAATATGAGCCTTACTTGTGACTAATACATTGCATTTAAATTTGAAAAGGTTGACTCATATCCTCATGTTTGATCCCTGGTTCGTGACACAACCTGCTTGCACAGAAACTGGAAAAAATTTGGATGGACTGTGGGTGAATAAATTTGAAACGCAGTGGAAGCTTTAGTGAGTTATTTCGATGCTCCCTTGATGTGGAGAACACACTGCCGGTTGATTGGCAGAATACTTCACTTGTGAATTAATTTGCCTATCTTTGACTTATCTTCCAAATTGAGCGTTGAATAAACACACGGACATGATTTCACATTCACGAGGATAGTATACATAAGATCATTCACGCAATAGGCTAGTTTTTGTTCATTGTATCAAAGCTGGGAGCAGGCAGTCTGCTGTTTGCGGTTTCAAGTTGAGAGGTAAGATGTGTCCTCCCCAGGTAGTTCAGTGTGCGCAGTACCTCAACTGTGAAAACAAGCAAACCACTGACAGCTTCTGGCTTGAAAACATTTCCGTCAGTGATGTAAAGTGGATAGAATCTTGGCTCGCGACTTGCACCCCTCGATATCCTCTGCACACCGCGGAACATGCGAGCGTCCTTGTGTGGGTAGAAGCCAGGAGCCGTGACAGAGACAATGCGCCTCTTTGCTGTCACACCAATCCTTCTATTACAGGGTCGACTGACTCGCTTCATTTTCATTCTAGGTCATGCACTTATGCAGGACAGTTCAGGCACTCAGTTCCCAGTAGTCAGAAGCCAATCGACAAATTCATTCTACAAATCTCTTCATATTAAAGGAGAAGCGATGGCTGAGTGGCATTATCGCTGGACTATTAATCCAAACACTCAACTGCTGTTCTGGTGACCCTGGTTCTAATCCCGCCACGATAGCTGAAGGAATATGGATTCAGTAGAAGATATGTGGAATTCAAAGTCTACTGATGACCACACAACCATTTTCTATGATCAGGGAACCTCCCCCAACCCCCCCCCCCCAAACTTCCTTAATACCCTTTAACGAAGGGAATCTGCTCCCCTTATCTGTTCTGGCCTATGCGTGACTCTGGATACACAGGAATGTTGTTGACTCTTAACTGCCCCCGGACAGCTTGGGATAGGGAAAAATTGCTGGACAGCCAGCGATGTCCAAGCGATGTGATCCTTTTGTGGCAACGCACGTTCCCCATTATTGCCCTGAAGATTATGTGACATGGGTTCCTGAGGGGTCTTAGAGAATTTACACGTTTCACCGAATTCACTGCAGAACTAGGTCATGTTTCCAATGAGAGAATCCAATGAACATCAAATTTGCCCCATTAATAGTTCCAAATGTTTTGTCTGTTAGAATGATGCATATTGACCCTTTGCAATAACTGCCACGTTGATCAGGATTCTACTCTTTATTCTCATTGGGATTTGAAGTCTTAAGACAGCTGATAAGGTGAGGGCTGATGTTTAGTAGGCACATTTTAAAATTATTGTTTTGTTTTAATTTGAATTGGTTTGAAACATCACTTGTAGTTCGTTTGTTCCCCCCTTCCTCCACCGGAAATCTGAGTGAACAGCTCCCTCAAGGCAAAATGAGTGAATGATCTATTTCATAATATTGACCAGTAACCTTGTGTCTCTTTTGGTCGAGAACTTTAACATTCTTCTGTCCAGATCACCAGCAATCTGTCCTGATCCTTTCATGCCGACGATATGGTTAGGGAAGCCCGCCAACGCCTCTACTTTCTCAGATGGCGAAGGAAATTCGACATTTCTGCGAGGCCTCTCACCAACTTTTACGATGCATCATAAAAAAAAAACATCCTTTCCGGATGTCACACAGGTTGGTACGGCTCCAGCTCTGACCAACACTGCAAAAACTACAAATGGTTGTGGATGAGGCCAACTGCATTTTACTGTTGTCAGATAATTTAATCAAATCTGATGAACTCATTTATCTGTCATATTGGCACTTCCTGGAATAGGCTGGGGTGCATCATCCACTGGACACTTCTAATTGAAGTTTATTACAACAGATACATCCTTGCATTTTTCACTGATGTGCTGGGTTCCCCGACATTGAGCTTAGAAATATGATTGGAGCTTCCTAACCTGTTAAGTATAGCAGTTAACACCTCCATTCCCTACTGAATGGAGCAGGACAGCAGTTGACAGTGATTTGCTTTAGTTCTGTCTATCGCATGCTGCATTCGCCGTTTGTCACGCAAGTCTTCGTGTGCTGTACCTTAACGACGTTACATTCTTTTTTAAGGTTCTCTCCCAGTCAGTACATCCTTCAAGTGGATTTCAAGATGGAGGAATATTGATGCATGAGCTGAGGCGGACAGTATGAGGCAAATAGCAGAACACTTTCTTGTCCATGGATGTGCTGTTGACAAGTGACGTGCTCCAGAGATGTTGGGAACTCAGTGCATAAATCTGCGATTCTATCTGTGTTCAGCCTTTGTAGTACTGTAGCGCCACCTCAGGGATGGTGTTGGTAATGTCTAAGATTTCCTCTACCGGATCTGATTTCCTGAGTATGCTGATTTCCTAAGTATGCCGATTTACAGCTTTTTGTTTTCCTATTCGGGGGTAGGGGGTCGGCCGAGGTGGCTGGGGGAGGTGTAGTAGGGAGGGGTCGGTAGGTACAGAATGTATTTCCTCTAAACTTAGAAGAGAACCCTCCCCCTCCCCTAGATATTATTAAGTTGTACTTTGAAGGGTCAACTTTGCATTTTTTTCTGCTGTTGTTTTTGGTGTCTCTATCAATATGGGGCGATTTTTCCTGATCTTTTCTTATTGCACCATTTTTATATCATGGGGTGACAGAAAAACTATCTCAGAGGTCCGGAATCATAAGTGGCCAATGTCAGACTGGGCGCAGAGTGACCATTTCATACCCTAAATGTTTCTTTATGACGATCGATCACGGTTTCGGAGTCTGTATAACCGGGAGATATTTTTGGACTGTAACTACAATTACTTCCGTTATCAACTGAAATTTAATTCCACATTTTCCGAATTCTATCGTACATCCCAAACGGATTTGTCTGGATACGTCAAAGGATGTGACCACCGGTGGACTGTGTCCCTGTTTTACAATTCAAGTGGTGTATCTTTTTTTAAATGATTTAAATATTAATGGCATGGTTTTTTATGTGAAATATTTCATGACCAATATTCATCCCAGATTGCTTATAATCCACGTGCCAGTTTCATATTCTATGCACAATAAATGAACTGATATGAGGCTGATTTGACACCTACATATGTACATCAGCGGGGGTGCACAAGGAGAAACTTAAAACGTTTTTCTGCATTGAACAAAGGCCGATATGAAGACAAGAAGGAGCCTAGAAGTTAAGTGGATTATCTAAGATTTCCAAACGGATCCACTGCAGTCACGGACAGGAACTAAACGGTCAATCTTAATATCGAAGAATCTCAACAAACAACTAAACAATGTTAAGATAATGGGATTTATTAGTAACATCGATAATAATAATTTTAGAAAGACATGTTTGATTTCAGTATGTTTGGTACTTTCCACGGACGGGCGAGTTTGAGAATACCTGGGACTTTAGATAAACACTGGATGGCTTGTGGTAATATTACTGGATTTATTTTATAATTAAGTTGCTATGGGATTCTGCACCCTAAAGGTTTGTTTATTTATGAGTCGAACCAGGGAAGAATCTTTGCTGGAAAATATTCTGTAAAATTAATGTTCATGGTGTAATGTAATTTGTGTGTAATTTTTGTATCATTTCTAATAAATGGATAACTTTAATATTTAAAAGCATCAGTCGTGTTGTGGAATTTCTAGCACCTGATCTAGTACACCTACCTTCTTGTAGAAAGGGACAAGTAAAAGGCGGATGGAATGATGTGACTTGTTATTGTCCCATATATTAGGATACAGTGAAATTTATTATCTCTTGCGCACCATACAGACAAGACATACCATTGAAAGAGTATGTGGAGGTAAAGAAAAGAGAGAGTGCACAGTATAATGCTGCAGTTACCGAATTGTGGACAAAGTTCAGCTTAATATGTGATAGGACCTTTCTAAAGTCCGATAGCATCAGGGAAGAAGCTGCCCTCGAATCGGTTAGTCCATGTTTGCAGATTTTTGTGTCATGTCCCGCGTAGAAGATGATGAAGGACAGAATGTCCAGGATGCGTTGTGTCCTTAATTATGCTGGCTCCTTTCCTGAGACAGCGGGAAGTGTAGACAGAGCCAGTGGATGGGAGGCTGGTTTGCATGACGGACTGAGCGACGTTCACGACTCATGATAATTTCTTGCGGTCTTGGACCAGGACACATAACAAACTGTGATACATAGAAAATGGATGCTTTCCATGGATCTTCTGTAAACTCTGATGAGTTCCACAGTGGACATAACGAATTTCCATTGCCTCTTGAACCGTTTTTTGCACTTTTGGTGAGGTCCATTTTGAAATGATGTGATGTGCTTCCAGATATTTTACCAATAAAGTACATTTTTGCAACACACAAAAATACAGGAAAAGCCTTCATGTTGTTGAGGCCCTAGGCACCCAATATGATTGACAGCATCATCTATTCCATGGCAGTTCCGACTCTGTTTTCTTTGAAATGCGGAGATCTCTTTCTTGACACTGCATTCCTGTTCAGAAACGGTTGCTGACAAGACCATCCCACTTCAGTTCATCAGATTATCAGGGAGCTATTCCAGAGTCTGATTCAGCATCATCACTGCCGTTTGTTTCTCTGTAAAGGTACATTGACTCCCACTGCCATTCGTGGCAAAGAACAGGAAATGGGAATTATTTGAAGTAATTGAACATGTCAGAACGCCCCAAAAGAGAACGCATCCGCTCCATCTCCACTTTATCCATACTTTCATCATGTCATACCCCTGAATTTGATCTCCCCTCATTCTTCTCAGAGTATATGTAGACAGTATATGCCTAAACGTTTCAATCTCTCTTTATCCCTTCATCACTGGAATAAACCTAGTGAATCCCCTCTGAACTGCGTCCAATGTCACTACAACAATCTTCAAATAAAGATAAGGAAACTAGTCATAATACTGATTTCCCCGTGGTGTATGTACAGCCACTGTGCTATTAGAGAGGTGTGCAAAATTGTATCCTTAGCGACAGTGAAGGAAGGATGATCTACTTCCAAATAAGAATGGTGTAAGACTTGGAGGGAAGTCTCCAAGTGCTTGTGTTTCCCTCGCACCTGCTGTCCTTGCCCTTCGTGTTAATCAAAGGACAAGGGTAACAGAGGGATGAAAATTGCTTTCAATGGGGAATGCCTGTGGTACTCACGGCTGTCACTGTGCATTGGTGGAAGAGGGAGTGAATGTGAATTGTGTGTGAAACAATCAAGTGGGGCTGCTTTACTCACCTGACCAATCCGTTACATTGCCCATGTCTTGTTGCATGCTGGAACGGAAGGTCTCAGTAACGGAGGAGTTTGGAACGGAACATAGTGTATCGATATTTAGCTGTAGGTGACAATTCGAAGTGGAACAATCTTGAAGAGTTAAAAGTACAGACAGAGAGATGGTTGCTTTTGATTTTGAGTTACGATTCAATAGCTCCGAATGGAATCCTGCCAAGGTCAGTTCAATCAAGTTGGACAGGAATTGGAGAAGGGCGGTATTGTCAGCCCTGCTGCTGGCTACATGTGAATGATGTTTTCGGAGAGATTATCGGAGTCGCTATCCCAAATGACATGTGAGGCCTTGAAATGGACCGTGGCCTGTGAAGGCAACTGACTGGAGGGAGGCAGAAATGGAATTATGGTGAAGCTGAGTGTGGAAATGAAATCTTACAGCATATTGGAGGACGTTGGTGAGGAAACGTATGTTGGAAATGGGATGTTAAATTGAAAGGACAAAGGTTTTAAGAGTCTAATTCTGGATTGAGGTGAGAACAGCGTCTTTGCAGAGAGGGACAATTACCAAGGAGACGGATCTACTTACAATATAGGCTCAGTAAGAAGTCTCACAACACCGGGTTAAATTCAAACAAGTTTATTTGGTAACACAAGCCAAGAGCTTCCGGAGCACTGCCCTTTCATCAGGTAAATGGGAGTTCTTTTCACAATCAGGGCATATAAAGCTACAAACTCAATTTACTCAAAGCTACAAACTCAAAAACTCAAAGTAACGGTTGGATTGCGAGACTTTACAGATATCAAAGGTGCAGACAATGTGAGTGGAGAGAGGTTTAAGCGCAGGTTGAAGGTATATTGTCTCCATCCAGGACAGTTGGTGAGATTTTCCAAGTCCAGGCAATTCGTAGGGAGTTACAGATGGTGCATACTCAATCTCACATGAAACTTTTCCCACTAACAGATCCATTGGAACAACACTTGTTGTTGTGTCCGTTGTTCTCCCGCAATCGAGCATAAAACGTGCTGGTCCAGTCTCCGAAGCATGCCACCAGTTGCTTTGTCATACAATCATTGAAGTCTTGATCCGTACGTTCCACCAGCCTTTGGTTAAAAAGTGATCAGGTGCTGCTAATACGTGTTGGTAATCTTTGGAGAGCATGCATTGCTAGGAATCAGCGCTAATAAAATCCTCGACGTTTGTGGGAAACCTCATCCTGGTATTCGATATACACTGGCGTCTTGACATGACATAACATCTCGATCAATGCCTGAAAAGTAGTGTAGCCCTCTCGGTGAACCTGCAACCCCTTTAAGTACAAGTGCACCATGATTAAACCCAAGGAACTCATTCATGCTCACAGGCACTCATGGCCCTTCCAGCGCACTCCCAGATGTGTAGGAAAGCAAAGGGAGGGCGTATTTGATTTTCCTGGCACCGATCACATTAGCTCACCAACTGTGATAACAACATCAGGAAGATATACAAAGGACAAAGAACAAAGAACAACACAGCACAGGAAACAGGCCCTTCGGCCCAGCGAGCCCGCGCCGCCATCCTAACATCTTAATGACATATAGAGACCAATATAGGGACAATTTGTTACCCAATCAGCCTAAGAGCACATTTTTGGGATGTGGGAGGAAACCGGAGCACCCGGAGAAAACCCACGCAACCACGGGGAGAACGCGCAAACTTCCGCAGACACAGGCCCAAATCCATGTGTCTGCACAGCAACAGCGATAGTCTCTGAGCTGTCATTTTGCCCATCTGATGGTCCAGTTTAAGCATACACTAACGACGTGAAGCACTAGGCCACTCCTGAAGTAACCTCCAGGAGCAGCCCTTGCACGACCTGCCGAATGCATGCACCTTGTTGGTCAACAAGGTGGACCGAATAGCCTGTGGAAACAATTAAAGTATTTAAACAGTCCTCATCTATCCCTCTATCTGCAGACCGCTCATGTGGCTGTCCACGAGACCCTTAAAAAATCCTAGCGTGCCTGCTCCCACCACCTTACTCGGTAGTGCATTCCACACCCCCACTACCCTTTGTGTGAAAAAATGCCCTCTAATATTAGTCTTATACATAGCCCCCCTCACCCTAAGGCCGTGACCCCGCGTTCTATCCGAATCTAATGGTGGAAAAAGCTTACCACCATTAGATTCCATTAGACTCTATTTATACCCCTCATAATCTTATATACCTCTAATAGATCCCCTCTCAGCCGACATCTTTCAAGGGAAAACAACCCCAGTACGTTCAAACTTTCCTCGTAAGACAGCCCTTCCATACCAGGCAGCATCCTGGTAAATCTCCTCTGCACTCTTTCCAGGGACTCCACATCCTTCCGGTAGTACGGCGACCAGAACTGGACGCAGTACTCCAAGTGAGGCCTAACCAACATTCTATACACTTGCAACATCAAACTCCTACTCTTGTATTCTATACCCCTTCCTGTGAAGGCTAACATACCATACGCTTTCTTTATCACTTTTTCCACCTGTACTGACACCTTCAGAGACTTGTGAACCTGCACCCCCAGGTCTCTCTGCGTCTTACACTCCGGATAGTTTTACCTTTTATCCTATAACTCCCCTCGACAGTATTCTGGCCAAAATGCATGACCTCGCATTTATCCAGATTAGATTCCATTTGCCATCTATCTGCCCAATCTACCAGCCTATCAATGTCCTGTTGTATTGCCTGGCACTGCTCCTCCGTCCCCGCCAATCCAAGTATCTTAGTGTCATCAGCAAATTTGCTGATCACACCACCTATCCCCTCTTCCAAGTCATTTATATAAATCACAAATAGAAGAGGTCCTAGTACTGAGCCCTGTGGCACACCAGTAGTGACTGACCTCCAGTTGGAAAAAGAGCCTTCCACTCATACCCGCTGTCTCCTCCTCCCAAGCCAGTTCTCAACCCATCTACGTACCTGGCCCTGTATCCCATGCGCCTTCACCTTTTTTATCAGCTTACCATGCGGAACCTTGTCAAACGCCTTACTGAAATCCATGTAGACGACATCAACGGCTTGTCCTTCATCAACCGTTTTTGTCACCTCTTCAAAAAATTCCACTAGATTCGTAAGGCACGACCTCCCCTTAACGAAGCCATGCTGTGTATCCCTGATCAGATCACAGCGCTCCAGATGCTCACACATCCTGTCCCTGAGGATCCTCTCCATTAGCTTACCTATAACTGAAGTCAAGCTCACCGGCCTATAGTTCCCTGGGTTATCCCTCTGACCCTTTTTAAACAACGTACTACATTTGCAATCCTCCAGTCCTCTGGGACCTCACCTGTGTCCAAAGAAGAGACAAAGATTTGCGTCAGAGGCCCAGCAATGTCATCCCTCACCTCCCTTAGTAGCCTGGGATAAATACCATCAGGCCCCGGAGCTTTATAAGTCTTTATGCTACCTAAAAGCCCCAACACTTCTTCCCTCATAATGATTATTTCCTTTAACGGATCCTCAAAATCCTCAAAGCCAGCATCAGATATCAGGCCCCTCTCCCACGTGAATACCGACGCAAAGTATTCATTAAGGATCTCCCCCATCCCCTCAGGCTCTAAGCATAGATCCCCTCCTCTGTCCCTGAGAGGTCCAATCTTGCCTCTAACCATCCTTTTGCTCCTTACATAGGAGTAAAATACCTTAGGATTTTCCTTAATCCTACCTGCCAAAGCCATTTCGTGGCCCCTTTTTGCCTTTCTGACACCCCTTTTAAGATCCCGTCTACACACTCTATATTTTTCCAGCGCTGCCTCTGTCCCCAATTGCCTGGATCTAACGTACGCCTCCCGCTTCTTCCTGAAGAAGTCCTCAACATCCCTAGTAACCCACGGTTCTCTAATCCTACCCTTCCCATCCTTTCTCCTTACCGGCACGTGTCTATCCTGCAAAAAATTTAGTTTTCCCTTGAAAGATTCCCACATGTGCAGCGTCGACCTACCCTCGAACAGCTTATCCCAGTCGGTATCCTTAAGATCCTGCCTAATCTGGCTATATCTAGCCCTGCCCCAGTTTAACACCCTCCCCTTAGGGCAGGATTCATCTTTTTCCATTAAAACCCTAAAGCAGACAGAGTTGTGGTCACTATTAGACACATGCTCTCCTACTACAACGTCAACCACCTGCCCTGGCTCATTCCCCAGAACCAGATCCAGTATAGCCCCCTCTCTAGTCGGGCTATCCACATCCTGCTCCAAGGACCCTTCTAAAACACACTGTACAAATTCCTCCCCGTCCGCACCTTACGCTCTCGGCACCTTCCAATCTACCCCAGGGAAATTGAAATCTCCCATTACAACTACTCTATTCTGCCTACACTTATCTAAAATTTCCTTACATATCCCTTCTTCCACGGCCCACGGACTGTTGGGCGGTCTGTAGTACACACCCAACATAGTAACCTCTCCCTTCCTATTCCTCAACTCCACCCATAGCGACTCAATTCCTAACTCAGCCATACCACCCTCCTTCTGCACTGCTATGATGTGATCCTTAACTAATAACGCCACTCCCCCTCCTCTCCTCAAACCACCTCTATCATGCCTAAAACATTTATACCCCGGAATATTCAATTGCCAGTCCTGCCCTTCCTTTAGCCACGTCTCAGCCATATCTCGGACGAAGCTCCAAACGAGCGCGTTATTTCAAATAATCTCAGGGAGACCCTTATTTCGTTAATTTAGTGGCCGTGCTGGGGTCGGAAAAATAATCAGACAGCAGAGGAGGGACCCCGTCCTCAGCACGAAGTAAGCTTCCTTAATGAAGTATGTTTTCGTGTCTTCAGAGGGTGGTCCTTCGGATCCCCCGTGCAGGAGCACTGACTAATTTTAGGTAAGATAGAATGATTAGAGTCGCTAATTTGCACTCCCGCCACTGGAAAGGTCCCCCAAATATTTAGAGCTTTCATTATCCTTTTCTAATGCTGGTAAATGAGCCAGGCTTGTGGCAATGAGAGATGTTCCAATGCATCAACATTAACTATCTGGATTCCAGATCGCTGTTCATGAAGATATTTGGAGGCTGACAATAAAGTAGAGCTTTATCAGGACAGAGACTTTGGGGAGAAAGGGAGGTGGGACTGGTGGTAGGTGGAGAAGGAGTGTGGAATTGCCTTATCGAATTCTAGAGGCCTAATAGGTAATAGAACAAAGAACAAAGAACAAAACCGCACGGGTAACACCCAACAAGGCCGCATCGCCATTTTAACATTGTGAGTGCCTCGTCTACCTAAACCTTTGTCTACCCTTATTGGAGAAGATTGAGGGAAGTCGAATTTAGGACAATTTGATAACACCAATAGTGTTTATGTTTGGTAGTTAATTAAATAAATCATCTGAAACTGTTGATAGATGTTTTGGACACCGAGTACAGCCCCAGCTCTGACAAAGGGTTATCCAGAACCATCAGCTCAGAAACGTTGCTCCTATTCTCCCTCCACTGATGCTGTCAGACCTGCTGAGATTTTACAGAATTTCCTGCTTTTATTTCAGATTCCAGTACGAAATTGCTTTAAGCCAATTTATTAGAACTCGCTTTACACCTCTCCTCGACTTTCGCAATCTGTTGGGTTGCCTTATTATCCCATCACCTTTTGAAAATTCATTCTGTTGGCTATTTATAGCTGAAGTCACAACCACAGCCATTTGCTCAACTGTAGAATTACTAATTTTCTCAGTCTGCTCAGATGCAGATGTAGGGTGTCATGGTAACAAAGCCCTATCATAGCAGATGTCACCATTGTAGATGCCAAATCAGCCTTCTCGAAGGTGAACCTACGGAAAGCGATAGACTGGGATGGGGTACCAGGATGAGCACGTAGACCCTATGCCAATCAACGAGCGGGAACATTCGCAGACATCTTCAGTCTCCCTTTCCAACAGCCTGAGATCCCTATCTGCTTCTAGAAGACAATCACCAACCCACTATCAAAGTATAGCCTTAATAATGCGTGAGGTCCCTATCTACTTCTAGAAGACAATCACCAACCCACTACCAAAGCGTGTCTTAATAGTTATCGTCAGGTAGCTCTGACATCCATCACTATGAAGATCTTTGAATGGCTAGTCATGACATAATCAATTCCAGCTTCCTAGACTGCCATGATGCACGACCGTTTGCCTACAGTCGCAAGAGATCCGCAGAGAAGCCATCTCCCTGGCCCTATACTCAACTCTGGAACATCGTAGTAACAAAGCCTCAACACCATTATTCCTAAAGAGCATATCTCCAAGCTCAATGGCCTGGGCCACGCCCCCTCCCTCTGCGACTGGATCCTAAACTTCCTAACCCATAGAGCACAATCAGTAAGAATAGGTAACAACACTTGCTCCGATGGTGCTCAGCATCGGTGCCCCGCGAGACTCTGTTCTCAGCCCCCTACTATACTCCTTCTGTATGTATGACTATGTGGCCAAATTCCCCTCCAAACCCATTTTCAAGTTTGTTGATGACGTCACGGTCATGAGTCGGATCTCAAACAATGATGAGACAGAATACAGGAATGAGATAGAGAATCTTGTGGACTGATGCGGCAATAATTATCTCTCCCTCACTGTCAACAAAACGAAGAAGATTGTCATTGACTTCAGGAAGTGTAGCAGAGAACATGCCCCAGTCTATATCAGTGGGGACGAGTCAAGACCATTCCTGACATAGCTTTTCTACTGCCATCAGATTTTGAATAGACCAACCTTGCATTCAGTTGATCTTTCTCTACACCCTCGCTCTGACTGTAACACTGCAATCTCACCACTCCTTTCATTCTCTAGTGCTTTGTCTGTAGAGCGCATATGAAACAATATCTTTCACTGTATACTCATACATGTGACAATAATAAATCCAATCAACACATAGACCCGCACACAGCCAGAATCTCTCTGCGCCTCTCACATCCACACGCCCACACACAAGCAGAGTTTCTCTCGCACACAGACACAACCAGTGTCTTTCTCGCTCTCTGAATCACAAGCACACGCGTGTAAACATGCGAACACACACCTTTACCGATGGACCTTCTGTTGGATACTATCAGAATAACACAACGAAGTATACGCATACACACACACACACACACACACACACACACACACACACACTCACACACACGCAGCCAGAACCTTTATCGTTCTCTCTCCCCATCACGCAAACATAGTTTTATGAATCTACCCTTGCTTGATAATGTTAGAATCACATACCCCCGCCTTCACAGAGACAGCCACAATTTATCTGTCTGTCTGCCTGTCTTTATCTTTCACAGACCCATGTACACACAAAGAAACACACATGCCTTTACCAATCTACCCTCTGCTGGAAAATGGAAAATGTCAGAATAACACACACACACACACACACACACACACACACACACACACACACACACACACACACACTAATGCTATCCCTTATAATTCATTCCAAGACTTTGCCCACAACAGAAGTCAGGCTCACCGGTCTATAATTTCCAGGATGATCCCTACTCCCCTTTTTGAACAAAGGGACAACAGTTAGTTGATAAGTATATGGAAGAGAAGGGAATCGTTTAGTTTGGAGGGTCATTGCTTTTTATATTGGTCGGCGCAACATCGAAGGCCGAAGGGCCTGTTATGTGCTGTAATGTTCTATGTTCTATGTTCTATGTTCTCTTTGCCATCCTCCAGTCTTCTGGCACTATACCTGTCGCCAACGACGACATGAAGGTCAAAGCCAAAGGCTCTGCAATCTCCTCTCTGGCCTCCCAGGGAATCCTGGGTTTACATACACACACGCATGTTACCAATTCAGCCTTTCCTGATAATATCAGAATCAAATACCCATGCAGACACATAGATAGCCAGAATTCCTCTCAACCTCTCTCTCTGTTTCTCTTACCCTCTCGTACACAAAAGTACAGACACCTTAACCAATCTACCCTCTGCTGGGCAACGTCAGGATCACACACACACACAAACACACACACACACACACCTTTAATACTCTTCCCATTACTGGATAATGTCAGGAACGGACATTTACAAATCCACAATCTCTGCTGGGACTGTCAGAATTTCATTGGACGCGATATTACCGGAAACAACTTTGCTTAAGATTATTTTGTTGTGTGTTGAGTGTATCACATGCGTTTCACATCACATTGAAAGTAAGATTTCAGTCTCCGCTATCAGTGTTTCCATTCTTATTGAATCCATTTGTGATTCTCCTCTCTTTGATTAGCAGCGTTTTCAATACAGCAACATCAAACATGTATCTGCTTTCACTCGGGATGATGATTAATAAGAACATAATTAAAATTGGATTAAAATAAGATTACTTTTCAAATTAAAATATCTAGTCAGTAAACAGATTTATTTGGCTGTTAGACAGGACCAATCAATCCAAGTAGACAGTTCTTCCGTATCCTGTCAGTCTCTGCCGTCCCATGTTGAAAGGGAAATGTTCCCAATTCCTCACAGTTCGTTGCTTCAAAAAAAATGGAAACCCGTTTTCTGGCTCCCCTAGTGGTGAGAGAATTTGCTCTGTCTGGGTATTACTGAAAAAAAAAACTTCTTGCGGGTGAGAAGGGTCAAGCTATCTTCTTGAGTTGTTTTGAATAACAACTTCTCCTAATGACGCACACAAACACACACATACAAATTCATACACTGACTCATGCTCTCTCTCTCTCTCAGTGACACACACATACACACATACACATACACATTCTCTCTGGCTCTCTCACATACACACCCACAGACACTCACAAACACTTGCAGATACACTTATACATTCACACTCACGCATTCATACAGACAGACAGACAGACAGACAGACACACACACACACAAATATACATACACAAATACATACACATATGATGTCTTTCTCTCTCCCTCTCTTTCTCTCTGCCTTTGTCTCTCTCTCTCTCTCTCTCTATCTCCCACATACACACACACAGAAACATACTGATAAGAAAATATTAGATGAGAGAGGCATCAGTGTCGGCACAGACTTGGTGGGCCAAAGGGTTTGTTTCTGTACTGTAATATTCTTTGTTCTTTGTTCACACTCATGCACTCAAATACACTGATACACACATGTTCACATACGCACACACACTCTCTCTCACACACTGTTAAACATATATAAACGCATACATACACACTCATGCACTTAAACACACTCTGAAACGCACTCACATTCTGATGCACAGACACACACACTCATACATGTATACACACTCATGCCCACACTTATAGACCCTCAGACAAAAAACAGACATACACTCGCGCATATACACACAGATAAATTCATACACTTTAACACACACACACACACGCACACACGCTTACATATTAAGCTGATTCACTGACACACACGCTTACTCACACTTTCTCACCTATAAACACACTCTCTCATACACTGACACACACTCGAACACTTACACTTAATGTCTGCGAAATGTCACATAGAATCCCTCAGTTTATTAATTGAGGCATTTAGTCTTTAATCAATCAAGTTTGGATGAGCAGATATGAAACATTACTTGCATATATTTTCCACGTTCCCTTCAGTTCCAAACACCAAACTTCTGGAATGATATTAGCATTGTCGGAAAATTCCTGAACATATTAGAGGAGAGCAATGCCAGTCAAAGTAGAACGTTTGGGGAAGTCGATACTGAGTTGACATTGTTCTCCTGAGAGCAGAGACACTTACATAGAACATAGAACAATACAGCACAGAACAGGCCCTTCGGCCTTCGATGTTGTGCCGACCAAAATAAAAAGCAATGCCCCTCCTAACTAAACCATTCCCTTCTCATCCATATACTTATCAACTAACCTCTTAAACGCCACCAAAATTGGCGCATCTACAACAGCTGCAGGCAGGGCATTCCACTCCCTAATCACTCTTGAGTAAAGAACCTACCTCTGATATCCGTCCTATAACTCATACCCCTTAATTTAAAGCTGTGTCCCCTCGTGCTAGCTTTCTCCATCCTAGGAAAAGGCTATCACTGTCCACCCTATCTAAACCTCTAATCATCTTATATGCTTCAATAAGATCCCCTCTTAGCCGCCTCCTTTCTAACGAAAACAACCTCAAATCCTTCAACCTCTCTTCATAGGACCTGCCCTCCATACCAGGCAACATCCTAGTAACCTCCTCTGTACCCTCTCCAATGCCTCCACATCTTTCTTATAATGTGGCGACCAGAACTGCACACAATACTCCAAGTGCGGCAGCACTAGAGTTTTGTACAGTTGCAACATGATGCTGCGGCTCCTAAATTCAATCCCCTACCAATAAAAGCTAAGACTCCATATGCCTTCTTAACAACTTTATCCACTTGACTGCCTACTTTCAGGGATCTATTGACACATACACCAAGATCCTTCTGTTCCTCAACACTATTAAGAGCCCTACCATTAGCCCTATACTCTACACATTTATTGTTCCTGCCAAAGTGCAGGAACTTGGGTGGAGATATGGAAGAGATGTGGAACACCATGGAAGCGGTGTCTGAGGGAGGGAATATTTAATCGTAAAATACTCAGCATAAGCATATCGAACAGCTAATATTTCAATTTAAGTTTTAAGGACGAAATGGGCATTTAAATAAGGTAGTAATGATATTTTCAAAATGAATGGCTAATAAGCCTGCTAGTATTAAATTGCATAACTCAAGGACTGATTGTGTCGGTAAGTTAGCTAAAACAAATATAACCAGAATGATAGTGGGATAGCTTGATCTTGAGTTTGGACACCGCTCGGCACAGCATCGAAGGGCCGAAGCACTTGTTCTATGCTGTACTGTGCTATAGTCTACATAACTTGGGATGATTAAGAAATCGGGCATTGATTAAAGGGACAAATAATGTAATTTTGTATTGGGTACAGAGACTCCAACCTGGGAATTCAGCCGGATGATCGAGCCCTCCTCCAGCAGATTACTTAGATTTGTCTTCCCCACAGAACGCGGAGTATTGAAATTATTGTTAGGTATTGCTAAACAACAAGGAAGCCATTTTGTTTAAGAAGTGAACCCACTTAGCCGTGTTATCAGACGGGAATATGGATTTCAGAAAATTTTCTTTCAGGTTTAACTACCAATATCCAATTGAATGCCCAAAACTAGGGTAGATCCAGTTAAGTTTGGGGCACATTTAATCTTGCAGATTGCATATTCATGCAGCAGAAATCCCAAACCAGTTGCTCACATTCCTGTTCTGCCCATAATACCATCTCTAACGGAAACAAACCCACCCTAAAAATGTTCCTGTAAATTAGCTGAAGAGCCGCCGGAAACATATTTGTTCCAAATCCTTATAGAAACCGGAATTACACAGGTAACATTTGGTATTGAAGACCTTCTTCTATATTTAGTTAATTCGGATATTGATACATTTTTATCAATATCTTGCACAATTACGGTAGAAAATGCAGAATAGAATTTTAAAACCCACTATGAGAAATTAGAAGCATAGAAAGGTGGAATTGCATTGCAGGCGATAATCCATCTGAAGAATGGTGGAAATTAACAGAAAGTTCATTTCTGCTTTGGTTGCCATCACAATAATGAGCCCCCAGTCCGTCCGATTTTGCACCGGCTGCACTTTCGGAATTCTCCTTGCAAAAATAAGAATGTTTCCACGACACTATAAATCCCGGAAACACACGGTGAGTTCTCTCTGTAACAGTCTTCTGTCTCGAGTTAAAATTTTGGATCCTCGTTAAAGGCCAGGCGAGCGTAAAGTGTCTGTGGATGAAAAGTGATCTGTTAGCGTGATACAAACCATTATTATAGTGACAGGTGAGACCATTGAGTCCCCCCAATCCTCCGCCTCCCCCCCCACTCCATTCAATCGGCTCATGGCTGCAAGGTAATTCAACTCACAGTCACCCACTAATATTGAATAATCCTTAATCCCTCCCTAATATAAATCTAACTGTCGCATCTCTGGAGTTCCAGTTTCCTAATGCTCTATATCACTTTTTACTGACCAGAATTCCGCCTTGCGTTCTGTGAAGATTTATTATTCTCACATATGTGAGTATGCACTGAAATGTAATGATTCTTGCCCACTGTAAAGACAAAGTGTATTGTGTATGGAGAATGAAAGGAGAAGGTACAGATTATAGTGTTACAGTGATAGACAGGCTTGAAGAGAAAGTTCAACTTAACATCAGACAGGTCAATTCTAATGTCTGATGGCAGCAGGGAAGGAGCTATCCTTGCGTGACCTCAGAATTATATATCTTTTTTTCCCGAAGAAAGAAGGTGGAGAAATAAAACGTTTGCGGGGTGCGCGGGGTCCTTGATAATGGTGGCTGTTTATATAGAAACATAGAAGATAGCAGCAGGGAGAAGACAATTGGCCCTTTGGTTCTGCTCCACCATCCATTATGATCATGACTGATCGTCCAGCCCAATCGTTTAAGCCTACTTTCTTCCCATAATTTCGCTTCCAAGTGCTGTATCCAGCCGCCCGTTGAATACATTCAATGTTTTGGCATCAACTACTTTCTGTGATAATGAATTCCACAGGGTCACTGAGTGAAGAAATGTCTCCTCACCTCCGTCCTAAATGGTCTATCCCAAAACCTCAAACTGTGACCCCTGATTCCTGACTCCCTCCACTATCGGGAACATCCTTCCTGTATTTATTCTGTTTAGCCCTGATAGGATTTTATAAGTCTCTGTGAAATCACCCCCCATTCGTCGGAACTGCTTTGAAAACAATTTTAGCTAGTCAATCTCTCCTCAAGATGAATCCTGCCATTCCTGGAGTGAGCCTGGTAAACCTTTGCTGCACTCCCTCCAGAGCCAGAACATCCTTCCAAAGTGAGTGCATTTGGTATGTCTCCTGCTCTGTCCAAGACTACAAGAACAGGTCGAGTCCCATTATTCAAACCAGCCTCCCCTCCATTGACTCTGTCTACACGTCCTGTTGCCTCGGGGAAAAGCAGCCAACATAATCAAGGACCCCGCCCCCCTCCCACACGCACTTCCGACATTCTGTCTTCCATCTTCTTCCATCAGGAAAAAGATACAAAAGTCTGAGGTCAAGTACCAACCGACTCAAGAACAGGTTCTTCTGTGCTGCTGTCAGACTTCTGAAAGGACCTACCTCGCACTAAGTTGATCTTTCTATCTTTCTCTACATTCTGGGTATGATTGTAGCACTATATTCTCCACTCTCTCTTTTACTTCTCAAGGAACGGTATGCTTTCTCTATGTCGTGCGCAAGAAGCAATACTTTTCACTGAATCCCATACATGTGACAATAACAAACTATCAATGGTATGCTTTGTCTGTATAGTAGACAAGAATCAATTCTTTTCACTGTATCCCAATGTACGTGACAATAATAAATCAAATCAAATCAAATATTCCATGAATGAATTAAACAAAAAAACTAACTTGAGAGGAGTTATTCGGCCTCGAAGCTTTCTCTGTCCATGGAAGCCGCCAGGCTTGTTGAAGTTTTCTACAATTTTCCGTGTTGGTTATCAATTCCAAACCGCGGATAAATAATTAATGAAAAGTATCCGCGCGGTATGTCAAAAAAAAATCCATTCATTCACCTCTTTATTCTGTTTGTGTTCTCTGGATTCTGTCAGTTCCTCATCACTGTTCGCGGTTCCTGATAGAAAGAGGGATTTAAACTGAAATTTAAAATGGATTAATTTCACACTGAACCCGCTCAGAAGTGTCAATAACTCGGTGATAAACGTGTGGAATGAGAGCGCCACGGAGTAACAGATTCCCCCAACTATCGTTACCTCTCTGTCGGTTCCTGCAGATCCTTCTTCCTGCCACAAGGACCAATCCCAGAAGGAGAAGTGCCGCGGCCGACAAACCCCCGGAAAATAGTAAATGACAGGTGAGCGAGAACGGAGAGTCTGCAAAAAAGCATTAAACTTTCAGTCAACAGAAATCAAGCGTGAAAATAATTAAACAAGCAAGGATCTTGTTCAATCTAACTGTCCAATTCGACCGGAAAATGGTAAAAAATTTGCACACTTTCCCTTCATGTAAGAGTCGCACTTTTACAATAGAATACTAGGCGCGGCAGAGAGAGATAGTGACAGAGAGATTGAACACTTTTTGAATAGGGCACACAGGGAGATGGAGGGAGAGAGTGGAAGATTCAGGCAGAGTATAATCATATAATCCCACAGTGCAGAAGAAGACCATTCAGACCATCGAGTCTGCACTACCCTATCCCCGACACCCCACGTATTTAATCTGCTAATCCACCTGACTTTTGGCTCAATTTAGCATGGCCAATCCACTTAACCCGCGTACGTTTGGACACTGAAGGGCAATTTGTCATAGCAAATCTAACTAACCTACATATCTCCGATACTAAGGAGCAATTTACCATGGCTTATTCACCTAACTTATACATCCTTTGACATTAAGGGCAATTTGCCATGGTTGATACACCCAGCATTCACATCCTTTGGCACGAAGGAGCAATTTACCACGGCTGGTCCATTTAACCTACACATCCGTTGACGCTAAAGGGCATGTACCATGGCTGATCCACCTAACCGACACATCCTTTGGACACTAAGGGACAATTTAGCATGGCCAATCTTTGGAATTTGAGGGAAAACAGGAGCACCCGCGGGAAGGCCGATGTAATTGAAAGGGATTGAAGTACTGGGAGGCGAAGGGATGAATAAACGGTTCATTGCTTTGCTGAGATCGAGAGCAATACTGGGGATAGAATCACACATTTCAATTTTACACTCTGACAAATTGGTCCCTGATCTTCAGATGCGTCATGTTGTCTCTGCCAGATACAAGAAGTGGAAGAGGAGAAGAGGCCATTCGGCCTAACTCGTCTATTCTGCCATCGAACATCACCATGCCTCACCATGTACATAATATTCACTTCTCCGCTCTTTCTCTTACTCATTAATCTATCCGCTCTCACAAATGTTTTTCAGTGATTGAACATCCACGGTTCATAACGGTAGTGAAGAAGAGGCAAAATATCAGAAAATGAAACTGGGAGGATTATGATAGGACAGTGCTGATTTCGATATTCATGGATGCCTGCAGAGACATTTGTAATTTACAAAATTAGGCTGCTTTTAGTAAAGTGTACCGTTATTATTAAATGGATTGAAAAATAGTCACTGTGAACAGCTACCTTTCTGAGATGAGAAACTGTCACTGAGAATACTGTCACTGGAATTGACCCGAAGGACGCAGGTACAGCGAGCACCACTTCTCCAAGTTTCCGCCGAGAGGCTGATGTAACTCCTGACGGTGTAGGTCCCGTCCGGCTCCAGTGTCCCCGAATCGGTCTGCCCCTCGGTATCTCTCCCCAAAACATTCCAGCGGACAGGAAAAGAATCGGGAGACACACCTCTGACCAGGCACATCAATGGGACCCTTTCCATGGCGGGAATCTCATCCAGAGGCGGGGTGAGGAGGAATATGGTGGGAGAACCCGCTAAATCCGGCAAATGAAACGGAGAACACTCATTAATTGGTGGAACAGGACACTTTAATTGCTCTGAGATACCCACTGCAATAGAATATTTATGAGATTTACCTGTAATCACTAATTTGGAGCCATTTCCGAATATTTGACCCCTGTTCTGGTAATTGCGCTTTGCACAGTAATACATTCCAGAGTCATTTATTTGGGAATCCGTAATGATTAGTGAATAAAGACGCCCATTTTCAGAAATCTGGCTGGAAAATCTCCCGTCAGCTTGGCTGTCCTTGTATGCTCTGTAAATTAAATCCATGCCGTTTCTCCCCCTCTGTCTGTACCAGAAGACATAGCCAACAGCTTGACCCTGGATGCGGCAGCTGAAATTAACAGGACTCCCCGCGGGGAGAGTCTGAACCGGCGGAGACTGGGACACGGTGACCTGAGACATTGTAACTGGGAAGGAGAAAAGGAGAGCATAACAGTCACCTCAGGTAATGGAGCATTCCCTGAATCCCTACAGTGAAGAAAGAGGCCATTTGGTCCATCGACTTTGCACAGATCACAATCCCTCCTATCCCTATTTCCGCAATATTTACACTGCTAATCTCCTGTTACGAAGGGGCAATTTAGAACAAAGAAGAAAACAGCACGGGAAACAGGCCCTTCGGCCCAATGAGCCCGCGCCGCCACCCCGATGTTTCCACCTCTACACGTGATCCCTGTCCATATTTATAGATCTATGGATTAAAAACCAAATTTGAGACAATTTAGGGAGAATTTGTTTTGCCAATCCCTAGTAAGACAACAAGGTGGACCAAAGCACCCGTAGGATAAAAATAAGTACATCAATATCATCTATTTACACACTTCCCAGGGAATCCCAACGCTCATGATCCCTTTTTAAAATCAGTTTTCTATACCCCTCCATTCCCCTTCTGTTCATGTGCCCATCTAAGTATCTCTTAAATAACTCCAGAGTGCCTGCCTCCACCACTTTACTTGGCAGTGCATTCCATACCCCATCACCCTCTGTGTGAAAAAACTCCCGCTAGCATGCAAATTATACCTTACCCCCCCTCACCCTTAGCCCGTGACTCGTCGTGCTATTCGAGTCCATCCTAGGAAAAGGCTTAACCCTGTTTACTCTATCTATACCCCTCATAATCTTGTACACCTCTATTAGATCTCCTCTAAGTCTATAGCGTTGCCATTCATACTAACCCGCGCATCTTTGAACTTTTGGGGGAAGAGGAGCATCCGGAGGTAACCCACGCAGACACGGGGAAAACGTGCAACCTCTGCACGGGAATCCAAGCCTGGCGCTGTGATGTGACAGTGTTAACCCACCGCTGAGATGTTCCAGCACTTTCTAATTTTGCTTCGATTTTTCCCCTCCTCCGTTGACTTTGGCAGCTAAAGTCTGTTCAGAAATTTATAACTGACTCTGAGGTTCTACTTGAAAATCTTTCTCTTCCAAGTCGCCAATATTGTTAAGGGAGCCGATTATATAGAATATCTCAGGAGAAATGGCAAATGGGATTAATTCCATTCCAATCATTGTTATGAATCGACGTTGCATTTTCTCAGCAACATTTGATTCATCGTTAAGTTAAACTTGCACGCTAGATCACAACTTACAGAACTGATGAAGCTCTGGGTGAGGGGACCTTCGGCCCTTCCAATTTGAGTTGAATTTGTGAAAGATTTCACTAATATTATTGAATTTCACCCCTTTATATTTGTAACCAGTCACCCACTTTGAAAGTTCCATTTCCCCCGTTTGAAAGTTCATGTTGGATCTGCTTCCTCTGCCCTTTGAGACAAAACTTTCCAGATCACAACAGGTCAGATGGGTTAAAAAATCCCCTAATCTCCCTCTCTACTTTTATCAAATTCATATTCCCTTAGTTCCAGAAACTCTTGCCAACGGAATCAATTTCTGCCTCTTCGCTCAGTCCAAATCCTTCTCCACTCTATCTGAATATAATGAGGATATCTCACCCTGGAAGAGATGGAACAATGCACAGATACCGAGGAAACCCATTCTCCTTGAGCGAGACCGTGAGACTCTGAGCCCCTGACCAAAATTTCACTGAGAACCCGCTCTTGTTCTCTCTGTGTGGGGGAGGAGTGAAATACACACACTGTGTACATGAATGAAAACACGACAGGGGTTTGAAAATAGAACCGAGGTAGAGAGCTCTCTGCGGTTTTCCTGTTTACTACAGGTCCAGTGCTGGCGAGCATTCGGCATGTTCTCCAAATTGCCTCAAATGTCTCACTCACATCAATTACACCACACATGGAGTGCAGAGCACCACTCTTCCGAATCTGGTAAGGATTCCCAGGTAGTGGAAAAGATGCAGTTAACATTTCACAACGAATGATACCAGAAATGAGGGCGTGCAACTGTCAGTGAGTCTTGAAGAGGTTGGAGCTCTTTATCTCTGAAAGAAAAATGGATGCTGTGAAATGTACTGTTTCTTGCGCTCTGCACAGACAAAGCCTACCGTTCAGAGAGTACAAAGATTTGATTATTGTCACATGTATTGGGATATAGTGAAAAGCATTGTTTCTTGTGCGCTGCACAGACAAAGCATACCATTTATAGAGTGCACAGATTTGATTTATTATTGTCACATCTATTGGGACACAGTAAAAAT
>JAGIQG010000043.1:2264420-2386757 GCA_024679065.1 Sphyrna mokarran
ATAGAACATAGAACATAGAACATAGAACATTACAGCACAGAACAGGGCCTTCGGCCTTCGATGTTGCGCCGACCAATATAAAAAGCAATGCCCCTCCAAACTAAACCATTCCCTTCTCTTCCATATACTTACCAACTAACCTCTTAAACGCCACCAAACTTGGCGCATCTACAACTGCTGCAGGCAGGGCATTCCACTCCCGAACCACCCTTTGGGTAAAGAACCTACCTCTGATATCCGTCCTATAACTATCACCCCTTAATTTAAAGCTGTGTCCCCTCGTGCTAGCTTTTTCCATCCTAGGAAAAAGGCTATCACTGTCCACCCTATCTAAACCTCTAATCATCTTATATGTTTCGATTAGGTCCCCTCTTAGCCGCCTCCTTTCTAACGAAAACAACCTCAAATCCCTCAGCCTCTCTTCATAAGACCTGCCCTCCATACAGGCAACATCCTGGTAAACCTCCTCTGTACCCTCTCCAATGCCTCCACATCTTTCTTATAATGTGGGGACCAGAACTGCACACAATACTCCAAGTGCGGCCGCACTAGAGTTTTGTACAGTTGCAACATGACGTTGCGGCTCCGAAATTCAATCCCTCTACCAATAAAAGCCAAGACTCCATATGCCTTCCTAACAACCTTCTCGACCTGACTGCCTACTTTCAGGGATCTATGCACATACACACCAAGATCCCTCTGTTCATCAAGATTACTAAGAATCCTACCATTAGCCCTATACTCTACACATTTATTATTCCTGCCATAGTGCATTACCTCACACTTTTCCACATTAAAATCCATTTGCCACCTCTCGGCCCAGCTCTGCAACTTGTCCAAGTCTCTCTGCAAACTATAACACTCCTCTTCACTATCTACCACTCCATCGACTTTAGTGTCATCTGCAAATTTACTAATCCATCCTTCAATACCTTCATCCAGATCATTTATAAAAATTACAAACAGCAGGGGCCCCAAAACAGACCCCTGAGGTACACCACTTGTCACCGAACTCCAAGATTAATATCTCCCATCAACCACCACCCTCTGTCTTCTATCTGCTAGCCAATTCCTAACCCAATTAGCTAAATCACCCTCTATCCCATACATCTGCATTTTCTGCAGAAGTCTTCCATGGGCCACCTTATCAAACGCCTTACTAAAGTTCATATATACCACATCAACCGCCTTACCCCCATCCACCTCCTTAGTCACTTTTTCAAAAAACTCAATGAGGTTAGTAAGGCACGACCTACCCTTCACAAAAACCATGCTGACTATCTCCAATCAATTCATTACTCTCTAAATAACTATAAATCCTATCCCTAATTATTCTCTCCAATACTTTGCACACAACAGAAGTAAGACTCACTGGCCTATAATTCCCTGGAAGGTCTCTCTTCCCCTTCTTGAACAACGGGACCACATTCGCTATCCTCCAGTCCTCCGGAACCACACCCGTAACCAACGACGACCTAAGATCAGAGCCAGAGGCTCTGCAATCTCCTCTCTTGCCTCCCAGAGAATCCTAGGGTAAATCCCGTCCGGCCCAGGGGACTTATCCAACTTCAAACCCTTGAGAATATCTAGCACATCCTCCCTATCTACTTCAATACTTTCCAGTTTGCTACCCTGTACCTCAGTGTTCTCCATAACTACATTTACATCACCCTGCGTGAATACCGAAGAGAAATATTTATTCAGTGCCTCTCCAATCTCTTCAGGCTCCACGCACAACTTCCCACTGCTGTCTATGACTGGCCCTAATCTTGCCCTAACCAATCTTCTATTCTTAACATATCTAAAGAAAGCTTTAGGATTCTCCAATCCTATCAGCCAAAGTCTTCTCATGTCCTCTCTTTGCTCTCCTCAATTCACCCTTTAGCTCCCTCCTGGCTAATCTATAGCTATCCATTGCACTAACCGAGCCTTCAATCCTCATCCTGACATAAGCCTCCTTTTTCCTTTTAACCAGCAAATCAACTTTTTTCGTACACCAAGGTTCTCTTACTCGACCATTTCCTCCTTGCCTGACAGGGACATACTTATCAAGGACTCGCAGCAGCTGCTCCTTGAATAAGCTCCACATTCCAGATGTTCCCAGTCCCTGTAGTTTCCTAGTCCAATCTATGCACCCTAATTCTCTCCTGATGGCCTCATAATTACCCTTCCCCCAGCTATAACTACTGCCCCCAGCTTCATGCCTATCCCTATCCATCACTAAGGTGAACGTAACCGAATTGTGGTCACTATCACCAAAATGTTCACCAACTTCCAAGCCTAACACCTGGTCTGGCTCATTGCCCAGCACCAAATCCAATGTAGCCTCACCTCTAGTTGGCCTATCTACATACTGAGTCAAAAACCTTCCTGCACACTTTGTACGAAAACTGACCCCTCTAACGAGCTAGAGCTATAGCTATTCCAATCAATATTAGTAAAGTTAAAGTCCCCCATAACAATTACCCTATTACTTTCACTCCTGACCAGAATTGACTTGGCAATCCTTTCCTCAACCTCTCTAGAACTTTTAGGAGGTCTATAAAAGACTCCCAACAGGGTGACCTCTCCTTTCCTGTTTCTAATCTCAGCCCATACTACCTCAACAGACAAGTCCTCATCAAACTTCTTCTCTGTCACTGTGATACAGTCTTTGACTAATAATGCCACTCCTCCCCCCCTTCTACCTCCTCTCTACTCCGACTAAAGCATTTGAACCCCGGAACCTGCAACATCCATTCTTGTCCCTGCTCTACCCAAGACATACCGAGGGGATCACAAGATAATCATTGTTGGGGATATGTGCAGAAAATGTAAGTTACAGTTTAATTTATTCTCAGGATACGCAATACGGCGGCTTAGTTGAGAAGGATGAGGGCGGTGATCTCACTGTAACTTAGAGAACACTGAGTGGGCATGGAGAAGATCTTCAGAATAGAATGGAATAGAATCATGACAGTGCAGAAGGAGGCCATTTTAGCGCTCAGAGGTTCCACTGACAATGACCCCAGACAGGCGATATATCCGTAATGTATCTTAGACTCTGAGCTCCCCTCTCCCCCCGCCACACCCACCTCCCCACACTAAGGGATAATTTAGCATGGCCAATCCAACAAATCCATACATCTTTGGGTTGTGGAGGAAGCTGGAGCATCGACAGGAATCCCATGCCGACATTGCGAGATTGTGCAAACTCAACACAGTCATTCAAGGCCAGAATTGAACCCGAGCCCCTAAGTGCTGTGAAATGGTAGTGCTAACGGCTTTGCCACCGTCCATTAGTTGGAGAGACTCGGCACAGACTCAGAGTAAAGGGTTGACCCTTTTGCACCGAGAAGAGAAGGGATTCCTTCAGCCAGAGTGACTTTAATATGTGGAATTCATTGCCACAAAAGGCTGTGAAGGCCATGTCACTGAGCGTATTTAAAACAGAGATAGGTAGGCTCCTTGTTGGCAAGTGATTCAAAGGTTTAGAGGAAAAGGCAGGAGAATGGGGTTGAGAAGCATATCAGCCATGATCGAATAGCAGAGCAGACTCGATGGGCAGAATGGCGTAATTATGGTCCTTTATCCTATGGGCATATTGCTCGGCAGCATGTATGATTGATTGGTGGCATTGAGTTGCCATTGTAGAATGTATTGTCTATATTATAGAAGTGTATAACACTTCGATGTTGTGCTAAACATGACGGAAGTTAAACTTATCCCTTCTGCCTGACCTTGATCCATATCCCTCTGTTTCTTGCATATTTATATCCTTATCTAAAAGCCCCTTAAACGCCCCTCTCAGGCCTGCCTCCAACACCACCTCAGACTGCGCCTTCCAGACTACTACCACTCTATGTAAACAATTTGCTCCTCACATTTCCTTTGAACTTTCCCCTCCGATTTAAGTGCATGCCCCTTAGCAACGGGGAGGAATTTCAAATTTCACAGTAAGTTTTTTGCAGTGTTAATATGAGCCTTACTTGTGACTAATACATTGCATTTAAACTTGAAAAGGTTGACCCATATCCTCACGTTTGATCCCTTGTTCGTGACACAATCTGCTTGCACAGAAACTGGAAAAATTTTGGATGGACTGTGGGTGAATAAATTTGAAACGCAGTGGAAGCTTTAGTGAGTTATTTCGATTCTCCCTTCATGTCGAGAACACACTGCCCGTTGATTGGCAGAATACTTCACTTGTGAATTAATCTGCCTATCTTTGACTTATCTTCCAAATTGGGCGTTGAATAAACACACGGACATGATGTCACATTCACGAGGATAGTGTACATAAGATCATTCACGCAATAGGCTAGTTTTTGTTCATTGTATCAAAGCTGGGAGCAGGCAGTCTGCTGTTTGCGGTTTCAAGTTGAGAGGTAAGGTGTGTCCTCCCAAGGCAGTTCTGTGCGTGCAGTACCTCAACTTTGAAAACAAGCAATTCACTGACAGCTTTTGGCTTGAAAACATTTCCATTAGTGATGTAAAGTGGATGGAATCTTGGCTGGCGACTTGCACCCCTCGATACCGCAGAACATGCGAGCCGTCCTTGTGTGGGTAGAAGCTGGGAGCCGTGGACAGAGACAATGCGCCTCTTTGCTGTCACACCAATCGCTTTGTTATAGGGTCGACTGACTCGCGTCATTTTCATTCTAGGTCATGCACTTATGGAGGACAGCTCAGGCACTCAGTTCCCAGTAGTCAGAAGCCAAACTACAAATGCATTCTAAAATCTATTCATATTACAGGAGAAGCGATGGCTGAGTGGCATTGTCGCTGGACTATTAATCCAACCACTCAACTGCTGTTCTGCCGACCCTTGTTCTAATCCCGCCACGATAGCTGGAGGAATATGAATTCAGTAGAAGATATGTGGAATTCAAAGTCTATTGATGATCACATAACCATTTTCTATGATCAGGGAACCCCCCCCCCCACGCCCCAAACTTCCTTAATACCCTTTAACGATGGGAATCTGCTCCCCTTATCTATTCTGGCCTACACGTGACTCCGGATACACAGCAATGTTGTTGACTCTTAACTGCCCCCGGGCAGCTAGGGATAGGCAAAAATTGCTGGACAGCCAGCAATGTCCAAACGATGTGATCCTTTTGTGGCAACGCGCGTTCCCCATTATTGTCCTGAAGATTATGTGATATGGGATCCTGAGGGGTCTTGGAGAATTTACACGTTTCACCGAATTCACTGCAGAACTCATGTTTCCAATGAGAGAATCCAATGAACATCAAATTTGCCCCATTAATAGTTCCAAATGTTTTGTCTGTTAGAATGATGCATATTGACCCTTTGCAATAACTGCCACGTTGATCAGGATTCTACTCTTTATTCTCATTGGGATTTGAAGTCTTAAGACAGCTGATAAGGTGAGGGCTGATGTTTAGCAGGCACATTTTAAAATTAATGGTTTGTTTTAATTTGCATTGGCTTGAAACACCACTTGTAGTTCGTTCGTTTCCCCCTCCCCCCACCGGAAATCTGAGTGAACAGCTCCCTCAAGGAAAAATGAGTGAATGATCCATTTCATAATATTGACCAGTAACTTCGTCACTCTTTTGGTCGAGAACTTCAACTTTGTGGTTTCCAGATCATCAATAATCTGTCCTGGTCCCTTCATGCCGAAGATATGCTTAAGGAAATTCACCAATGCCTCTACTGTCTCAGATGGCTAAGGAAATTCGACGTTTCTGCATGATAAAAAAACATCCTTTCCGGATATCACACAGGTTGGTACGGCTCCTGCTCTGACCAACACTGCAAAAACTACAAATGGTTGTGAATGAAGCATTTTACTGTTGTCAGATTATTTAATCAAATCTGATGAACTCATTTATCTGTCATATTGGCACTTCCTGGAATAGGCTGGGGTGCATCATCCACTGGACACTTCTAATTGAAGTTTATTACAACAGATTCATCCTTGCATTTTTCACTGATATGCTGGGTTCCCCGTCATTGAGCTTAGAAATATGATTGGAACTTCCTAATCTGTTAAGTGTCGCTGTTAGTACCTCCATTCGCTACTGAATGGAGCAGGATAGCAGTTGACAGTGATTTGCTTTAGTTCTGTCTATCGCATGCTGCATTCGCCGTTTGTCACGCAAGTCTTCGTGTGCTGTACCTTAACGACGTTACATTCTTTTTTTAAGGTTCTCTCCCAGTCAGTACATCGTTCAAGTGGATTTCAATATGGAGGAATATTGATGCATGAGCTGAGGCGGACAGTATGAGGCAAATAGCAGAACGTTTTCTTGTCCATGGATGTGCTGTTGGCAAGTAACGTGCCCCAGAGATGTTGGGAACTCAGTGCGTAAATCTGCGATTCTATCTGTGTTCAGCCTTTGTAGTACTGTAGCGCCACCTCAGGGATGGTGTTGGTAATGTCCAAGATTTCCTCTACCGGATCTGATTTCCTGAGTATGCTAATTTCCTGAGTATGCCGATTTACAGCTTTTTGTTTTCCTATTCGGGGGTAGGGCGTCGGCCGAGGTGGCTGGGGGAGGGGTAGTAGGGAGGGGTCTGGAAAGGTATAGGTACAGAATGTATTTCCTCTAAACTTAGAAGAGAACACTCCCCCTCCCCCAGATGTTATTAAGGTGTACTTTGAAGTGTGAACTTTGCATTTTTTTCTGCTGTTGTTTTTGGTGTCTCTATCAATATGGGGCGATTTTTCCTGATCTATTGTTATTGCACCATTTTTATATTATGGGGTGACATAAAAACTATCTCAAAGGTCCGGAATCATAAGTGGCCAATGTCAGACTGGGCGCAGAGTGCCCATTTCATACCCTAAATGTTTCTTTATGACGATCGATCACGGTTTCGGAGTCTGTATAACCGGGAGATGTTTTTGGACTGTAACTTCAATTACTTCCGTTATCAACTGAAATTTAATTCCACATTTTCCGAATTCTATCGTATATCCCAAACGGATTTGTCTAGATATGTTGGAGGATGTGACCACCAGTGGACTGTGTCCCTGTTTTACAATTCAAGTGGTGTATCTTCTCTTAAATGACATTTTGATTTAAATATTAATGGAATGGTTTTTCATGTGAAATATTTCATGACCAACATTCATCCCAGGTTGCCTATAATCCACGTGCCAGTTTCATGTTGTATGCACAATAAATGAACTGATATGAGGCTGATTTGACTCCTACATATATGCATCAGCGGGGGTGAATAACCAGATACTTAAAACGTTTTTCTTCATTGAACAAAGACCAATATGAAGACAAGAAGGAGGCTAGAAGTTCAGTGGATTATCTAAGATTTCCAAACGGATCCACTGCAGTCACGGACAGGAACTGAACGGTCAATCTAAATATCGAAGAATGTCAACAAACAACTAAACAATGTTAAGAGAATGGGTGTTTATTAGTCATATCGATAATAATAATTTTAGAAAGACATGATTGATTTCAATTTGTTAGGTACTTTCTACGGACGGGCGAGTTTGAGAATCCCCTGGACTTTACATAAACACTGGTTGGCTTGTGGCAATATTACTGGGTTTAATTTATAGATTAAGTTGCTATAGGATCTGCACCCTAAAGGTTTGTTTATTTATGAGTCTAACCAGGGAAGAATCTTTGCTGGAAAATGTTCTGTAAAATTAATGTTCATGGTGTAATGTAATCTGTGTGTAATTTTTTGTATCATTTCTAATAAATGAATAACTTTAACATTTAAAAGCATCAGTCGTGTTTTGGAATTTCTAGCACCTGATCTTGTAGAAAGGGACAAGTAAAAGACGAATGGAATGATGTGACTTGTTATTGTCACATATATTAGGATGCAGTGAAATGTATTGTTTCTTGCGCACCATACAGACAAGACATACCATTCAAAGAGTATGTGGAGGTAAGGAAAGCGATGGACACAATATAATGCTGCAGTCACTGATTGTGTGGACAAAGTTCAGCTTAATATGTGAGAGGACCATTCAAAAGTCCGATAGCATCAGGGAAGAAGCTCCCTCGAATCATTTAGTATATGTTTGCAGATTTTTGTGTGATGTCCTGCGTAGAAGATGATGAAGGACAGAATGTCGAGAATGCGTTGGGTCCTTAATTATGCGGACTCCTTTCCTGAGGTAGCGGGAAGTGTAGACAGAGCCGATGGATGGGAGGCTGGTTTGCATGACGGACTGAGCGACGTTCACTACTCATGATAATTTCTTGCGGTCTTGGAGCAGGACACATAACAAGCTGTGAGACGGAGAAAATGGATGCTTTCCATGGGTCTTCTGTAAACTCTGATGAGTTCCACAGTGGACATAACGATTTTCCATTGCCTCTTGAACCGTTTTTTGCGCTTTTCGTGACGTCCATTTTGAAATGATGTGATGTGCTTCCAGATATTTTATCAATAAAGTATATTTTTGCAACACACAAAAATACGGGAAAAGCCTCCATGTTGATGAGGCCCAAGGCACCCAATATGATTGACAGCATCATCTATTCCATGGCGGTTCCGACTCTGTTTTCTTTGAAATGTGGAGATCTCTTTCTTGATACTACTTGATACTGTTGAAAAACGGTTGCTGCCAAGACCATCCCACCTCAGTCCATTAGATTATCAGGAAGGTATTCCAGAGTCTGATTCAGCATCATCACTGCCGTTTGTTTCTCTGTAAAGGTACATTGACTCTCACTGCCTTCGTGGCAAAGAACAGGAAATGGGAATTATTTGAAGTAATTGAACACTTCAGAACGCCCCAAAAGAGGATGTATCCGCTCCATCTCCACTTTATCCATATTTACATCATGTTATACCCCTGAATTTGATCTCCCCTCATTCTTCTCAGTTGTAGAGAGTATATGCATAAACGTTTCAATCTCTGTTTATCCCTTCATCACTGCAATAAACTAGTGAATCCCCTCTGAACTGCGTCAATGTCACAACAACAATGTTCAAATAAAGATAAGGAAACTAGTCACAATACTGATTTCCCCTGGTGTATGTACAGCCACTGTGCCATTAGAGAGGTGTGCAAAATTGTATCCCAGCGACAATGAAGGGAGGATGATCGATTTCCAAATAAGAATGGTGTGAGACTTGGAGCGAAATCTCCAAGTGCTGGTGTTTCCCTCGCGCCTGCTGTCCTTGCCCTTCGTGTTAATCGTATTAATCGAAGGACAAGGGTAACAGAGGGATGAAAATTGCATTCAAAGGGGAAAATTGCTGCATTGCATCTTGCCCATGGTACTCACGGCTGTCACTGTGCATTGGTGGAAGAGGGAGTGAATGTATATTGTGTGTGAAGCAATCAAGTGGGTCTGCTTTACCCACCTGACCGATCTTTTACATTGCCCATGCCTTGTTGCATGCTGGAACGGAAGGTCTCAGTAACGGAGGAGTTTGGAACGGAACATAGTGCATCGATATTTAACATGTAGGTGACAATTCGAAGTGGAACAATCTTGAAGAGTGAAAAGTACAGACAGAGAGATGTTTGCTTTTGATTTTGGGTTACGATTCAATAGCTCCGAATGGAATCCTGCCAAGGTCAGTTCAATCAAGTTGGACAGGTATTGGAGAAGGGCGGTATTGTCAACCCTGCTGCTGGCTACATGTGGAGAATGATGTGGACGGAGAGATTATCGGAGTCACTATCCCAAATGACATGTGAGGCCTTGAAATGGACCGTGGCCTGTGAAGGCAACTGATTGGAGGGAGGCAGAAATGGAATTATGGTGAAGCTGAGTGTGGAAATGAAATCTTGCACCATATTGGAGGGCGTTGGTGAGGAAAGGGATGCTGGGAATGGGATGTTAAATTACAAGGACAAAGGTTTTAAGAGTCTAATTCTGGAATGAAGTGAGAACAGCGTCTTTGCAGTGAGGGACAATTACCAAGGAGACGGATCTACTTACAATATAGGCTCAGTAACAAGTCTCACAACACCGGGTTAAATTCAAACTAGTTTATTTGGGAGCAGAAGCCACGAGCGTCCGGAGCACTGCCCCTTCATCAGGTAAATGGGAGTTCTGTTCACAATCAGGGCATATAAGATAAAAACTCAATTTACAAAGTAACGGTTGGATTGCGAGACTTTACAGATAATCAAGTATCAAAGGTGCTGACAATGTGAGTGGAGAAAGGTTTAAGCGCAGGTTAAAGATGTGTATATCGTCTCCAGCCAGGACAGTTGGTGAGATTTTGCAAGTCCAGGCAATTCGTAGGGAGTTACAGATGGTGCATGCTCAATCTCACATGAAACCTTTCCCACTAACAGATCTATTGGAACAACACAAGTGTCCGTTGTTCTCCCGCAATCGAGCATAAAACGTGCCAGTCCAATCTCCGAAGCATGCCACCAGTTGCTCTGTCATACAATCATTGAAGTCTTGAACCGTACGTTCCACCAGCCTTTGGTTGAAAAGTGATCAGGTGCTGCTAATACGTGTTGGTTTTCTTTGGAGAGCATGCATTGCTAGGAATCAGCGCTAATAAAGTCCTCGACGTTTGCGGGAAACCTCATCCTGGTATTCGATATACACTGGCGTCTTGACATGACATAATATCTAGATCAATGCCTGAAAAGTAGTGTAGCCCTCTCGGTGAACCTGCAACCCCTTTAAGTACAAGTGCACCATGATTAAACCAAAAGAACTCATTAATGCTCACAGACACTCATGGCCCTTACAGGGCACTCCCAGATGTGGAGGAAAGCAAAGGGAGGGCGTATTTGACTTTCCTGGCACCGATCACATTAGCTCACCAACTGTGATAACAACATCAGGAAGATATCTCGGACGAACCTCCAAACGAGCGCGTTATTTCAAATAATCTCAGGGAGACCCTTATTTCGTTAATTTGGTGGCCGTGCTGGGGTCGGAAAAATAATCGGACAGCAGAGGAGGGACCCCGTCCTCAGCACGAAGTAAGCTTCCTTAATGAGGTATGTTTTCGTGTCTTCAGAGGGTGGTCCTTCGGATCTCCCGTGCAGGAGCACTCACTAATTTTAGGTAAGATAGAATGATTAGAGTCGCTAATTTGCACTCCCGCCACTGGAAAGGTCTCCCAAATATTTAGAGTTTTCATTATCCCTTTCTAATGCTGGTAAATGAGCTGGGCTTGTGGCAACAAGAGATGTTGCAATGAATCAACACTAACTATCTGGATTCCAGGTCGCTGTTCATGAAGATATTTGTAGGCTGACAATAAAGTAGAGCTTTATCAGGACAGAGACTTTGGGGAGAAAGGGAGGTGGGACTGGTGGCAGGTGGAGAAGGAGTGTGGAATTGCCTTATCGAATTCTAGAGGCCTAATAGGTAATAGAACAAAGAACAAAGAACAACGCCGCACGGGTAACACCCAACAAGGCCGCATCGCCATTTTAACATTGTGAGTGCCCTCGTCTACCTAAACCTTTGTCTACGCTTATTGGAGAAGATTGAGGGAAATCGAATTTAGGACAATTTGATAACACCAATAGTGTTTATGTTTGGTAGCTAATTAAATAAATCATCTGAAACTGTTGATGGGTGTTTTGGGCACCGAGTACAGCCCCAGCTCTGACAAAGGGTTATCCAGAACCGTCAGCTCAGAAACGTTGCTCCTATTCTCCCTCCACTGATGCTGTCAGACCTGCTGAGATTTTACAGAATTTCTTGCTTTTATTTCAGATTCCAGTACGAAATTGCTTTCAGCCAATTTATTAGAACTGGCTTTACACCTCTCCTCGACTTTCGCAATCTGTTGGGTTGCCTTATTATCCCATCACCTTTTGAAAATTCATTCTGTTGGCTATTTATAGCTGAAGTCACAACCACGGCCATTTGCTCAACTGTAGAATTACTAATTTCTCAGTCTGCTCAGATGCAGATGTAGGGTGTCATGGTAACAAAGCCCTATCATAGCAGATGTCACCATTGTAGATGCCAGATCAGCCTTCTCGCAGGTGAACCTACAGAAAGCGATAGTCCGGGATCGGGTACCAGGATGAGCATTTAGATCCTATGCCGATCAACGAGCGGGAACATTCGCAGACATCTTCAGTCTCCCTTTACAACAGCCTGAGATCCCTATCTGCTTCTAGAAGACAATCACCAACCCACTACCAAAGCGTGTCTTAATAGCTGTCGTCAGGTGGCTCTGACATCCATCACTGTGAAGATCTTTGAAAGGCTAGTCATGACATAATCAATTCCAGCTTCCCAGACTGCCACGATGCACGACCGTTTGCCTACAGTCGGAAGAGATCCGCACAGAAGCCATCTCCCTGGCCCTGTACTCAACTCTGGAACATTGAGGTAACAAAGGGACCTATGGCAGGTTCCTTTTCATTGACTACCGCTCAGCCTCAACACCATTATTCCTACTGAGCACATCTCCAAGCTCAATGGCCTGGGCCACGCCCCCTCCCTCTGCGACTGGATCCTAAACTTCCTAACCCATAGAGCACAATCAGTAAGAATAGGCAACAACACTTGCTCCGATGATGCTCAGCATCGGTGCCCCCCGAGACTCTGTTCTCAGCCCCCTAATATACTCCTTCTGTATCTACGATTATGTGGCCAAATTCCCCTCCAAACCCGTTTTCAAGTTTGTTGATGGCATCACGGTCATGAGTCGGATCTCAAACAATGATGAGACAGAATATAGGAATGAGATAAAGAATCTCGTGGACTGATGCGGCAATAATTATCTCTCCCTCACTGTCAACAAAACGAAAAAGATTGTCATTGACTTCAGGAAGTGTAGTAGAGAACATGCCCCAGCCTATATCAGTGGGGACGAATTTAAACGAGTCAAGACCATTCCTGACATAGCCTTTCTGCTACCATCAGATTTTGAATAGACCAACCTTGCATTCAGTTGATCTTTCTCTACACCCTAGCTCTGACTGTAACACTGCTGTCTCACCTCTCCTTTCATTCTCTAGTGTTTTGTCTGTACAGCGCATATGAAACAATATCTTTCACTGTATATTCATACATATGACAATAATAAATCCAATCAACACATAGACCAGCTCACAGCCAGAATCTCTCTGCGCCTCTCAATCATACACAGGCGCACACGCAGCCGAAATCTGTCTGCCTCCCTCACATACACACGCACAGGCACACACACACACACACACACACACACACACACACACACACACACACACACACACACACAGCCATAACCTTTATCGTTCTCTCTCCCCATCACGCAAACATAGTTTTATCAATCTACCCTTGTTTGATAATGTTAGAATCACATACCCCCGCAGACACAGAGACAGCCACAATTTATCTGTCTGTCTTCCTGTCTTTATCTTTCACAGACACATGTACACACAAAGAAACACACGTACCTTTACCAGTCTACCCTCTGCTGGAAAATGGAAAATGTCAGAATAACACACACACACACACACACACACACAAAACATACGCACACATAGCAACATCGCTCTCTCTCTCATTCTCTCACACAGACACACACACACACACAAAACATAGAACATAGAACATAGCACATTACAGCGCAGTACAGGCCCTTCGGCCCTCGATGTTGCGCCGGCCAGTGGACCCTCTAACCTAAACTATCCCAATATCATCCATATGCCTATGCACCGACCATTTGAATGCCCCCAAAGTAGGCATTTTGCATAAATGCTGCAGGCAGGGCATTCCACGCCCTCACCACCCTCTGTGTAAAGAACCTGCCTCTGACATTCGTCCTATAACTACCACCTCTTAATTTAAAGTTATGTCCCCTCGTGTTGGTCATCACCATCCGAGGAAAAAGGCTCTCACTATCCACCCTATCCAGTCCTTTGATCATCTTATACGCCTCAATTAGGTCACTGCGTAATCTTCTTCTCTCGAATGAAAATAACCTCAGGCCCCTCAGCCTTTCCTCATAAGGCCTTCCCACCATACAAGGCAACATCCTGGTAAACCTCCTCTGCAACCTTTCCAATGCTTCCACAACTTTCTTATAATGCGGCGACCAGAACTGTACGCAATACTCCAAGTGCGGCCGCACCAGAGTTTTGTACAGTTGTAACATAACCTCACGGCTCCTAAATTCAATCCCTCTACCAATAAAAGCTAACACACCGTACGCCTTCTTAACAACTTTATCAACCTGGGTGCCAACTTTCAAAGAGCTATGTACTTGTACCCCAAGATCCCTCTGCTCAACAACACTATTAAGGGTCCTTCCATTAGACCTATATTTCATATGCCTGTTATTCCTACCAAAGTGAGTCATCTCACACTTATCCGTATTGAATTCAATTTGCTACCTCACGGCCCAGATCTGCAACCTATCTATGTCCCTCTGCAAACTGTAACAAGGGACAAGAATGGTTGTTGCAGCTTCCAGGGTTCAAATGCTTTAGTCGGAGTAGAGAAGGAGGTAGAAGGGGGGGAGGAGTGGCATTATTAGTCAAAGACTGTATCACAGTGACAGAGAAGAAGTTTGATGAGGACTTGTCTGTTGAGGTAGTATGGGCTGAGATTAGAAACAGGAGAGGAGAGGTCACCCTGTTGGGAGTCTTTTATAGACCTCCTAAAAGTTCTAGAGAGGTTGAGGAAAGGATTGCAAAGTCAATTCTGGTCAGGAGTGAAAGTAATAGGGTAATTGTTATGGGGGACTTTAACTTTACTAATATTGATTGGAATAGCTATAGCTCTAGCTCGTTAGAGGGGTCAGTTTTCGTACAAAGTGTGCAGGAAGGTTTTTTGACTCAGTATGTAGATAGGCCAACTAGAGGTGAGGCTACATTGGATTTGGTGCTGGGCAATGAGCCAGACCAGGTGTTAGGCTTGGAAGTTGGTGAACATTTTGGTGATAGTGACCACAATTCGGTTACGTTCACCTTAGTGATGGATAGGGATAGGCATGTAGCTGGGGGCAGTAGTTATAGCTGGGGGAAGGGTAATTATGAGGCCATCAGGAGAGAATTAGGGTGCATAGATTGGACTAGGAAACTACAGGGACTGGGAACATCTGGAATGTGGAGCTTATTCAAGGAGCAGCTGCTGCGAGTCCTTGATAAGTATGTCCCTGTCAGGCAAGGAGGAAATGGTCGAGTAAGAGAACCTTGGTGTACGAAAAAAGTTGATTTGCTGGTTAAAAGGAAAAAGGAGGCTTATGTCAGGATGAGGATTGAAGGCTCGGTTAGTGCAATGGATAGCTATAGATTAGCCAGGAGGGAGCTAAAGAGTGAATTGAGGAGAGCGAAGAGAGGACACGAGAAGACTTTGGCTGATAGGATTAGGGAGAATCCTAAAGCTTTCTTTAGATATGTTAAGAATAGAAGATTGGTTAGGGCAAGATTAGGGCCAGTCATAGACAGCAGTGGGAAGTTGTGCGTGGAGCCTGAAGAGATTGGAGAGGTACTGAATAAATATTTCTCTTCGGTATTCACGCAGGGAGATGTAAATGTAGTTGTGGAGAACACTGAGGTACAGGGTTGCAAACTGGAAAGTATTGAAGTAGATAGGGAGGATGTGTTAGATATTCTTGAGGGTTTGAAGTTAGATAAGTCCCCTGGGCCGGACGGGATTTACCCTAGGATTCTCTGGGAGGCAAGAGAGGAGATTGCAGAGCCTCTGGCTCTGATCTTCAGGTCGTCGTTGGTTACGGGTGTGGTTCCGGAGGACTGGAGGATAGCGAATGTGGTCCCGTTGTTCAAGAAGGGGAAGAGAGACCTTCCAGGGAATTATAGGCCAGTGAGTCTTACTTCTGTTGTGGGCAAAGTATTGGAGAGAATAATTAGGGATAGGATTTATAGTTATTTAGAGAGTAATGAATTGATTGGAGATAGTCAGCATGGTTTTGTGAAGGGTAGGTCGTGCCTTACTAACCTCATTGAGTTTTTTGAAAAAGTGACTAAGGAGGTGGATGGGGGTAAGGCGGTTGATGTGGTATATATGGACTTTAGTAAGGCGTTTGATAAGGTGGCCCATGGAAGACTTCTGCAGAAAATGCAGATGTATGGGATAGAGGGTGATTTAGCTAATTGGATTAGGAATTGGCTAGCAGATAGAAGACAGAGGGTGGTGGTTGATGGGAGATATTCATCTTGGAGTTCGGTGACAAGTGGTGTACCTCAGGGGTCTGTTTTGGGGCCCCTGCTGTTTGTAATTTTTATAAATGATCTGGATGAGGGTATTGAAGGATGGATTAGTAAATTTGCAGATGACACTAAAGTCGGTGGAGTGGTAGATAGTGAAGAGGGGTGTTATAGTTTGCAGAGGGACTTGGACAAGTTGCAGAGCTGGGCCGAGAGGTGGCAAATGGAGTTTAATGTGGAAAAGTGTGAGGTAATGCACTATGGCAGGAATAATAAATGTGTAGAGTATAGGGCTAATGGTAGGATTCTTAGTAGTCTTGATGAACAGAGGGATCTTGGTGTGTATGTGCATAGATCCCTGAAAGTAGGCAGTCAAGTCGATAAGGTTGTTAAGAAGGCATATGGAGTCTTAGCTTTTATTGGTAGGGGGATTGAATTTCGGAGCCGCAACGTCATGTTGCAACTGTACAAAACTCTAGTGCGGCCGCACTTGGAGTATTGTGTGCAGTTCTGGTCCCCACATTATAAGAAAGATGTGGAGGCATTGGAGAGGGTACAGAGGAGGTTTACCAGGATGTTGCCTGGTATGGAGGGCAGGTCTTATGAGGAGAGGCTGAGGGATTTGAGGTTGTTTTCGTTAGAAAGGAGGCGGCTAAGAGGGGACCTGATCGAAACATATAAGATGATTAGAGGTTTAGATAGGGTGGACAGTGATAGCCTTTTTCCTAGGATGGAAAAAGCTAGCACGAGGGGACACAGCTTTAAATTAAGGGGTGATAGTTATAGGACGGATATCAGAGGCAGGTTCTTTACCCAAAGGGTGGTTCGGGAGTGGAATGCCCTGCTTGCAGCAGTTGTAGATGCGCCACGTTTGGTGGCGTTTAAGAGGTTAGTTCATAAGTATATGGAATAGAAGGGAATGGTATAGTTTGGAGGGGCATTGCTTTATATATTGGTCGGCGCAACATCGAAGGCCGAAGGCCCTGTTCTGTGCTGTAATGTTCTATGTTCTATGTTCTATGTAACACCCATCCTCGTTGTCTACGACTCCCCCCACTTTGGTATCATAAGGAAACTTACTAATCCAACCCTCTACACCCTCATCATAGGTCATTTATAAAAATGACAAACAGCAGTGGCCCCAAAACAGATCCTTGAGGTACACCACTTGTAACTGCTCTGCAGGTCGAATATTTCCCGTCAACCACCACCCTCTGTCTTCTATCAGCTAGCCAAGTCCTAATCCAAACTGCAAAGTCACCTTCAATCCCATGCATCTGCACTTTCTTCAGTAGCCTACCATGGGGAACCTTATCAAACACTTTGCTACAATCCATATACACTACATCAACTGCCTTACCCTTATCTACCTCTTTGGTCACCTCCTCAAAAAACTCAATAAGGTTTGTGAGGCACGACCTACCCTTCACAAAACCGTGCTGACTATCCCTAATCAATTTATTTCTCTCCAGATGCTTATAAATGCTATCCCTTATAATTCATTCCAAGACTTTGCCCACAACAGAAGTCAGGCTCACCGGTCTATTATTTCCAGGATGGTCCCTTGTCCCCTTTTTGAACAAAGGGACAACATTTGCCATCCTCCAGTCTTCTGGCACTATACCTGTCGCCAACGACGACATGAAGATCAATGCCAAAGGCTCTGCAATCTCCTCTCTAGCCTCCCAGGGAATCCTGGGGTACATACACACACGCATGTACCAATTCAGCCTTTCCTGATAATATCAGAATCAAATACCCATGCAGACACACAGATAGCCAGAATTCCTCTCAACCTCTCAATCTGTTTCTCTTACCCTCTCGTATACAAAAGTACAGACACCTTAACCAATCTACCCTCTGTTGGGTAATGTCAGGATCACACACACGCACACGCACACACACCTTTAACACTCTTCCCACTACTGGATAATGTCAGGAACGGACATTTAGAAATCCACAATCTCTGCTGGGTCTGTCAGAATTTCATTGGACGCGATATTACTGGAAACAACTTTGCTTAAGATTAATTTGTTGTGTGTTGAGTGTATCACACGCGTTTCACATCGCATTGAAGGTAAGATTTCAATGTTTCTGCGAGCAGTGGTTCCATTCTTATTGAATCCATTTGTGATTCGCCTCTCTTTGATTAGCAGCGTTTTCAATACAGCAACACCAAACACGTATCTGCTTTCACTCGGGATGATGATTAATAAGAACATAATTAAAATTGGATTAAATAAGATTACTTTTCAAATTAAAATACCTAGTCACTAAACAGATTTATTTGGCTGTTAGACAGGACCAATCAATCCAAGTAGACAGTTCTTCTGTATCCTGTCAGTCTCTGCCGTCCCATGTTGAAAGGGAAATGTTCGCAATTCCTCACAGTTCATTGCTTAAAAAAAAATGGAAACCCGTTTTCTGGCTCCCCTAGTGGTGTGAGAATTTGCTCTGTCTGGATATTACTGAAAAAAAACTTCTTGCGTGTTAGAAGGGTCAAGCTATCTTCTTGTTGTTTTGAATAACAGCGTCTCCTTATGACGCACACAAACACACACATATAAATTCATACACTGACTCATGCTCTCTCTCTCAGTGACACACACACATGCACACATACACATACACATTCTCTCTGGCTCTCTCACACACACACCCACAGACACTCACAAACACTTGCACATACACTTATACATTCACACACACGCATTCATACAAACAGACAGACAGACACACACACACACACACAAATATACATACACAAATACATACACATATGATGTCTTTCTCTCTCCCTCTCTTTCTCTCTCTCTCTCTCTGTCTCCCCCCCCCCACACACACAGAAATATACTGATAAGAAAATATTAGATGAGAGAGGCATCAGTGTCGGCACAGACTTGGTGGGCCAAAGGGTTTGTTTCTGTACTGTAATATTCTTTGTTCTTTGTTCACACTCATGCACTCAAATACACTGATACGCACATGTTCACATACGCACACACACACTCTCTCTCTCACACTGTTAAACATATATAAACGCATAAATACACACTCATGCACTTAAACACACTCTCAAACGCACTCACATTCTGACGCACAGACACACACTCATACATGTATACACACTCATGCCCACACTTATAGACCCTCAGACAAAAAACAGACATACGCTCGCGCATATACACACAGATAAATTCATACACTTTAACACACACACACACACGCACACACGCTTACATATTAAGCTGATTCACTGACACACACGCTTACTCACACTTTCTCACCTATAAACACACTCTCTCATACACTGACACACACTCGAACACTTACACTTAATGTCTGCGAAATGTCACATAGAATCCCTCAGTTTATTAATTGAGGCATTTAGTCTTTAATCAATCAAGTTTGGATGAGCAGATATGAAACATTACTTGCATATATTTTCCACGTTCCCTTCAGTTCCAAACACCAAACTTCTGGAATGATATTAGCATTGTCGGAAAATTCCTGAACATATTAGAGGAGAGCAATGCCAGTCAAAGTAGAACGTTTGGGGAAGTCGATACTGAGTTGACATTGTTCTCCTGAGAGCAGAGACACTTGGGTGGAGATATGGAAGAGATGTGGAACACCATGGAAGCGGTGTCTGAGGGAGGGAATATTTAATCGTAAAATACTCAGCATAAGCATATCGAACAGCTAATATTTCAATTTAAGTTTTAAGGACGAAATGGGCATTTAAAAAAGGTAGTAATGATATTTTCAAAATGAATGGCTAGTAAGCCTGCTAGTATTAAATTGCATAACTCAAGGACTGATTGTGTCGGTAAGTTAGCTAAAACAAATATAACCAGAATGATAGTGGGATAGCTTGATCTTGAGTTTGGACACCGCTCGGCACAGCATCGAAGGGCCGAAGCACTTGTTCTATGCTGTACTGTGCTATAGTCTACATAACTTGGGATGATTACGTAATCGGGCATTGATTAAAGGGACAAATAATGTAATTTTGTATTGGGTACAGAGACTCCAACCTGGGAATTCAGCCGGCTGATCGAGCCCTCCTCCAGCAGATTACTTAGATTTGTCTTCCCCACAGAACGCGGAGTATTGAAATTATTGTTAGGTATTGCTAAACAACAAGGAAGCCATTTTATTTAAGAAGTGAACCCACTTAGCCGTGTTATCAGACGGGAATATGGATTTCAGAAAATTTTCTTTCAGGTTTAACTACCAATATCCAATTGAATGCCCAAAACTAGGGTAGATCCAGTTAAGTTTGGGACACATTTAATCTTGCAGATTGCATATTCATGCAGCAGAAATCCCAAACCAGTTGCTCACATTCCTGTTCTGCCCATAATACCATCTCTAACGGAAACAAGCACACCCTAAAAATGTTCCTGTAAATTAGCTGAAGAGCCGCCGGAAACATATTTGTTCCAAATCCTTATAGAAACCGGAATTACACAGGTAACATTTGGTATTGAAGACCTTCTTCTATATTTAGTTAATTCGGATATTGATACATTTTTATCAATATCTTGCACAATTACGGTAGAAAATGCAGAATAAAATTTTAAAACCCACTATGAGAAATTAGAAGCATAGAAAGGTGGAATTGCATTGCAGGCGATATTCCATCTGAAGAATGGTGGAAATTAACAGAATGTTCATTTCTGCTTTGGTCGCCATCACAATAATGAGCCCCCAGTCCGTCCGATTTTGCACCGGCTGCACTTTCGGAATTCTCCTTGCAAAAATAAGAATGTTTCCACGACACTATAAATCCCGGAAACACACGGTGAGTTCTCTGTGTACCAGTCTTCTGTCTCGAGTTAAAATTTTGGATCCTCGTTAAAGGCCAGGCGAGCGTAAAGTGTCTGTGGATGAAAAGTGATCTGTTAGCGTGATACACACCATTATTATAGTGACAGGTGAGACCATTGAGTCCCCCCATTCCTCCGTCTCCCCCCCACTCCATTCAATCGGCTCATGGCTGCAAGGTAACTCAACTCACAGTCACCCACTAATATTGAATAATCCTTAATCCCTCCCTAATATAAACCTAACTGTCGCATCTCTGGAGTTCTAGTTTCCTAATGCTCTATATCACTTTTTACTGACCAGAATTCCGCCTTGCGTTCTGTGAAGATTTATTATTCTCACATATGTGAGTATGCACTGAAATGTAATGATTCTTGCCCACTGTAAAGACAAAGTGTATTGTGTATGGAGAATGAAAGGAGAAGGTACAGATTATAGTGTTACAGTGATAGACAGGCTTGAAGAGAAAGTTCAACTTAACATCAGACAGGTCAATTCTAATGTCTGATGGCAGCAGGGAAGGAGCTATCCTTGCGTGACCTCAGAATTATATATCTTTTTTTCCCGAAGAAAGAAGGTGGAGAAATAAAACGTTTGCGGGGTGCGCGGGGTCCTTGATAATGGTGGCTGTTTATATAGAAACATAGAAGATAGCAGCAGGGAAAAGACATTTGGCCCTTTGGTTCTGCTCCACCATCCATTATGATCGTCCAGCCCAATCGTTTAATCCTACTTTCTTCCCATAATTTTCGCTCCCAAGTGCTGTATCCAGCCGCCCGTTGAATACATTCAATGTTTTGGCATCAACTACTTTCTGTGATAATGAATTGCACAGGGTCACCGAGTGAAGAAATGTCTCCTCACCTCCGTCCTAAATGGTCTGTCCCAAAACCTCAAACTGTGACCCCTGATTCTGGACTCCCTCCACTATCGGGAACATCCTTCCTGTACTCTATCAATGGTATGCTTTGTCTGTATAGTAGACAAGAAACAATTCTTTTCACTGTATCCCAATACACGTGACAATAATAAATCAAATCAAATCAAATATTCCATGAATGAATTAAACAAAAAGGCTAACTTGAAAGGAGTTATTCGGCCTCGAAGATTTCTCTGTCCATGGAAGCCGCCAGGCTTGTTGACGTTTTCTAGAATTTTCTGTGTTCATTGTCAATTCCAAACCGCGGATAAATAATTAATGAAAAGTATCCGTGCGGTATGTCAAAAAAAATCCATTCATTCACCTCTTTATTCTGTTTGTGTTCTCTGGATTCTGTCAGTTCCTCATCACTATTCGCGGTTCCTGTTAGAAAGAGGGATTTAAATTGAAATTTAAAATGGATTAATTTCACACCGAACCCGCTCAGAAGTGTCAATAACTCGTTGATAAACGTGTGGAATGAGAGCGCCACGGAGCAACAGATTCCCCCAACAATCGTTACCTCTCTGCCGGTTCCTGCAGATCCTTCTTCCGGCCACAAGGACCAATCCCAGAAGGAGAAGCGCCGCACCCGACAAACCCCCAGAAAATACTAAATGACAGATGACCGAGAACGGAGAATCTGCAAAAAAGCATTAAACTTTCTGTCAACAGAAATCAAGCGTGAAAATAATTAAACAAGCAAGGATCTTGTTCAATCTAACTGTCCAATTCGACCGGAAAATGGTAAAATTTTGCACACTTTCCCTTCATGTAAGAGTCGCACTTTTACATTAGAACACTAGGCGCGGCAGAGAGAGATAGTGACAGAGAGATTGAACACTTTTTGAATAGGGCACACAGGGAGATGGAGGGAGAGAGTGGAAGATTCAGACAGAGTATAATCATATAATCCCACAGTGCAGAAGAAGACCATTCGGGCCATCGAGTCTGCACTACCCTATCCCCGACACCCCACGTATTTAATCTGCTAATCCACCTGACTTTTGGCTCAATTTAGCATGGCCAATCCACTTAACCCGCGTACGTTTGGACACTGAAGGGCAATTTGTCATATCTAATCTAACTAACCTACATATCTCCGATACTAAGGAGCAATTTACCATGGCTTATTCGCCTAACTTATACATCCTTTGACATTAAGGGCAATTTGCCATGGTTAATCCACCTAGCCTTCACATCCTTTGGCACGAAGGAGCAATTTACCACGGCTGGTCCGTTTAACCTACACATCCGTTGACGCTAAGGGGCATGTACCATGGCTGATCCACCTAACCGACACATCCTTTGGACACTAAGGGACATGGCCAATCTTTGGAATTTGTGGGAAAACAGGAGCACCCGCGGGAAGGCCGATGTAATTGAAAGGGATTGAAGTACTGGGAGGCGAAGGGTTCATTGCTGTGCTGAGATCGAGAGCAATACTGGGGATAGAATCACACATTTCAATTTTACACACTGACAGATTGGTCCCTGATCTTCAGATGCGTCATGTTGTCTCTGCCAGACACAAGAAGTGGAAGAGGAGAAGAGGCCATTCGGCCTACCTCGTCAATTCTGCCATCCAACATCACCATGCCTCACCATGTACGTAATATTCACTTCTCCGCTCTTTCTCTTACTCATTAATCTATCCGCTCTCACAAATGTGTTTCAGTGGTTGAACATCCACGGTTCATAACGGTAGCGAAGAAGAGGAAAAATATCAGAAAATGAAACTGGGAGGATTATGATAGGACAGTGCTGATTTCGATATTCATGGATGCCTGCAGAGACACTTGTAATTTACAAAATTAGGTTGCTTTTAGTAAAGTGTACCGTTATTATTAAATGGATTGAAAAATAGTCACTGTGAACAGCTACCTTTCTGAGATGAGAAACTGTTACTGAGAATACTGTCACTGGAATTGACCCGAACGGCGCAGGTACAGCGAACACCGCTTCTCCAAGTTTCCGCCGAGAGACTGATGTAACTCCTGACGGTGTAGGTCCCGTCCGGCTCCAGTGTCCCCGAATCGGTCTGTCCCTCGGTATCTCTCCCCGAAACATTCCAGTGGACAGGAAAAGAATCGGGAGACACACCTCTGACCAGGCACATCAATGGGACCCTTTCCATGGCGGGAATCTCATCCAGAGGCGGGGTGAGGAGGAATATGGTGGAAGAACCCGCTAAATCCGGCAAATGAAATGGAGAACACTCATTAATTGGTGGAACAGGACACTTTAATTGCTCTGAGATACCCACTGCAATAGAATATTTATGAGATTTACCTGTAATCACTAATTTGGAGCCATTTCCGAATATTTGGGTCATGTTCTGATAAATGCGCTTTGCACAGTAATACATCCCAGAGTCATTTATTTGGGAATCCGTAATGATTAGTGAATAAATACGCCCATTTTCAGAAATCTGGCTGGAAAATCTCCCGTCAGCTTGGCTGTTCTTGTATGCTCTGTAAATGAAATCCATGCCGTTTCTCCCCCTCTGTCTGTACCAGAAGACAGAGCCAACAGCTTGACCCTGGATGCGGCAGCTGAGATTAACAGGACTCCCCGCAGGGAGCGTCTGAACCGGCGGAGACTGGGACACGGTGACCTGAGACATTGTAACTGGGAAAGAGAAACGGAGAGCACAACAGTCACCTCAGGTAATGGAACATTCCCTGAATCCCTACAGTGCAGAAAGAGGCCATTTGGTCCATCGACTTTGCACTGATCACAATCCCTCCTATCCCTATTTCCGCAATATTTACACTGCTAATCTCCTGTTACGAAGGGGCAATTTAGAACAAAGAACAAATTAGCATGGGAAACAGGCCCTTCGGCCCAACGAGCCCACGCCGCCACCCCGATGTTTCCACCTCTACACGTGATCCCTGTCCATATTTATAGATCTATGGATTAAAAACCAAATTTGAGACAATTTAGGGAGAATTTGTTTTGCCAATCCCTAGTTAGACAACAAGGTGGATCAAAGCACCCGTAGGATAAAAACAAGTACATCAATATCATCATCTATTTACACGCTTCCCAGGGAATCCCAACGCTTATGATCCCTTTTTAAAATCAGTTTTCTATACCCCTCCATTCCCCTGCTGTTCATGTGCCCATCTAAGTATCTCTTAAATAACTCCAGAGTGCCTGCCTCCACCACTTTACTTGGCAGTGCATTCCATACCCCATCACCCTTTGTGTGAAAAAACCACCGCTAGCATGCAAATTATACCTTACCCCCCCCTCACCCTTTGCCCGTGACTCCTCGTGCTATTCAAGTCCATCCTAGGAAAAGGCTTAACCCTGTTTACTCTATCTATACCCCTCATAATCTTGTACACCTCTATTAGATCTCTTCTAAGTCTATAGCGTGGCCATTCATACTAACCCGCGCATTTTTGAACTTTTGGGGGAAGAGGAGCATCCGGAGGAAACCCACGCAGACACGGGGAAAACGTGCAACCTCTGCACGGGAATCCAAGCCTGGCGCTGTGATGTGACAGCGTTAACCCACTGCTGAGATGTTCCAGCACTTTCTAATTTTGCTTCGATTTTTCCCCTCCTCCGTTGACTTTGGGAGCTAAAGTCTGTTCAGAAATTTATAACTGATTCTGAAGTTCTACTTGAAAATCTTTCTCTTCCAAGTCGCCAATATTGTTAAGGGAGCCAATTATATAGAATATCTCAGGAGAAATGGCAAATCGGATTAATTCCATTCCAATCATTGTTATGAATCGACGTTGCATTTTCTCAGCAACATTTGATTCATTGTTAAGTTAAACTTGCACGCTAGATCACAACTTACAGAACAGATGAAGCTCGGAGTGAGGGGACCTTCGGCCCTTCCAATTTGAGTTGAATTTGTGAAAGATGTCACTAATATTATTGAATTTCACCCCTTTATATTTGTATCCACTTCACCCATTTTGAAAGTTCCATTTCCCCCGTTTGAAAGTTCCTGTTGGACCTGCTTCCTCCGCCATTTGAGACAAAACTTTCCAGATCACAACAACTCAGATGGGTTAAAAAATCCCCTAATCTCCCTCTCTACTTTTACCAAATTCATATTCCCTTGGTTCCAGAAACTCTTGCCAACGGAATCAATTTCTGCCTCTTCGCTCTATCCAAATCCTTCTCCACTCTATCTGAATATAATGAGGATATCTCACCCTGGAAGAGATGGAACAATGCACAGATACCGAGGAAACCCATTCTCCTTGAGCGAGACTGTGAGACTCTGAGCCCCTGATCTGAGGTTCACTGAGAACTCGCTATTGTGCTCTCTATGTGGGGGTGGAGTGGAATGCACGCACTGTGTACATGAATGAAAACACGACAGGGGTTTGAAAATAGAACCGAGGTACAGAGCTCTCTGCGGTTTTCCTGTTTACTACAGGTCCAGTGCTGGCGAGCATTCGACATGTTCTCCAAATTGCCTCAAATGTCTCACTCTCATCAATCAATTCCCAGGTAGTGGAAAGGTGCAGTTAACATTTCACAACGAATGCTACCAGAGATGAGGGCGTGCAACTGTCAGTGAGTCTTGAAGAGGTTGGAGCTCTTTATCTCTGAAAGAAAAATTGAAAATCGAGAGCTGATCTACTGAAATATTTACAATTATGAAATGGTTCAACAAGGCAGAAGTAGGATTCCAAAATATTGCAGGATGAATTTGTCGCAAGCAGGAATTCAGCACAAAAATGTAAATTGGAAGAATGGGGGGAATATAGAACTCGATTGCATAGGGAATGCTTTTGATTTCATTTGATTTGATTTGATTTATTATTGTCAGATGTATTGGGATGCTGTGAAAAGTACTGTTTCTTGCGCTCTGCACAGACAAAGCCTACCGTTCAGAGAGTACAAAGATTTGAGTATTGATTTGTGATAGTTATAGGACGGATATCAGAGGCAGGTTCTTTACCCAAAGGGTGGTTTGGGAGTGGAATGCCCTGCCTGCAGCAGTTGTAGATGCGCCAAGTTTGGTGGCGTTTAAGAGGTTAGTTGATAAGTATATGAAAGAGAAGGGAATGGTTTAGTTTGGAGGGGCATTGCTTTTTATATTGGTCGGCGCAACATCGAAGGCTGAAGGGCCTGTTCTGTGCTGTAATGTTCTATGTTCTATGTTCTATGTCACATGTATTGGGATATAGTGAAAAGCATTGTTTCTTGTGCGCTGCACAGACAAAGCATACCATTTATAGAGTGCATAGATTTGATTTATTATTGTCACATCTATTGGGATACAGTAAAAATATACCTTCTTGCATGCGTACACGGACAAAACATATCGTTCATAGAGTATATAGATTTGATTTAGTACTGTCACATGTATTGGGATACTGTGAAAACTATTGATTCTTACTCACTATATAGACAAAGTATACCATTCATAGAGTGCATAGAATTGATTTGTTTTTGTCACATGTACTGGCATACAGTGAAAAAGTATTGTTCTTTGCGCGGTATGCAGACAAAGCACACGATTCATAGAGTACATTGATTTAATGTATTATTGTGACATGTGCTGGGATTCAGTGAAAAGTAATATTTCTTGCGCGCTATACAAACAAAGATACCGTTGGTGAAAGGTGATAGTAGTGTCAGAATCATCGCCAGGATGTAGAGAAAGTTCAATTTAATGCAGTGTGGGCCCATTTTTCGTTGGATAGTAATTCACGTGACAATAATAAATCAAACCAAATCAAATTAAAATGTGCCAATGAATAAAAAGTCGCACTATTAAAGTCGTTCTGATTGTGGCGTGAGTTGCCCCATTTTCCTCCTCACGTCCACTTGAGACGAATGACAAAGATGCATTTTAACTTGGCAGCTGGATAGACACCAATGAGAGAAAGGAGTAGAAGGATATGTTGATGCGGTGATAGAAAGAAGGAATGGGGTACCTCTGGAACATTAACAGGCAGCGGATAGGCCGAATGGTGCAAAACTCTTCTGTGCTTTTAATGTAATTGTGTCAGAAAAAACATGAAATCAAAGCCACCCTTTGATACTCTGATATGTGAACGGTTATTGCTGCCTCTATGCTTTACCTGGGCTGCAAAAGGGCCCACATAATAATGGTCCACATTATTTCATAGAGATTACAGTCGCCTAGCTTAATGTCAAGCCTGGCACGAACACAGGATGCCCCCAGTTCTTGGTAGTCGGTGAGATGTCTTTACTAGTGCACTTACTATTGAAATGTAGGAGATTCAGTCAGGTTCATGCGAAATGGGATGCTGAAAATTGACAATTGACAAAGCTTGGATAAATTAACTTATAGAACCATAAAACTCCTATAACACAGAAGGAGGGCCATTCATCCCATTGAGCCTGCACAACCAGCAAACCCACTCCGGCGCAATCGCCGTGACCCCACATAGTTAGCTTGCTAATTCCCCTGACACTAAAAGACAATTTAGCATGGCCGATCTACCAAACCTGCACATCTTTATCCACGAAGGAGCAATTTAGCATGACCAATCCGGCATCCTGAACATTTTTGGAAAGTTTGGGCCAATTTAGCGTGGCCAATCAACTGAGCATGGCCAATCAGACAACCAGCACATATTTGGCAACTTAAGGGGAAATTTTGCACGACCAATCCAGAATATCTATACATCTTTGGACACTAGGCCTAATAGGGGTGTTTAAAATTATGAAGGGCATTGATAGGGTGAACTGTGGAAAGGTTTTTCCCAAGTCGGAGGTGATGAGCACAAGGGGTCACAAGTTCAAGCTGACGGGAAGTGGGGGGGCAACGTTCAGCACAGATGTCAAGGGGACGAATTTTACACAGGGTGTGGTAGGGGCCTGGAATGCACTGCCAAGCAAGGTGGTTGAGGTGGACACGCTGGGATCGTTTAAGACTTATCTAGATAACCATGACCATGACCAGACTGGAAGTAGAGGGATACAAACGAATTGTCTAATTGGGCGCACGAACAGCGCAGGTTTGGATGGCCGAAGGGCCTATTCCTGCGCTGTACTGTTCTTTGTTCTAAGGGGCAATTAAGCATGGTCAATCCACCTAACCAGCACATTGTTGGAAGTTGGCATTTAAACTTACAGTGTTCTAATTTACAGATTCTGTCCATGGTACCCCAGTCGCCATTTCTATTAATTTCTGTTGCTTCTTTTGGCAAATCCTCTCAAATCAATGCCATGCAAATCTCGGTATTTTGCCTTTTCATAAATATGGTATTCGTTCTTCTTTTACAGAAATGACAAATGGTGATAGAACACAGAAACAGACAAGGCTCTAAACTCAAAAGCAAATAAAAGTAACAGGATTTGTTCTATTTAAGCTAATCTGCGTCCTTTATCTGAATATAGGTTTTCTTAATAAAGGGAGAGTAATATTGTTTATTTATTATTGTGCTTCTAGAAAGCCAGCATACCCTTTACTGTGAAAAAAAACTTGCTTTACATGACAAACACGCCTATTTAAGTAGCAGCTGACTTGTTACTTGTTCTCTACATAGCTTAGTAGTGCACTTGCTTTCGACTGTATGATGATCAGTTGACATTCTTGATTAACCATTTACCAAGTGGTGGTAGTTATAGGACGGAGGTAGGTTCTCTACTCACAGGGTAGTAAAGGCGTGGAATGCCCTGCCTGTAGCAGTTGTGGACTCGCCAACTTTAAGGGCGTTCAAATGGCCAGTGGATAGACATATGAATAACATTGGAATAGTTTAGGTTAGAGGGTCATTAGATGGTTCCACTGGTAGGCGCAACATCGAGTGCTGAAGGGCCTGTACTACGCTGTAATGTTCTACATTCTATGTTCTATGTCCTATATTCTATTACTGATTAATCTGTGCACTTGGGCACAGTACATTTAGGCACCAACTCCTAATAATCTACCATTGATTCCTTGAACGATAAAGTTGCCCTGTGATGAGAGACTGAAAAAATATGTTAAATTCTCCGTAGAACAGGAAAATGAGACTTCAACGCATTGAAACACAATATTTTGAAGGATGGGTGACATGCCAGATCCGAAAGACTTTGATTCCCCCTTGGCTGGAAAATATGTCACATAACCTCAGGGTAAAGAAATTGCCATTTCAGAATGAGAGAAGAATTTTCTGCGCCTAGAGGATAATGGATCTTTGGGATCCACCCAAGTGACCTGTCGATATTCATTCACTCATAACCCGATCCCTGGTGCTGTGAGACAGCGGCGCTATCCACTATGTCACCGTGCCGCCCAGGAACGTAGTCAATGGAGTAAAAGTCAACGGTGACTGGCACAAGTAGAATCAATGAATGTAATGCTATTACTGGAAAATAGGGGCACAAGCTATGGATCAAACATCTAGGCTCAAAATTCAAATGTGTAAAAAGTATTTTGAGTCGGAGCTATTCGCTCTGTTGTGAAACAAGAAACGAGTTAGTATTTTAAAGTCACGAATATTAGAGGAACATTTATTCAAATGTTCCAATTAGACATCCCAGTAGAATCAGCCGCTTTAGTGAAACAAAGCCCTAATTAGGATACAGTTTGGAACACGGTTTTCCGTGATACTTACAGAAAAGCTTCAACATCACCGCCCCAACAGACCGAACACACTTATAAACTGCCAGTGGATAAAATCTTTCATTTTTGGGAGTTCGTCAGTTGATCCAGTGAGAATATTAAAACAGTAAATTCAATGTTCTAGTTTCCTTACGAGAATCTATAGCAATTATTCCAACAGGGAACGTTCAAAAGAACGAGAAGGAACAGACCTGGTAGACCAGACCTAGGTCCATATATCTTAATGTGAAGGCCCTGGTAGAACGAATTAGTGCCACAACAGGTTGGGAGGTGAACAGAGAAGATGCTCCTTCCGGAATCGATGAAGTGCTCTGCAAAAAGAGCTATGACCTTTAAAGTCAAGGAAAATAGTCGTGAGATTTTCAGCAGAGAGCGGGGCTTGGCAGCAGATAGAGAAAGACAGAGAGGCGTTGGCTGTGGCCACGCTTGCATGGTGTGACCTTAAGAGAGACGCCTCGCTCACAGTCCTTTCGGGGACTGTGCAAAAGCAGCAATCGCTGGTCGAGATTCTGACCACGTTGACACAGAAAGTTGTCCGAGACAGCAGCTCAATGTGGTTTTTCTTTTGTTTACAGTTGAGATGCTACACCTACCCAACTGCCTCCAGAGATCAGAAGCTGAGACACAATGTAAAACTGCAGGCATTTGGGCATTCGAGGTAGGTTTAGCTGCACAGAGAACCTGCTGGTTTACAACTAAGCCATACTAAAAGAGTATTTGTCACAATTTGGAAGCATTGCTAATGTTGATTACAATTTGCAGAAACCCCCTCTGATTCACAACAGACGCACTCATTTCATCTGCAGGCCAGAGGAACTGCACTTTGTACATTCTACACTCAAGCAGCAAATCACTGAGATTTCCGACACAATTTCAATCAAATTACATATAATTCATAGAATATTTTCACTTCTCTTTCTTCAGCTTGCATCAGGAATCATGTGCAATCTCTTTACAGAATGAATCAGATTGAACACAATTACATTACAACCTACTGGCACAGCTTTTAGCAGTGCTGCCTCACAGCCCCTGGGACCTGGCTTCGATTCCTGCCTTGGGTCACTGTCTGCCTGGAGTCTGAATGTTCTCCTTATGTCTGCGTAGGTTTCCTCCACGTGCTCGGTTTTCCACTCACAGTCTAAAAATGTGCAGTCCGGGGGATTGGTCTTGCTAAATTGCCTCTTCGTGTCTAAAGATGCATCGTTTAGCCTGATTAGTCATGTAAATTTTCCCTTAGCGTTCAAACATGTGCAGGACAGGTGGATTGATCATACCCAACTGCCCTTTAGTGCTTTGCGATGTGCCTTTCAGAAAGATTGGTAATGTTAAATTCATAGGATTGGATCATAGAACACGTGTGATGTAGATTTCCCCCTTAGTGTCCCGAGGTGCGTAGGCCAAGTGGATGTTCCGCAGCTTCTAAGGGCACTTTATTATTCCTGTATTCCAGTTAATCTGTCTCTGTCGTCTGGAGGTAGAACTCTCAGTGTTTGTATATGAACTGGCAGGAATACTGAATATGGTCAGAGACTGCCTACAGTGCAGAAGGAAGCACTCATTTACCCAAATTCACATCATCCACCTTATCCCCATGACAACGCACAATAAACACGGCTAATCCACCTAACCTATACATCGTTGGCACTAAGGGACAATTTAGCACAGCCAATCTACTTAACCTACACATCTTTGGTCACAAAGGGGCAATTTAACATTGCCAATCCGCCTAACCCACACGTCTTTAGACATTAAGGGGCAATTTACTACGGCCAATCCACCTAACCTATGCATGTTTGTACAGTAAGGGACAATTTAATATGGCAAATCCAGCTAACCTGCACATCTTTGGACACTAATGTGCAATTTAGCATGGCCAATCCACCTAACTTGCACATCTTTAGGCAGTAAGGGAAAAATTAGCACGGCCAATCCACCTAATCTACACACATTAAGACACTAAGGGGCAATTTAGCACGGCCAATCCAACGAACCTACACATCTTTGGACATCATCATTTTCGAAAGAACAATGCACTTCACCCTTGCTAAGGAATTCACATCCTGCGAATGAGTTGAAATTTAGCCGGAATAGAAAACATATCACCGCAGAATTACTGTACTGTAACACTTCGTGAAACGTGCTGCCTGTTCATCGCTATGACGCACAGTTGATGACCACACGGCGTCAAGTGAATGTGGAATTCACCAGCACACCGCACCAAACTTGTGTCAGACTTTCCATTGCACAGCCCGTCATAATTTCCACTGTGTCTGAAAGGGACAAAACTCTCTGGGTTTGACCTCAGGTCAATCTGCGGCCACTAACCCTACAGAAACAAACAGGTCGACAAAACATGGAGAAATGGCACGTAAAGATATCAAAAGAATTATTATATACAAGATTCATTTTCTTGCTGTTGCAGGTTTATGGTGAGTAAAAGCGGGTAAGAACTAACAGATAGAAGAAGTGTTCACACAGTAAAAACTGTGACCCCATGTTCAGATGAAAGGAACTACCCTGTTCATGCGAGTTTGCTTTGTTTTTCTCGCATAAATGTTCAGTAAAGGTTTACTAATGCCCTTTAGGGAAGGAAATTTCCCTTCCTTATCTGGTTTGCCCGATATGTGAATCCCGAGCCACAGTAATGTGGTTGATTTTTAACTGTCCTCCAAAAGCAACTAGGGATGGGCAATAAATGGTGGCCCAGCCAGCAACATCCGTGTCCTCAAAATGAACACACAGAAAAAAAACTTGTGATGGTTTCATTTTACTTCTACATAATAAAATGTGTCTTAAATTGAACCCTACATGTCAAAGCCATTGGTTCACTGCACTTTGTTTTCGAAGGCGTCATATTTTTGAACAGCCAGTTTTTTTCTAAATCCTTTGCTCCTTTTCTTAATTTTCATCCATAACTTCCCTTTATTTCAGAAGGTATTCGATAGTAAACTACGTGGCTGTGGGAATAGAGACACATGCCAGCCAGACCAAGTGAGAACGATAGATTTCCTTCCCGAAACCAGTTGGATTTTAGGACAATTCACAGTGGTTTAATGGTCATCATTAGACTTTTAAACCCGGATTTGTATTGAACCCAAGATCCCGGTTGAGGCCGTCCTCATGCATGGGGAACTTGGCTATGATTTTGTGTTTGGCGAGTATGCGTTTTCTTGTATCTCGAACACCGTCTTGGAGAACGCTTACCGGTCACTATACCTCTCTCCACACGCATTGTCTGTACCTGTAAAGACTTGATTACCTGTAAAGACTCGCATTCCAACCATTATCTTGCAATTGTCTCTGTCTATATAGGCCGTGCTTGTGAACTCATCGTCTCGTTCACCTGAGAGAGGAGCAGTGTTTCAAAAGCTCGTGATTCCAAATAAACCTGCTGGACTTTAACCTGGTGTTGTGAGATTTCTTACTGTCCCCCCCATGCAATAATGAAGATTCATTTCCATGGCAACGTTGTTATCATTACGTAATGCAACTACTAGAATGATAGGATGCAATCTTAATGGAGTTTTGCAATTTTTTCTGTTTTATAATTCAGATATCCAAAAATGTATGGGTTTGGTTGATTGATCATGCTAAAAAATTGCTCTTTAGTATCCAGGGATGCGTAGGTTAGAGGATTAGTGGGTATGATATGTAGGGATGTGGGAGTAGGGCCTGGGTGGGATTGTATTCGTTGCAGACTCGATGGGCCGAAGGGCCTCTTTCTGCACTGTAGGGTTCTATGGTTCTATGTTACTAATTCTCAGTTTGCGAAGTTTTGCAAGAAAGTTTCCAGTTAGCGATAATGGGTTTCTCTGCACCTGGTTACACTGCATAGGACTCACATCTATCTAATTGTTTAGCCTTCAATCAAGAGAAGCAATCAAATTTGGTTCAAATACAACATGTGTAGTTTCAGCTATTATGTAAGTTCCATCTCCTAGACAAAATGTGTTGCCAATTTAATGGGTCTCCTATTTGATTGTCCATTCTTGTTAATATGAACTTTGATTATTTTATAAATATAAATGCTGGATAAACTCAGCGGCTTTGGCAGATACATGGAGACAGAAACGCGGTTTCGCAGACATTCTCTCCCTCCACCGTGACGCTCAGGGTACACCAATAATTGGCCAAAGATCCTTCGACAGCACCTTCCGAACTCACGACCACTGCCTTGCAGAAGGACAAGAGCAGCTTATGTATGAGAACACCACCATCTGCATGCTCCCCTTCGAGCCACTCACTATCTTGACTTGGAAATATATTGGCCATCATTAGGCCAAGATCCTGGAATTCTCTCCCTAACGGCTTTTCTGACAATCCATAGTCGGTGGACTGAAGTCTTTCAAGAAGTCAACTCGCTTCATTCGGTAACTAAGGATGAAGAATGAATTCTGACCAGCCAGCGACCCCCATATCCCGGGAATGAATAAACAAAAATGTGAATATATCGGGTTCATAAAACTCCTGCAGAATTTGAACTGCTGTGTTGGGTTCTCTGAAACACGTCTCAGTTTAGCATGAAGATACTGTGGTTAAAAAGGGATACATTGCGAGAGCACGTTACACAGAGTAATCTTATTCCTTCCAGCGGATAACATTATGAGATGGTCTAATCGCCATGTTTAAGTTTGAAAAATAATTTGATGGGTTAGTGGAGGGAATCTGTTTCCTCTGACCGAGGCGGAGTAGGGGGTGGGTCCATAACATGGGGTCAAAGCTTTTAAATTATTGCCAGACTGTTTAGGGGTGATGTTAGAGTGCACTTTCCCAGTGCGCACTGGTAAACTGGATCACTGTCCCCCAGGAAGATCTGGTTGCAGAGATAAATGTCATTTTGTTGGATTATGTCACAGGGCCCCGTGTTCAATTCCCACTTCGATACAAGGCAAAAGATAAATACAACACACAACATTTGGAAATGAATTCTAACATATAATTAAAAGTCGTTGTTGTGAAAAAGCCCGTGTGAAAAATGACTTGGCAAGTCACTCAGTTAGTTCAATGGTAAATAAGGACGGCCAATACATGCTAGCGAACCGGTGACGCCCCCGTTCCATGAATGAAATAATTGAAGAAATAGTGAAGTTTATCCCTTGGAAAGAAAACGGCCTCAAGCTTCTAATGTTTGCAATACCGAAATTGTAATTGAAATACATCATCACCTCAATGAAACGTCCTTTGAATTTCACTTTCACAATGAACTACTTAATTTATTCAGAATGCCAGTGTCATTCACATCCTCTGATGGATCCATTGATGTATCGATTCATCAACTGACATTGTCTATGGTTCTCGCTACCTTCGAAATTGCCGAGCTTATCCAAGGACCCCACTTACCCCGGACAAACTCTCTTGCACCTACTTCCGTCAGTAAAAAAAAATACAGAAGTCTGAGGTCATGTACCAATCAAATTAATAACAGCTTCTTCCCTGCTGCCAACAGACATTTGAATAAACATATTATTTATTAAGCTGCTCTTTCTCTACACCTATAACTGTAACAACGCATTCTGCACCCTCGCCTTTCCTTCTCTCCTATGTACTCTCTGAAATGTATGTTTTGCCCGCAAGAAGCAATATTTTTCAGTGTATCCGAATCCATGCAACAATAATAAATCAATTCAAGACAGACAGAGAGTGAGAGAGATGGTGAGAGAGAGTTTTCAATCCTACCAGTCATTGAACTCTAACGTTTTCCCTCATTCCAATGTGATTCAATGGTTGGAGGGAGGCCAATCGTCAGCATTCCCTCACTGCACACATGTATTGCAGCAGTATCCAAGTTGTACGGTGAGGCCTTTGCCCCTTGTCTTCCCTAATTGTACCATCCCTTCCTGTCCCCATCATTCCTGCCTTCACAGCATCTATAGAATCCTTCTGGATTTGTGGAATGCGGCAAAAGCCACAATAGTCCTTCAGTCAGAGGTGTGAACCTCCGGGGAAGTTGGGCTGCAGTGAGTGAGTGACACTGGCATTGTTTAGAATCTGAACTTCCCCAGCATGCTCTTTGCTAAGTTCGAGCAAATTTCCTGGGGCGTTAATGTCATCCAGTGAAATCTGGATATGAAAGGAAAGAACAGCTGGCTTGAAGGGATAGCCAGCATCGTTCTTTTTGCAGCTTCCCCTGTGTCTCAGGACGGCAGCAGGTTTTAATATGGATTACTTGGAAACATTTCTTCCAGCTGCTGCTGGGAACCTGACTGTTGCATGAACTCACCCTTCCCATTCCTCCCCCTGATCTGGTGCGGGACTGTGAATGAAGGGAGTTCCAGGAGGTGTTCCAACATCCAATACGCAGTTAGAGTTTGAATGGTGTGGCTTTAGTTTTCCTTTAAGAAAAGTTTTTTTTTATTATTGTTGTTGTTTGTATTTAAATCATGACCTCTGCATCACTTACAGTTAGTTTTTCTCAGCTCATAGCCTTGGGTGATGTCATTTGTAGGAGGAGCAAAGATAGTGTGCCAATGAGGTGACAAGGGTTGATTTTATATTATTTTGGCTGGTGTGTTATAAGCATAGCGAAATGAAGTCTCTCTGTCTTTTGTTTTATTTTATTTATTGATCAATAGAAACATTTGATGCAGCGTTATAATCGAGAAAAATTGATTTTATTTACATAAAGGAATTTTCAAACAATTAACAATCGCATCAGTAACTGGAGTTACAGAATATGCCATTGAACAAAGAACAAAGAAGAACAAAGAACAAAACAGCACGGGAAACAGGCCCTTCGGCCCAACGAGCCCGCGCCACCACCCCGATATTCCCACCTCTACCCGTGATCCCTGTCTATGTTTATAGATCTATGGATTAAAAAACAAATTTGAGACAATTTAGGGAGAATTTGTTTTGCCAATTAGCCTAAGAGCACATCTTTGGGATGTGGGAGGAAACCGGAGCACCCGGAGAAAACCCACGCAAGCACGGGGAGAATGCGCAAACTCCCACAGACACAGGCCCAAATCCATGTATCTGCACAGCACAGCGATAGTCACTGAGCTGTCGTGTTGCCCATCAAATGGTCCAGGTCAAGCGTACACTAACGACGTGAAGCACTAGGATACTCTCGAAAAAGATCCAAGAGCAGCCCTCTCATGACCCATCGCGTGTATGCCCCTTGTTAGACAACAAGGTGGACCAAAACACCTGTAGGATAAAAACAAGTACATCAATATCATCATCTATTTACACACTTCCCAGGGACTCCCAAGGCTCATGATCCTTATTTTAAATCAGTTTTCTATACCCCTCCATTCCCATTCTGTTCATGTGCCCATCTAAGTATCTCTTAAATAACTCCAGAGTACCTGCCTCCACCACTTTACTTGGCAGCGCATTCCATACCCCCACCACCCTCTGTGTGAAAAAACTCCCTCTAGCATCCAAATTATACCTTACCCTCCTCACCCTAAGCCCGTGATCCCTCGTGCTATTTGAGTCCATCCTAGGAAAAAGCTTAACCCTGTTTACTCTATCAATCCCCTTCAAAATCTTGTACACTTCTATCAGATCTCCTCTCAGTCTGCGTCTTTCTAAGGAAAACAGTCCCAATTTGCCTAATCTCTCCTCATAACTCAAACCTTCCATACCAGGCAGCATTCTGGTAAACCTCCTCTGCACTCTCTCCAGAGTCTCCACGTCCTTCCCGTAGTAAAGCGACCAGAACTGGACACAGTATTCCAAATGAGGTCTAACCAGCGTTTTATACAACTGCAACATTAAAGGCCAGCTCTTGTACTATATACCCCTTCTTATAAAGGCTAACATACTATATGCTTTCTTCACAACCTTCTCCACTTGCTCTGCCACCTTCAGAGACTTGTTCACCTGCACCCCCAGGTCCTTCTGCGTTTCTATACTCTTAATAGGTCTACCCTTTATCATATACTTCCCCCTTACATTCTTTCTCCCGAAATGCATCACCTCACATTTTTCAGGATTGAATTCCATCTGCCATCTGTCTGCCCAAGCTATCAGCCTATCTATGTCCTGTTGTATCGCCTGACAATGCTCCTCAGTATCCGCAAATCCAGCCATCTTTGCATCGTCTGCAAACTAGCTGATCACTCCACTTACTCCCTCTTCCAAGTCATTTATATATATGTATATTACAAATAGAAGAGGTCCCATTACCAAGCCCTGCGGCACACCACTAGTGACCTTTCTCAGCTAGAGCAACACCCTTCCACTATTACTCTCTGTCTAAGAAAAAACAAGGAATTACTTAGTGTGTTACTTCACACTTGTATGGCCTTAATACTGTAAAATATCTTTCACAAAGCTGATGAAACTCGTTATACATTTGACAAAATGAGCCAGTCTTTCTAATATGTGGATAGTATGCGAGGAACAATCAGCAGTTTGACGGGGATGTACTTGCTCCCATGTTGATTTCCACAGGGCAGAACATACATTGGTAATTCCAGTCTCCTGTATAATACGTCACAGACAAAACACACAGATTCTCATTTCCGGATCTTCTTTTTTGACCTTTTTTCTAGTGCAGCTAAGTCCAGGGTGGCGTAGAGAGGTCCACCCTGAGACTGAGAAATATATTCAATGGATATGATTAAAATAAAGGACTGTTTCCAAAAATTCATTTCAATATATTTTATTATAAGGGGTTCAATGCACTCACCTGTATTTTATGCTGCGTTTTCAAGTTCGCCTCTGTTTGACTGTGATCCCCTGTGTGTCAAGAGTTAAACTATGAATTGAAATGTCACACAAGCTATAGAATCTATAAGGACATGGAAATATCGGGCACCAATGACTACTCGTATGTCAACAGTTTGAGTGGTGCTTAATAGAGTCACAAGTAGGCTTACATTAACTCTGCAAGGAAGTTACTGTAAAAATTCCATCCTTGCCACATCCGGTACTTGCTTTATTGCACTGATGGAAGATTTAGCATCGCCAACTCACCTGTGTAGCGCCTCGTTTGGACTGTGGGCGGAGCACGTGGAAGAAACACACGCACACACAGGGAGAACATGCAGACTCGGCATAGACAGATACCCAAGCCAGGAATCGAACAAAGGTCCCTGATGTTGCGGGAGTGCAGTGCGAACCACTGTGCCACCGTGCCGCTGCTTTCGGCTGTAGGGCTACAATCATTAACAGCCCACCTAAATTTCGTCAACACGACAGATATTCCACAATTCTTCAGAGGAAGTTAGATATGACATTGTAGGTGAAGTCGATAGGATTGCATTCACTGGAGTTTGGAAGTGTGAGAGGTGACTTCAAGGAATCTTATAAAATTCTGACAGGGTTCGGTAGGGTAGATTGAGAAACAATGTTCCCGATGGTTAAGGAGTCCAGAACGAGGGATAATAGTTTGAGGTTACTGGAGAATCCTTTTAGAACTAAGGTGAGGGGAAATGTCTTCACCGAGAGGGTGGAGAATACATGGATTCACTACCACAGAATATAGTTTAGGCCAAAACATTATGTGATTTCAGGAAGAAATTAGATATACCTCTTGGGACTAAAGGAATCAAATGGTATGAGGGGATGGAGGATCAGGATGTAGAGTTTGATTATCTTGTGTGGTCATAATGAGCAGCAGAGCAGGTTCGAAGGGCCGAATGGCATACTCCTTCTTCTAGTTTCTATGTTAATAAATGTAGACAGACAACTGGCAATTATCAGTTAATTGTAGCATCCTCCATAAAAGAGGCTGCAACGAATCAGTCTTTTTGCTAAACAGGTAAATAGTCTTCTCAGGAAGAATGCGTAATTGGTTCCATCGTATATGTTATTCTTATGTTGTTTTGTGCCAATGAATACAAGGCCAAAAGCCTCGATGATATGTTTTTGTTTGACAAAGCTCAAGTACTCCATTTATTGAAATTTTCTTTCAATCATGTCTCTACAGTTAACTGTCAGTACCAATCAACTGGTGCATGCATCATAGAAACACTTCCACCGATCAATTTCCACTTCATTCTTTTTTAATTCTGACATTTAATCGCTGCCAACATTCTAATGAAACTTACCCATTTGTCGCTCCTTATATCCCTCTCGCTGCCTTCTCTGGCTCAAGCTAAAATTGGATATGGGAGAAGAACACCAAACAAATGTTATATCTGGCCTTTCATATCTCAGATGCTGCACATTATTGAAAGTAGAATTGTCCAGAGATCTTATATAAAATCAGAGAGAACAGAGGAACACATCGTGGAATCAGTTTTCGGATTGAAATAAGTCTGACAAAATATAAGATAGAGAAAGAGGGGACAATGAACAATGTTAAACTTTGCACACTGTTCTCTTACTCACGTGTCATTCCGGGATCCTATTTCTCTGTCTTCTAAAATAGAAGAACGTACGATTAGCTAATTAAAAACTGCAAAGAGGAAATCATATTGAGGAAAACAAAGAAATTAAAGTGTCTCAGATAACCATTAATTTTCACCTGATCTGCAGTGTTTACAAATCCAAATGGAAATAAGGACCGATAGCAGAATCAATGTGACCAGGACAGTGATTTGAACAGGAACCGTCTCTCCGCACCATTCTATAGAGATAAAAGAACACTTAGAAACTGCCACCGGTCAAATCATTCTTCTCCGGGGTTCTCTGACCAAATTAAAAATGAAGAGTCACCAAAATAACGGGTGAATGTGGAAAATGAAACATTGCTGGTGGGATGGAGAGTGGAATTGATGAGACAATATTTGCTTGTGGAGATCAATTAAATGACAGCACTGTCAGAGTTGTCCTAAATTCACAGTCTATCAGATTGTATTAGACCATAAGATCAGGAGACACAGGAGCAGAAATAGGTCACTCTGCCCATGAGCCTGCACCTCCATTCCATCATGGCTGATATATTTCTCACACTCATCATTCTCTTGCCAATTCCCCATAACCCTGATCCCCTTATTAATCAAAAAACTTTCTATCTTTGTCTTAAAGATACTCAATGACCTGGTTTCTTCAGCCTTCTGCGGCAAAGAGCTCCACTGATTCGCCACTCTCTGCTGGTTCCTCCTCAAATCTGTTTTAGAGGATCCCAATACATGAGACAATAATAAATCAAATCAAGTCATAGCGTCATAAAATCATTGAGTTTACAGAATGGAAACAGGCCCTTCGGCCCATTTTTTTCCCTGCAATCCTTTAAATTAAATCCCTAAGCTAGTCCCAGTTGCCCACATGTGGCCCATCTCCCTCTATATTCTTCGTATGCATGTAACTATCTAAATGTTTTTTTCAAGATAAAATTGTACCCCGCTTCTAATACTATCTCTAGCAGCTTGTTCCAGACAATCACCACCCTCTGTTTGAAAAAAAATGTCCCCCTGGATGCTTTTGTATCTCTGCCCTGTCATCTAAAACCTATGCCCTCAATTTTTTGACTCCCCTATCTTTGGGAAATTTATTGACTATCTAGCTGACCAGTGCCCCTCATTATTTAATAGACCTCTATGAGGTGACCACTCAGCCCCCTACACTCCAGTAAAAAGAGTCCCAGTCTATCCAGCCTCTCCTTATAACTCAATCCATCAAGTCCCAGTAACATCCTAGTAAATCTTTTCTGCACTCTTTTTAGTTTAGTCTATGTACTCTAAGAAAGATGTGCTTGACATTTATTGCGTGCAGGAAACAATAATTTTCACAATATCCCAATGCATGTGACAACAATAAATCAAATCAAATCTATATACTCTATGGACAATATTCTTTATCTTTCAAATGCGCAAGAAACAACACTTTCTACATTACCCCAATACATTTGACAATAATAAACCAAATCAAGTCAAATCAAGTTGATGGGGACTGATATATATCTGTCTTTCATGCCGTCATTGTTACTTTTTCCAATCTATATAAATTGATGCCCTCCTGGTTCTCGGCCCTTTCCGCCTTTGTGAATCGATTCATCTTCGTTGCTTTGTCCAGACAATTCAGGATTTTCACCACATTTCTCATATCTCCTCTTAACTTTCAGCTATTTCAGGAAATCAACTCTCGCTTTTCCACGCTATCCAGTTGACTGAAATGCCTCATCTTTATGACCATTTGGTAAATGGATTTTTTTTCTGCACTCTGTTCATATTTCTCATCAATTGCGTTGCCGGTGACTGACCACAGTTAAGACCCATTCAGCATTCTGTAAAATGTTGCTGTTGATTTGATGCGTTACTGTTGTCATCTCTATGGATGTGTAGTGAAACCTATTGTTTCTTGCACGCTGAACATACAACACATATATTTCACAGCATACATAGATTTGATTTGATGTGGTTTGATTTATTCTTGTCACACTTATTGTGATGCAGTGAAAAAAAACATTCTCTTTTGTACGCTACACAGACAAGACACACCGTTCATAGACCACAGAGGGGAGAAAGAAATGTGAAGATGCAGAATATATTGTCCCCTTCACAGCTGTGGTGTAGAGAAAAATCAGCTTGATATAAAGTAAAAGCAAAATACTGCGGATGCTGGATTATGGAAGGAAAACAGAAATTATTGGAAAATTTCAGCAGCTCTGACAGCGTTTGAGGGGACAGAACAGATCCAAAGTTTCGAGTCTAGATAACTTTTCGTCGGAGCTTGGAAGAAAGGTCGTCTAGACTCAAAATGTCTGCTTAAGTTTCTACCCACAGGTGCTGTCAGAACTTCTGAGATTTTCCAGCATTTTCTGGTTTTGTATAAGGTCTGACGGCAGCAAGGGAGAAGGGCTCTTAAATCTGTTGGTACATGATCTCAAAGTTTGGAATCTTTTCCCCAATGATAGAAGGTGGAAGCGACAATGTCCGGGTTGAGTGGGGCCCCTGATTATGCTGACAGTTTTTCTAAGACAGCAACAAGTCTACACTTGATTCACTCCTTTTCAATTCTGTGATTCGATTTCGAATCTCTGGATCTTCTATGCTTTCCTAACAGTCTATCATCTCCAATGATTTACAGGTGGCAGCATAGTGGTACAGTGGTTCACAGTGCTGTCTCACAGGGCCAGGGAACCACGTTCGATTCCCGCCTTGGGCCCTTGTCTGTGTGGAGTTAACACATTTCCCCCTCTCTCTATATGTCTTTTTTTCAGGTACTCTCCTTTCCTCCCACAGTCCAAAGATAGGCAGAGTAATTGGATGGGCCAGACTAATTTGCCCCTTAGTGTCCATCCATGTATAATTTTGTTAGATTGCTCAAGCTAAATTGCCCCTTAGTGTGCAGCAATTTGCGGTTTAGGTGGATTTGTCATGCTAAGTTGCCCCTTAATTGTCCATAATGCGCATGTTAGGCAGATTTGTCATGTGAAACCACCCCTTTCTGTCCCAAGATATGGAGGTTAGGAATTTCACGGGTAAGTAAGTGGGGCTACGAGGATAGGCCGTGAGTAAGATGAGAATCGGGGAAGACCTCATGAGCTAAATGTCCTCCTGCTGCACTGTATTCTTGTATGATTTGTATAGACTCAAGGCCAGGTATTATTTACCGTGCGGTGGAAGAGTTGCAATCGTTCCCAACAATCCAAGTTCAATATTTGCTCTTAATTCATATCCAAGAGAAGTAATCCATTCAGCCCATCGATCCCACTTCCATACAATCATGGGTGATTAATAATGATTTTTAGAATTACTGACATCATGTTGCAAACATTAATGCACTTGTATTGAGAAGGCATCCTGAAGCAAAGTGAGATAAATTAATTCACCTCTCTTCTGGGCAAAGTTGTCAATTTCATCTCTTGTCTATGGTCTTTTTTTGAGATGCCTGCAGGATAGAACTGATCTCACCTTCATTCCTAGATTCACTACCCGAAAAGGATGGCGGGAGTAAATAATAATCTTCAAAAGGGAAATCACTTCTAGACATGAAGGAGAAAAGCTGAAAGAAGTATGGGGGCAATGGGCATCGCTGTTTTGAAGAGTGAGTCTCAGCATGGGCTGAATGAGATCTTTCTGGGTGCATTGCTCAAAGATTCTTACCTATTTTCAGGAACATAAAGCGAAACGGGTAATGGCGTTTTAAACACGAACCTATCCTGGACAGGTGCAACCCAATGCAGTCTGATATATTTTAACAATTGGGCGCATATAAACGCTCAGATATATATCGACAAACACTCAGATACTTATGTATAGAGAAACGCAGACAGACTCAGATATTTCTCTATACGCATACATTTGCACACACATGTTTAGATATTTTCCATACATGCATATAGACACACATGCTCAGATATATCTCGATACACACAAATAGACACACATACGCTCAGATATTTATTTATGCTCACACCTTGACATGCACTCGACTCAGGTATTTACTTAGACAAGACATAGACACACACATCAGATATTAATCTATAAGCACGTGCAAGCTCAGATATATATCTATATATACACACTCATTGGAAACTCACACTCAGATATTTATCTATATACACATATTTAGATATATAACTACATGCACAGACGTTCAGTTATACACACACGTTTTGAAGTCTGAGATCACCTACCAAGAGACTCAAGAGCAACTTCTTCCCTGCTGCCATTAGGTTTTTGAATCGACCTACCTTATAACAAGCTAATCTTTCTCTAAACACTATCTGTGACTGTAACACTACGTACTGCACACCTTCCTTTCATTCTCCCCTATGGACTCGATGAAATTCACGTTTTGTCTATAATATTTATGTTATATAAATATAATATATATTTATATAATATAAATATTGATATAATATTTGACTATATTGGGCGGCCTATAGTGTATTCTATAGGCCGCCCAATAGTGACAGGGAAGTTGAGGTGCAGATAGGGAAACAGATACTGGAGAGATGTAGAAATAACAGAGTTGTTGTGATGGGAGACTTCAATTTCCCAAACATCGACTGGAATATCCCAAGGGTAAGGGGTTTGGATGGGGAAGAGTTTGTTAGGTGTGTTCAGGAGGGTTTCCTGACACAGCACGTGGACAAGCCTACGAGAGGAGAGGCTGTACTGGACCTGGTACTAGCTAATGAACCATGACAGGTGATGGATCTCTCGGTAGGAGAGCATCTTGGGGATGGAGATCATAATTCTATCTCCTTCACCCTTGCATTGGAAAAGGATAGGATCAGGCAGGCTAGGAAGGTGTTTGTCTGGAATAAGGGGAAATATGAAGACATCAGGCAGATGTTGGGGCAAATAAACTGGAAGGAGGTGTTCTTGGGGAAAAGCACAGAAGGAAGGTGGCAGATATTCAAGGAATGCTTGTCTGGAGCTCTGCACGACAACGTTCCGGTGAGACAAGGAGGTTTTGGTAGGTCGAGGGAACCGTGGTGCACGAAGGCTGTGGTGAACATAGTCAGGAAGAAAAGAAAGGTGTATAAAAGGTTCAAAGAGCTAGGAGATGTTGGGGATCTAGAGAAGTATAAGGCTTATAGAAGAGAGCTTAAAAAGGAAATTAGGGGAGCCAGAAGGGGTCATGAGAAGGCCTTGGCTGGTAGGATTAAGGAGAATGCCAAGGCCTTCTACAAATATGTGAAAAGTAAAAGGATGAGAAGAGAAGGGATAGGACCTATAAAAGGTGAAGGGGGAAAAGTCTGTATGGAACCGGAAGAAATGGCAGAGGTGCTTAATGAGTACTTTGCCTCAGTATTCACGGTGGAAAGTGATCTGGGAGGATGCACTACAAGTTTGCGGCAGACTGAAAAGATTGAGTATGTAGATATTAAGGAAGCGGATGTGTTAGAACTTTTAAATGCTATCAAGATAGACAAGTCTCCGGGACCAGATGGGATGTACCCCAGGTTATTGTGGGAGGTGAGGGATGTCGTTGCAGAGCCCCTGGCGATGATCTTTGCGTCGTCGATGGAGACGGGAGAGGTTCCAGAGGATTGGAGGATTGCGGATGTGGTCCCTATTTTCAAGAAAGGGAACAGGGATAGTCCTGGAAATTACCGACCGGTGAGTCTGACCTCAGTGGTTGGTAAGCTGATGGAGAGGCTTCTGAGGGACAAGATTTACGAGCATTTGGAGAAGCTTAGGTTGATTAGAAATAGTCAACATGGTTTTGTAAAAGGCAGGTCGTGCCTTACGAGCTTAATTGAGTTCTTCGAAAATGTGACTGAACACATTGACGAAGGATGAGCAGTGGACGTGGAGTACATGGACTTCAGAAAGGCACTTGACAAGGTCTCCTATGCGAGACTTCTTGAGAAGGTGAGAGGGCATGGGATCCAAGGGGCTTTGGCCTTGTGGATCCAGAACTGGCTTGCCTGCAGAAGGCAGAGGGTGGTTGTGGATGGCTCTTTTTCTGCATGGAGGTCGGTCACCAGTGGAGTGCCCCAGGGATCTGTTCTAGGACCCTTGCTGTTTGTCATTTTCATAAATGACCTGGATGAGGAAGTGGAGGGATGGGTGAGTAAGTTCGCCGATGACACGAAGGTCGGTGGTGTTGTGGATGGTCTGGAGGGATGTCAGAAGTTGCAGCATGACATCGACAGGATGCAAGACTGGGCGGAGAAGTGGCAGATGGACTTCAACGCGGATAAATGTGTTGTGGTCCATTTTGGCAGATCCAACGGGATGAATGAGTACACTATCAAAGGTAGGAGTCTTAGCTGTGTGGAAGAGCAGAGGGATCTTGGGGTCCGGGTCCATAAGACTCTCAAATCGGCCTCCCAGGTGGAGGATGTGGTTAAGAAAGCTTACGGTGTACTGGCCTTCATTCATCGAGGGATTGAGTTCAGGAGTCAGGAGGTAATGCTGCAGCTTTATAGGACCCTTGTCAGACCACACTTGGAGTACTGTGCGCAGTTCTGGTCGCCTCACTATAGGAAGGACGTGGAAGCTATTGAAAGGGTGCAGAGGAGATTTACAAGGATGTTGCCTGGATTGGGAGGCATGCCTTATGAAGACAGGTTGAGGGAGCTGGGACTGTTCTCCCTGGAGAGACGAAGGTTGAGAGGCGACCTGATAGAGGTTTACAAGACGTTGAGAGGAATAGATAGGGTGGACTCTCAGAGACTATTTCCCAGGGCTGAAATGGTCGCGACGAAAGGGCACAGATTTAAGGTGCAGGGAAGCAAGTACAGAGGGGATGCTCGGGGTAAGTTTTTCACTCAGAGGGTGGTGAGTGAATGGAATCGGCTGCCGTCTGTGGTGGTCGAGGCGAACTCGCTGGGGTCTTTTAAAAGACTTCTGGATGAGTATATGGGATCCAATTGTATTGGGGGTTATAGATAGTCTATGGCTGGGTAGGTTTTGATGTGTTCGGCACAACTTGTGGGCCGAAGGGCCTGTTTGTGCTGTAGTGTTCTATGTTCTGTGTTCTATGTCTGTAGAGTACTCAAGAAAATGTACTTTTCATTGAAATTTGATACATGTTCAATAATTAATCAAATGAAATGAAACACACATACGCTCAGAGATGCACTTGCGCGCACACAGATGCACACAAACACGCACACACACAAGCACACGCACACACGCAGATGCTCACACACACACACACGGACACACACACACATACAATCATACACACATACACACACGCACACACATACACAATGCACTTACACTCACATATACATTTACACACACACGCACATTCACACAAACACACAAATCACACACACGCACACACACACAAACACACTCAAATATATATTTACACACACAAACATATATATCCCCATATGGCTGAGATCTAATGAATTAATCCAATTGTCTCAAAATTAGAATAGAATCCTTCAATGCACAGACTAACATCTCACCTTTCCGTTTTTCAGTTGTTTTGAGCTTCCACACACTCTTCGTCCAGTATTTTACTGGAGTCCCCACTTGAACAATGCAAGTACAGACAGCGCCGCTTCTCCAAGTTACCCCCGACACCATGACATGACTTCTGATGCTGTAGGTCCCGTTCCCATCCATTGTCCCAGGATCACTCGATCCTTCAGTGACCAGACCGGAAACATTCCAGAAAATAGCAATTTGGTTGGAAGAAACTCCACTGACCAAACACACTAAGGGCATGGCATCATTCACATTCAGCTCAGTTGGCGGGACAAATACCAGCACTGCCGTCTTGTTGGTAGAACTGACTGGACATAAATTGGGACAAAGTTAACAATTAATTTACATCAATTGGTATTGCTGTGCACAGTCTGGATTAATTTCACTTGCTCTCTTACCTCCAACCTGTAACCTGGGTCCATTCTGGAGCGGTGCAGAGCTAGGGGCATAGCTAGGTGCATAGCTACAGTAGTAGGAACCCGAGTCATTCGCCCGGGCATTGCGAATTTCCAGAATCAATTCACGATTGTCGTGGCCTATTTTAGAAATAAATTTACAATCGGCCTCCTGACAGGGTGGGATACTGATTACTTTCGGGATTTCACCAACATTTTGTTTGTACCACAAATAGTTTCCCACGAATACCACCTCGAATGCCAGTTGACAGGTTAAATCCACCGTGTGACCGACTTCGGCTGTCACTGTGAAGAGCCTTTGAGATAGAGAGGACTCAGAATCTGTAACTAGAGAGATTACTCAAACATTACCACATATTTCAACATTGGATGCTGCCATTTGAAAAAAAAAACGGTGTAAATTAAGAACAATGTCATTATTATCTTCCATTATACTTCTGGAGATTATTTCCCAAGTTGTGTTTTCTTCGCTTGAAAGGAGAAAGCAGAAAATCCTCTGTACCGATCACTAAGTCATATTTGCAGTGCTGTAGCTGGGCGGCATGGTGTTTGGCACCTTTGGTTCACAGCGCTGTGGACCCGGGTTCAATTCCTCGCTTGGGTCACGTCTGTGCACGTTCTCCCCGTGCCTGCATAGGCGTTTCCACCCACTCATCGAAACCTGTGCTGGTTCGGTGCATTGGCCGTGCTAAATTCTGCCTCTGTGTACCCGCACTGGCGCAAGAGTGTGCCGACTAGGGTCTTTTCATTGTAACTTCATTGCAGTGTCGATGGAAAAATAAAGATTACTAGTCACAAATAAGGCTCACATTAACACTGGAACGTGAAATTCCCCTGGAAGCCGCCTTGTGACACTAACGCTTAAAAAAACTAACTTAGCTGCTGCCATTTTAAATATCTCACCTGGCAAATACTCACCATGAACCCAAAACGCATGCAGAATGAGTATCAGGGATAAAGATTGCTGGGGCATTTTGCACAGATGAGCAATATCTCCCTGTTTCCACTCACACCAGTTTGTTTTTGCTACTAGGTCCGAGGACTGACCTGGTCTCAGACCCAGTTAATTGTTGCACTTTATGATTGGGTGGAAACTGTGACAAGAGACAATGGAAAGTGTGACATAGTACTGATGATGTTGCGCTGCTGAATGCATTTGACGCACTGTGATCGCCGCCTACGTGTCACAGGATCAAGTGATAGAACATTCATACAGAGCTTGACTGGTTTGACAACAGAGGGGACCACAAGCTAATCATTGTGCGGATATGTGCAGAATTAAAGTTACAGTTTCATTTATTCTCAGGGTATGCAATACGGCGGCTTAGTTGAGAAGAAAAAGGGCGGTGATCTCACTGAAAATTAGAGTGGACATGGAGAGGATCTTCAGCATAGAATAGAATTAAATCACTGCAGCTCAGAAGGAGGCCATTTTAGCCCTTAGAGGTTGCACTGACAACGACCGCAGCCAGGCGATATATCCGTAACGTATCTTACACTCTGAGCTCCCCTCCCCACTCCATCTCTACCCCCCCCCCACGAAACTAAGGGACAATTTAGCATGGCCAATCCAATAAACTCATGCATCTTTGGGTTGTGGGAGGAAGCTGGAGCACCGACAGGAATCCCATGCAGACACTGGGAAAATGAGCAAAATCAACACAGTCACCCAAGGCCGGAAATGATCCCGAGTCCATACGTGCTGTGAAATAGCAGTGCTAACCACGGTGCCACCGTCCATTAGTTGGAGAGACGCGACTTCGAGTGCACAGACTCAGACTAATGGGTTGACCCTTTCGCACGAGAAGAGAAGGGATTCCTTCAGCCACAGAGACGTTAATATGTGGAATTCATTGCCACAAAAGGCGGTGATTGCCAAGTCATTGAGCGTATTTAAAACAGAGATAGGTAGGCTCCTGATTGGCAAGTGATTCAAAGGTTTAGAGGAAAAGGCAGCAGAATGGGGTTGAGAAACACATCAGCCATGATCGAATGGCAGAGCAGACTCGACGGGCAGAATGGCGTAATTATGGTCTTTTATCCTATGGGCGTATTGCTCGGCAACATGTATGATTGATTGATGGCATTGAGTTGTCATTGTAGAATGTATTGTCTATATTATAGAAATGTACAACACACCGATGTTGTGCTGAACATGACGGACGTTAAACTAATACCTTCTGCCTGACTTTGATCCTTTTCCCTATGTTTCTTGCATATTCATGTCCTTATCTAAAAACCCCTTAAACGCCCCTATCAGGCCTGCCTCCAAAACCACCTGAGATTGCGCGTTCCAGACAACTACCACTCTATGTAAACAATTTGCTCCTCACATTTCCTTTGAACTTTCCCCTCCGATTTAAGAGCATGCCCCTTAGCATTTGTCATTTCAAATCTGGCGAAAAATATTTTGAATGCAAACTCTTATAAATTTTACAGACTTCTGTCAGGTCTCCCCTAGCCTGCAACGCTCCAATGAAAACAACTTCTGCAACTTTCCTCTGGCTGTCCATGTGCTATATCAATAATGCTAAATAAGGATCGAGGGCCGTTTTGACCATGCAACAGTGAAGGAACGACAATAGGTTTCCAACATATTGCCTCTGATTGAGAGGGGAGTTACTGGCGATGGTGTACCCAGGAGTCCACCCTCTTTGTCCTTCAGGACCAATAAGGCGTGGATTTGAGAAGAGAATGATAGGAATATAGATTGAATATAGTAGTATACATTATGATCCATTCTGAAAAAAAAGGCTTTATTGTTACAATAATTGTATAGAAACATCAGCAATATAAGCAAGAGGAGGCCATTTAGCACTTTGAAAAAAGTGCTCTGCCATTCATTTTGGTCAAGACTGATCATCAAATTCAATGCCCTGAATTCCCCCTTTCCCCCACGTTCCTCTTTTGACCTAAAAGCTATTTCTTCTAATTCCTCGAACTCCATCTTGAAATCACAAAACTTTTTGGAGTCAACAACAGTCTGTGGTAGTGAATTTCACACATTGGCCACTCCCTAGGTGAAGACTTCTCTCTCCATCACAGTTCTAAAAGATTTTCCCCTTATTCTCAAACAATCACCACTCGTTTTGGACATCCTCACACTCAGCAACATCGTTTTTTTACCTACCCTCTCTAAACCTGATGGAATTTTACACGTTTCAACGGGATTCCCCCTCACTCTCCTAAACTCTGAAGAATTTCATCCAAACAAATTTAGTCTCTCCTCACTTGACAGACCTGTCAACTCAGGAATCATTCTGGTGCACCTTCGCTGTCCTTCCTGTAAAGCAAAGACATGCTTCCCTCAGATAAGGGCTACTAAAATTGTACACAACACTCCAGATTTTTTTTTGAAATCACATAATGATTTTGGCCTCAACTACATTGTGAATTAATCTGCGTATCTTTGACTTGTCTTCCAAATTGGGCATTGAATAAACACACAGACATGATGTCACATTCACGAGGATAGCATACATAAGATCATTCAAGCAATAGGCTAGTTTTTGTTCATTGTATCAAAGCTGGGAACAGGCAGTCTGCTGTTTGCGGTTTCAAGCTGAGGGGTAAGGTATGTCCTCCCTAGGCAGCTCTGTGTGTGCAGTACCTCAACTGTGAAAAAAAGCAAAACACTGAGAGCTTCTGGCCTGAAAATATTTCCATCAGTGATGTAAAGTGGATAGAATCTTGGCTCGCGACTTGCACCCCTCGATATCCTCCGCACCCCTCAGAACATGCGGGCCGTCCTTGTAAGGGTAGAAGCTAGGAGCCGTGGACAGAGACAATGCGCCTCTTTGCTGTCACACCAAACCCTCTGTTACAGGGTCGACTGACTCGCTTCATTTTCATTCTTGGTCATGCACTTATGCAGAACAGCTCAGGCAGTCAGTTCCCAGCAGTCAGAAACCAATCTACAAATTCATTCTACAAACCTCTTCATATTGAAGGGGAAGCGATGGCTGAGTGGCATTATCGCTGGACTGTTAATCCAAACACTCAACTGCTGTTCTGGTGACCCTGCTTCTAATCCCGCCACGATAGCTGGAGGAATATGATTTCAATAGAAGATATCTGGAATTCAAAGTCTACTGATGACCATACCCCAATTTTCTATTATCAGGGAAAACCCCCCAAACTTCCTTAATACCCTTTAACGAAGGGAATCTGCTCCCCTTATCTCTTCTGGCCTACATGTGACTGCGGATGCACAGCAATGTTGTTGACTCTTAGCTGTCCTCGGGCAACTAGAGATAGGCAAAAATTGCTGGACAGCCAGCGATGCCCCAGTCCGATGAATACGTGATACTTTTGAGGCAACGTGCGTTCGACATCATTGTACTGAAGATTATGTGACATGGGTTCCTGAGGGGTTTTGGGAGAATTTACACGTTTCACTGAATTCACTGCAGAACTAGGTCATGTTTCCAATGAGAGAATCCAATAAACGTCAAATTTGCCCCATTAACAGTTCCAAATGTTTTGTCTGTTAGAATGATGCATATTGACCCTTTGCAATAACTGCCACGTTGATCGGGATTCAACTCTTTATTTTCATTGGGATTTGAAGTCTTAAGATGGCTAATAAGGTGAGAGCTGATGATTAGCAGGCACATTTTAAAATTAATGCTTTGTTTTAATTTGTATTGGCTTGAAATACCACTTATAATTCGTTTGCTTCTCCCCTCCCCCCACCGGAAATCTGAGTGAACAGATCCGTCAAGGAAAAGTGAGCGAATGATCCATTTCATAATGTTGACCAGTAACTTCGTCACTCCTTTGGTCGAGAACTTCAACTTTCTTGTGTTCGGATCACCAGCAATCTGTCCTGGTCCCTTCATGCCGAAGATATGGTTAGGGAAGCTCACTAACCGCTCTACGTTCTTAGATGGCTAAGGAAATTCGGCATTTTTGCTAGGCCTCTCACCAACTATTACAGATACATCACAGAAAACACCCTTTCCGAATGTCACATAGGTTGGTACGGCTCCTGCGCTGACCAACACTGCAAAAAACTACAAATGGTTGTGAATGAGTCCATCTGCATTTTATTTGTTATCAGATAATTTAATCAAATCTGATGAACTCATTTATCTGCCATATTGGCACTCCCTGGAATAGACTGGGGTCCATCATCCACTGGAAACTTCTAATTGAAGTTTGTTACAACAGATTCATCCTTGCATTTTTCACTGATGTGCTGGGTTCCCCGTCATTGAGCCCCGTCATTGTTTGGAGATTCCTAACCTGTTAACTATCATACTTAATACCTCAATTCCCGGCAGGATTGCTGTTGACAATGATCTGCTCATTGTGGGGCCATTTAACTCTGCCTATCGCATGCTGTGTTTCTGTTTGTTTCGCAAGTATACTCATGTTGTACCTTAACGACATTACATTTTATTTTTAAGGTCCTCCCCCAGTCAGTGCATCCTTCAAGTGAATTTCACGATGGAGGAATATTGATGCATGAGCTGAGGTGGACAATATGTAGCAAATAGCAGAACGTTTCCTTGCCCATGGATGTGCTGTTGGCAAGTAATGTCTTGTGCTCCGGAGAAGATGTTGGGAACTCAATGCAAAAATCTGCGATTCTCTCTCCGTTCAGCCTTTGCAGTACAATAGCGCCGCCTCAGGGATGGTGTTGGTAATGTCTAGGACTTCCTCTGCCGGATGTGATTTCCTGAGTATGACGGTTCACAGACTTTTGTTTTCCTATCGAGTTAGGGGTCGGCGGGTTTTGTTGGGAGGGGGGCGGGCAGGAAATGGGGCGAGTTCGGGAGGGGTATGGGTAGAGAATGCATTTCGTCTAAACTTGGGAAAGGCCCCTCAGATGTTATTAAGATCTACTTTGAAGAGTCAACAGCGTTGACTTCGCATGTTATTTCTGCTCTTGTTTTTGGCGTTTTCATCAATGTTGGGCATTCTTCTTGATCTAGTCTTATTGCAATGTTTTTATACCATGGGATCACATAACAGCTATCTCAGAGGTCCGGAATTTTAAGTGGACAAATTCAGAGTGAGCGCAGATTGAATATTTAATTCTCAAAATGAGAGGAAAATATGCAATGTTTCTTTATGACGATCGTTGACCGTTTCAGGGTCCCTATAACCAGGACGTATTTTTGAATGATTATTCCAATTACTTCCGCTATTAACTGAATTTTAATTCCACATTTTGTCCAATCTTATTGTGTATCCCAAACGGATCTGTCTGAAAATGTCGAAGGATATGACCACCGGCGCATCGTGTCCCAGTTTTACAATTCAAGTGGTCTACTTCTCTTCGATGTCATTTTGATTTAACAATTATTAGCATGGCTTTTCATTTGAAATATTTCATGATCAATATTGATCCTAATTTGCCTATGACTCACCTACCAGTTTCATGTTCTATGCACAACAAATGATTTCCAAACGGATCCGCTGCAGTCAGGGACAGGAACTAAACGGTCAATCTAAATATCGAAAAAATCTCAACAAACAACGAAGCAATGTTAAGATAAAGAGTTTCTATTAGTAATAGTGATAATAATAATTTTGAGAAAGACATGATTGACTTCAATGTGTTTGGAACTTTCCACAGACGAGTAAGTTTGAGAAACCCTGGGATATTACTTCCCCACATAAACACTGGATAGCTTGTGGTAATATTACTGGATTTATTTTATAGATGAAGTTGCTATTGGGACTGTACTCTAAAGGAATGTTTATTTATGAATCTAACCAGGTAAGAACCTTTGCTGGAAAATGTTCTGTAAAATAATATTAATAGTGTAAAGTAATCTCTGTGTAATTTTTGTTTCATTTTTAATAAATACATAACTTTAATATTTTGAAGCATTAAAGGTGTTGTGGAATTTCTGGCACCTGATCTCGTACACTCACCTTCTTGTAGAAAGGGAGAAGTAAAAGACGGATGGAATGATGTGATTTTTCGTTGTCACATGTATTGGGAAACAGTGAAATGTATTCTTTCTTGCGCCCCGTATCGACAAACATGCTATTCAAGAGTACGTAGAAATAAGGAAGAGAGAGAGTGCACAATATAATGCTGCAGTTACCGATTTTGAGTGGACAAAGTTCAGCTGAATATGTGATAGAACCATTCTACAGTCCGATAGCAGCAAGGAAGAAGCTGTTCTCGAGTCTGTTGGTACGTGTTTGCAGATTTTTATGTCATATTCCGGATAGAAGTTGGTGAAGGAGAGTATGTCCAAGGTGTATTGGGTCCTTGGTTGTGCTAGTTGCTTTTCAGATGCAGCGGAAAGTGTAGACAGAATCACTGGATAGGAGGCTGATTTGCGTGACGGACTGAGCGACGTTCACGACTCGTGATAATTTCCTGTGGACTTGGAGCAGGATACATACGAAGCTGTGTTACATAGAAAATGGATGCTTTCCATGTGTCCTCTGTAAACTTTGGTGAGTTCCACAGTAGACGTAACGAATTTCTAGAGACTCATGAGCCGTTGGTTGCCTTTCTCAACTATTGCATGAGCGTGGAAGGGTCAGGACATGTTGCTGGTGATGTGAACACCTAGAAATTTGAATCTCCCGACCATCCCTTCTTCATCGTCGTTGATGTAGACAGGGGCACGTCATCTATTATGCTTTCTGAAGTTGGTGACTATCTTCTTCCTTTTGCTGACGTTGATAGACAAATTGCCATGCTAACTAATGTGCCAAGATGGGAGGAAATATATTTTCCTGAGTAGACATTCAGGGCCATTTTGAGAAACGCCTCATTGCCAGAATTTTCAAGCGAGATTGCCTAGTGGTGAGAAAAGCAACACTCCCCCTCTCCCCACCCTTCCCACTCCTCCCCGTCAGATCTTTCCAATGTACCTGCAGTCTCGCTCGAACAACGTGTTGCCTTTGAAGTGACAGTGCTGGGGAAAAACCCAATGTCCATTTTTTTTTGCAAAGAACGTTCTTAGAAAGAGGTTTTTTTTTGCTCAGGTTCATCCTGTGACACGGCACTCTGGCTCTCGGGGGTGTTCCCAGGAATGCAAATCAAAACAAAAATCAACTATTTCTCGCAGATTGCGAGACTTTACAGATAATCAAGTATCAAAGGTGCAGACAATGTGAGTGGAGAGAGGTTTAAGCGCAGGTTGAAGAGGTGTATATCGTCTCCAGCCGCCAGGACAGTTGGTGAGATTTTGCAAGCCCAGGCAAGTCGTGGGAGTTACAGATGGTGTATGCTCAATCTCACATGAAACTCTTCCCACTAACAGGTCCACTGGAACAACAACTGTTGTTGTGTCCGTTGTTCTCCCGCAATCGAGCATAAAAAGTGCTACCCAGTCTCCTAAACATGCCACCAGTCACTTTGTCATACAATCATTGAAGTCTTGATCTGTACGTTCCACCAGCCTTTGGTTGAAAAGTGATCAGGTGTTGCTAATACGTGTTGGTAATCATTGGAGAGCATGCATTGGTAGAAATCAGCGCTAGTAAAATACTAGCCGTTTGTGGGAAACCCCCATCCTGGTATTCCATATACACTGGCACCTTGACATGACATAATATCTAGATCAATGCCTGAGAAGTAGTGTAGCCCTTTCGGTGCACCTGCAACCCCTTTAAATAGAAGTGCACCATAATTAAACCCAAGGAAATCATTAAAGCCCACAGGCACTGATGCCCCTTCCAGCGCACTCCCAGATGTGTAGGAAAACAAAGGGAGGGTGTATTTGATTTTCCTGGCACCGATCACAGTACCTCACCAACTGTGATAACAACATCAGGAAGATATCTCGGACGATGCTTCAAACCAGCGCATTATTTCAAATAATCTCGGGGGAAACCCTTATTTCAGTGCGTCAATTTGGAGGCCATGCTGGGGGCGGAAAAATAATCGGATAGCCGAGGAGGGACCCCGTCCTCAGCACGAAGTAAGCTTCCTTAATGAGGTAGGGTTTCATGTCTTCTGAGGGTGGTCCTTCGGATCCGCCTTGCAGGATCACTGACTAATTTTATATAAGATAGAATCACTAGAGGCGTTAATTTGTACTCGTACCACTGGAAAGAGCCCCAAAATATTTAGAGTATTCTTTATCCCCTTCTAATGCTGGTAAATGAGCCAGATTTGTGGCAACCAGAGATGTTGCAATGCATCAGCATTAACTATTTCGATTCCAGATCGCTGGTCCTGAAGATATTTGTAGGCTGACAATACAGTAGAGCTATATCGGGACAGAGACTTTGGGGAGAAAGGGAGGTGGGACTGGTGGTAGGTGGAGAAGGATTGTGGAATTGCCTTATCCACTTGTAGAGGCCTAATAGGTGTTGCAAAGAACAAAGAACAATACCACATGGGAAACAGGCCTTTCAGTCCAACGAGCCCGTGCCGCCATTTTAACATTGTGAGGACCCTCATCTACCTTAACCTTTGTCTACGCCTATTGGTGAAGATTGGGGGAAGACTAATTTAGGGACAATTTGATCACACCAATAGTGTTTATGTTTGGTAGCTAATTAAATAAATCATCTGAAACTGTTGATGGAAGATGTGGACACCAAGTACAGCCCCAGCTCTGACAAAGGGTTATCCAGAACTGTCAGCTCAGAAACGTTGCTCCTATTCTCTCTCCACTGATGCTGTCAGTCCTACTGAGATTTTCCAGAATTTCCTGCTTTTATTTCAGATTCCAGTACTAAATTGCTTTCAGCCAATTTATCAGAAGTGACTTTCCAACTCTCCTCGGCTCCCGGAATCTATAGGGTTGGCTTATTTTCCCATCACCTTTTCAGAATTCATCCTGTTGGCTATTTATAGCTGAAATCGCAACCGTAGCCATTTGCTCAACTGTAGAATTACTAATTTTCTCAGTCTGCTGAGATGCAGACCTGGGGGGTCATGGTCACAATGGCCTATCATTGCAGATGTCGCCATTGTCGATTCTAGATCAGCCTTCTCGAAGGTGAACCTACCGAAAGCGATGAACTGGGATGGGGTACCAGGATGAGCACTCAGATCCTATGCAGATCAGCTGGAGGGAATATTAACAGACATCGTCAGTCTTTCTTTCCAACAGCCTGAGGTCCCTGCCTGCTTCAAGAAGAGAATCACCAACCCACTACCAAAATAAAGCCTTAATAAAGCGTGAGGTCCCTATCTACTTCTAGAAGACAATCACCAACCCACTACCAAAGCGTGCCTTAATAGCTATCGTCAGGTGGCTCTGACATCCATCACTACGAAAATCTTTGAAAGGCTAGTCATGACATAATCAATTCCAGCCTCCCAGACTGCCGGGATCGAGGACCGTTTGCCTATCACTGCAATCGCTCCACAGCAGACATTATCTCTCTTCCCCTGTACTTAATCCTGGAACACGGAGGTAACAAAGGCACCTATGCCAGGCTCCTTTTTATTGATTACCGCTCAGCCGTCAACATCATTCCTACCGAGCACTTCTCCAATCTCAATGGCTTGAGCCACGCCCCCTTCCTCTGCCCCTGGATCCTGAACTTACTAATCCACAGACGGCAATCAGTAAGAATAGGCAACGACGCTTGCTCTGATGATCCTCAATACAGGTGCCCCACAAGGCTGTTTTCTCAGCCCCCGACTGTACTCCCTATACGAAGAACAAAGAACAAAACAGCACGGGAAACAGGTCCTTCGGCCCAACGAGCCCTATGACTGTGGCCAAATTCCCCTCCAACTCCATTTTTCGAGTTTGTTGATGACATCACGGTCGTGAGTTGGATCTCACACAGTGACGAGACAGAGTTACAGGAATGACATAGAAACTGGTGAACTGATGCGGCAATAATTATCTTTCCCTCACTGTCAACAAAACGAAGAAGATTGTCATTGACTTCAGGAAGTGTAGCAGTGAACATTCCCCAGTCTATATCGCTGGGGACGAACTTAAACGAGTCACGACCATTCCTGACATAGCTTTTCTGCTACCATCAGACTTTGAATGGACCAACCTTGTATTCAGTTGATCTTTCTCTGCACCCTAGCTCTGACTGTAATGCTTCAATCTCATCCCCTCCTTTCTTTCTCCAATGCTTTTTCTGTAGAGCGCATATGAAACAATATCTTTCACTGTATACTCATACATGTGACAATAATAAATCCAATGAACACATAGACCCGCAAACAGCCAGAATCTCTCTGCCTCTCTCACTCATACGCACACACAGCCGAAATCCCCCTGCCTTCCTCACAGCACACGCACAGACGCATACATACACAAACAGAATTTCTGTCGCACACGGACAGAACCAGGGTCTTTCTCGCTCTCTCGCTCACACGCACACACGTGTAAACACGCAAACACACACACCTTTACCAATGTACCCTCTGTAGGATACTGTCAGAATAACACAACCAAGTATACACGGGAGCGCGCACACACACACACACACACACACAGCCATAATCTTTATTGTTCTCTCTCCCCATCACGCAAACATACTTTTATCAATCTACCCTTTGCTTGATAATGCTAGAATCACACATTTCCACAGACACAGAGACAGCCACAATTTATCTGTCTGTTTGTCTGTCTTTCTCTTTCACAGACACAAGTACGCACAAAGAAAAACACATGCCTTTACCAATCTACCCTCTTCTGGATAATGTCAGTATAACACCCACACACCCATACCCACACGCCCATTCCCCCCCCCCCCCCCCCCCCCCCCCGCCACACACACACACATTTAATACTCTTCCCACTACTGGATGATGTCAGGAACGGACATTTACAAATCCACAATCTCTGCTGGGACGGTCAGAATTTCATTGGACGCGATTTTACGGGAAACAACTTTACTTAAGATTATTTTGTTGTGTGTTGAGTGTATCACATGCGTTTCACATCACATTGAAAGTAAGATTTCAGTCTCCACTCGCAGTGGTTCCATTCGTATTGAATCTATTTGTGATTCGCCTCTCTTTGATTAGCAGCGTTTTCAATACAGCAACACCCACCTCTTAGTAAAGAGTCCGGTGCTGCAACCTCCCCTAAACCTGTAAAAAAGTTCATATTAGGGAAATATATAAATATAGAAATTAGATTCGTATGTCATTAAGATGTTAGGACGGCGGCGCGGGCTCGTTGGGCCGAAGGGCCTGTTTCCAGTGCTGTGTTTTTCTTTGTTCTTTGTTCTTTGTTTTATCAGTTTATTCATTGGGCATCAAACACATATCTGCTTTCACTGGGGATGAGGATTAATAAGAAAATAATTAAAATTGGATTAAATAAGATTACTTTTCAAATTAAAATATCCAGTTAGAAAACGGGACTGTTTGATTGTTAGAGTGGACCAATCAATCCAAGTAGACAGTTCTTCTGTATATCCATCAGTCTCTGCTGTCCCATGTTGAAAGGGAAATGTTCCAAATTCCTCACAGATCATTGCTTCAAAAAAAAAATGGAAACCGGTTTTCTGGCTCCCTACTGGTGTGAGAATTTGCTCCGTATGGGAGCTTACTGGAAAAAAAAACTTCTTGCGGTTTAGGAGGGTCAAGCTAACCTCTTGTTTTGAATAACAGCGTCTCCTAATGACGCACACAAACACACATACAAATTCACACACTGACACATGCTCTCTCTCTCTCTCAGTGACACACACACACACACCTACACATTCTCTCTCTCTCATACACACAGACACCCACAGACACTCACAAACACTTGCACATACACATATACATTCACACACACGAATTCATACAGACACACAAAAACACACACACACAAACACACACGCACACACAAACACACAAATATACATACACACATACATACACATATGATGTCTTTCTCTCTTCCTCTCTTTCTCTCTTTCTCTCTCTGTCTCTCTCTCTCTCACACACACACACACACATTCAGAAACATACTGACAAGAAAATGTTAGATTAGAGAGGCATCAGTGTCGGCACAGACTTGGTGGGCCGAAGGGTTTGTTTCTGTACTGTAATATTTGTTCTTTGTTCACACTTATGCACACAAATACACTGATACACACATGTTCACATACGCACACACACTCTCTCTCTCTCTCTCTCTCTCTCTCTCATACCGTTAAACATATATAAACGCATACATATACATTCATGCACTTAAACACTCTCAAACGCACTCGCATTCTGAAACACACTCATACATTTGTACACTCTCATGCCCACACTTATACACACTCAGACAAAAAACAGACATACACTCGCACATATACACACGGATAAATTCATACACTTTAACACACACGCACTCACACACACTTACATATTAAGCTGATTCACTGACACACACGCTTACTCACACTTTCTCACATATAAACACACTCTCTCATACACTGACACACACTCGAACACTTACACTTAATGTCTGTGAAATGTCACATAGAATCCCTCAGTTTATTAATTGAGGCTTTTAGTCTTAAATCATTCAAGTTTGGATAAGCACATATGAAACATTACTTGCATATATTTCCCACATACTCTTCAGTTCCAAACACCAAACTTCTGGAATGATATTAGCATTTTCGGAAAATTTCTGAACATATTAGAGGAGAGCAATGCCAGTCAAGGTAGAACGTTTGGGGAAGTCGATATTGAGTTGACAATGCTCTCCTGAGAATAGAGAAACTTGAGTGGAGATATGGAAGAGATGTGAAACACCATGGAAGTGGTGTCTGATGGAGGGGATACTTAATCGTAAAATCGCCAGCACAAGGATATCGAGCAGCTAATATTTCAATATAAGTTTTAAGGATGAAATGGGCATTTAAATAATATAATAATGATAGTTTCAAAATGAATGGCTAATAAGCCTGCCAGTAATAAATTGCATAACTCAAGGACTGATTGTGTCAGTGAGTTAGTTAAAACAAATTTACCCAGAATGATAGGCAGTGGGGTAGCTTGATCTTGAGTTTGGACACAGCTCGGCACAACATCGAAGGGCCGAAGGGCCTGTACTATGCTGTACTGTTCTATATTCTATGCAAGTTAAACTTGGGATGATGATGAAATCGGGCATTGATTGAAGAGACAAATAATAGAATTATGTATTGGATACAGAGACTCCAACCTGGGCATCCTGCCGGATGATCGAGCCTTCCTGCAGCAGATTAACTAGTTTTGACATCCCACAAAACGCGGAACAGATTGAAATTATTGTTATGTATTGCGAAGCAAGAAGGAAGCCATTTTGTTTAAAGAGTGAACCCACTTAGCCGTGTTATCAGATGGGAATATGGATTTCAGATAATGTTCATTCAGGATGAACTACCAATGTCCAATTGAATGTCCAATACTAGGGTATATCTAGTTAAGGGTTGAGACACATTTAATCTCGCAGATTTCATATTCATGTAGTCGCAAACCAGTTGTCCGCATACCTGTTCAGCACTTAGCCCCATCTCCAACGCAAACAAACTCACCCTAAAAATGTCTCTGTGAATTAGCTGAAGAGCCGCTGGAAACATATTTGTTCTAAATTCTTATAGAAACCGGAATGACGCAGCTTACATTTGGTATTCAAAACCTTTTTTCAATATTTAGGTAACTTGGACACAGATTCATTTTTAATTATTCCTTCCACAATTACAGTAGAAAATACAGAATAGAAGCAATGAAGTATTAGAAGCATTGAGAGGTGAATTTGCACTGCAGGCGATATTCCATCTGGGAATGGTGGACATTAAGAGAAAGTTTATTTCTGTTTTGGTCGCCATCATAACGTTGAGCCCCCAATCCACCCGAATTTGCACTGGCTGCACTTTCGGGACTCTCCTTGCGAAAAGAAGAATGTTTCTGCAACTTTGTAAATCCAGGGAACACACATCTCTCTCTCTCTCTCATTTCCCTCGAATTAAAGTTTTGGATCCTCGTTAAAGGCCAAGCGAGCGTAAAGCGTCTGTGGATGAAAAGTGGTCTGTTAGCGTGATACGCACCTTTATTATAGTGAGAGGTGAGACCATTGAATCCCCCCAGTCTTCCGCCTACCCTCACTTTATTCAATCGGTTCACGGCTGTAAGATTACTCAACTCACAGTCACCTATCAATATTGAATAATATTAATTGAATTAATCCACTCCCTAATATAAATCTATCTGTCGCGCCTTCGGGAGTTCCAATTGCCCAATATTCTATATAGATTTTTCGTGACCAGAATTCCTGCACCGCGTTCTGTGCAGAAGTGTTTCGAGTTGATTTATTACTGTCACATATTAGTATGCATTGAAATGTAATGATTCTTGCCGAGTACACAGATAAAGTGTACCGCGTATGGAGAATGAAAGGAGAAGGTGCATATTGTAGTGTTACGGTGATAGGTAGGCTATAGAGAATGTTCAACTTAATATGAAGTAGGTCAATTCTAATGTCTGATGGCAGCAGGGAAGAAGCTGTCCTTGCGTGACCTCAGAATTATATATCTTTTTTCCCGAAGGAAGAAGGTGGAAAAAAAAACATATCCAAGGTGCGTGGGGTCCTTGATAATGGTGGCTGTTTTTATAGAAACATAGAAGATACTAGCAGGGAGAGGTCATTTGCCCCTTTGAGTCTGCTCCAGCATTCATTATAATCATGACTGATCGTCCAGCCCAATCGTCTAATCCTAATTTTTCCCCATAACCTTCGCTCCCAATTGCTATATCCAGCTGCACGTTGAATACATTCAATATTTTGGCATCAGCTACTTCCCGTGGTAATGAATTCCACAGGCTCACCGAATGAAGAAATATTTCCTAACCTCCGTCCTAAATGGTCTATCCCAAAACCTCAAACAGTGACCCCTGATTCTGGGCTCCCTCCACTATCGGGAACTTCCTTCCTGTATCTACCCTGTTTAGCCCTGTTAGAATTTTAATAGTCTGTGAAATCCCCCCTCATTCGTCTGAACTGCAGTGAAAACAATTTTAACCTAATCAATCTCTCCTCATACACCAGTCCCGCGATCCCTGGAGTGAGCCTGGTAAACCTTCGTTGCACTCCCTCCAGAGCTAGAATATCCTTCCATAGTGAATGCATTTGGTATGTCTCCTGCTCTGTCAAAGACTACAAGAACTGGTCTAGTCCCGTTATTCAAACCAGCCTCCCCTCCATTGACTCTGTCCTCACGTCCTGTTGCCTCGGGAAAAAGGAGCCAACAGAATCAAGGACTCCCCTCCCCCACGCACTCCAGACATTCTGTCTTCCACCTTCTTCCGTCGGGAAAAAGATACAAAAGTCTGAGGTCAGGTACCAACCGACTCAAGAACAGGTTCTTCCGTGCTGCTGTCAGACTTCTGAATGGACCTAACTTGCACTAAGTTGATCTTTCTCTATACCCTAGGTATGACTGTAGCACTATATTCTCCACTGTCTCCTTTCCTTCTCAATGAACGGTATGCTTTCTCTGTATAGTGCGCAAGATACAATACTTTTCACTGTATCTCAATACATGTGGCAATAATAAACCTAATCTATGTACTCAATGAATGGTGTACTTTGCCTGTGTAGCGTACAAGGAATAATATTTTCACTGTATCCCAATACATGGGACAATAGTAAATCCAATCTATCTACTCTGTGAACGATATGCTTTGTCTGTATAGTGTACAAAAAACAATACTTTTCACTGTATCCCAACACATGTGACAATCATTAATCAAATGTACTGTACTCTACGAATAGTGTGCTTTGTCTATGTAGCGCGAAAGAAACAATACTTTTCACTGTACCCCAATACATGTGACAACAATAAATCAAATCTATGTAGAACATAGAACATAGAACATAGAACACTACAGCACAGAACAGGCCCTTCGGCCTTCGATGTTGCGCCGACCAATATAAAAAGCAATGCCCCTCCAAACTAAAACATTCCCTTCTCTTCCATATACTTATCAACTAACCTCTTAAACGCCACCAAACTTGGCGCATCTACAACTGCTGCAGGCAGGGCATTCCACTCCCGAACCACCCTTTGGGTAAAGAACCTACCTCTGATATCCGTCCTATAACTATCACCCCTTAATTTAAAGCTGTATCCCCTCGTGCTAGCTTTCTCCATCCTAGGAAAAAGGCTATCACTGTCCACCCTATCTAAACCTCTAATCATCTTATATGTTTCGATATGGTCCCCTCTTAGCCGCCTCCTTTCTAACGAAAACAACCTCAAATCCCTCAGCCTCTCTTCATAAGACCTGCCCTCCATACCAGGCAACATCCTGGTAAACGTCCTCTGTACCCTCTCCAATGCCTCCACATCTTTCTTATAATGTGGGGACCAGAACTGCACACAATACTCCAAGTGCGGCCGCACTAGAGTTTTGTACAGTTGCAACATGACGTTGCGGCTCCGAAATTCAATCCCCCTACCAATAAAAGCTAAGACTCCATATGCCTTCTTAACAACCTTCTCGACTTGACTGCCTACTTTCAGGGATCTATGCACATACACACCAAGATCCCTCTGTTCATCAAGACTACTAAGAATCCTACCATTAGCCCTATACTCTACACATTTATTATTCCTGCCATAGTGCATTACCTCACACTTTTCCACATTAAACTCCATTTGCCACCTCTCGGCCCAGCTCTGCAACTTGTCCAAGTCCCTCTGCAAACTATAACACCCCTCTTCACTATCTACCACTCCACCGACTTTAGTGTCATCTGCAAATTTACTAATCCATCCTTCAATACCCTCATGCAGATCATTTATAAAAATTACAAACAGCAGGGGCCCCAAAACAGACCCCTGAGGTACACCACTTGTCACCGAACTCCACGATGAATATCTCCCATCAACCAGCACCCTCTGTCTTCTATCTGCTAACCAATTCCTAACCCAATTAGCTAAATCACCCTCTATCCCATACATCTGCATTTTCTGCAGAAGTCTTCCATGGGCCACCTTATCAAACGCCTTACTAAAGTCCATATATACCACATCAACCGCCTTACCCCCATCCACCTCTTTGGTCACTTTTTCAAAAAACTCAATGAGGTTAGTAAGGCACGACCTACCCTTCACAAAACCATGCTGACTATCCCCAATCAATTCATTTCTCTCTAAATAACTATAAATCCTATCCCTAATAATTCTCTGCAATACTTTGCCCACAACAGAAGTAAGACTCACTGGCCTATAATTCCCTGGAAGGTCTCTCTTCCCCTTCTTGAACAACGGGACCACATTCGCTATCCTCCAGTCCTCCGGAACCACACCCGTAACCAACGACGACCTGAAGATCAGAGCCAGAGGCTCTGCAATCTCCTCTCTTGCCTCGCAGAGAATCCTAGGGTAAATCCCGTCCGGCCCAGGGGACTTATCCAACTTCAAACCCTCGAGAATACCTAGCACATCTTCCTATCTACTTCAATACTTTCCAGTTTGCTACCCTGTACCTCAGTGTTCTCCATAACTACATTTACATCACCCTGCGTAAATACCGAAGAGAAATATTTATTCAGTACCTCTCCAATCTCTTCGGGCTCCACGCACAACTTCCCACTGCTGTCTATGACTGGCCCTAGTCTTGTCCTAACCAATCTTCTATTCTTAACATATCTAAAGAAAGCTTTAGGATTCTCCTTAATCCTATCAGCCAAAGTCTTCTCGTGTCCTCTCTTAGCTCTCCTCAATTAACTCTTTAGCTCCCTCCTGGCTAATCTATAGCTATCCATTGCACTAACCGAGCCGTCAAGCCTCATCCTGACATAAGCCTCCTTTTCCCTTTTAACCAGCAAAGGATGTATTCATGTACTCCATGAATTGTGTGCTTTGTATTTTGCGCAAGAAACAATACTTTTCACTGTATCCCAATACACATGACAATAATAAATCAAATCAAATCAAATCAAATGTTCCACGAATGAATTAAACAAAAAAGCTAACTTGAAAGAAATTATTCGGCCTCGAAGCTGTCCCTGTCCACGGAAACCACCAGGTTTGTTGAGGTTTTCTAGAATTTTCCGTGTTAGTAATGAATTCTAAACCGCGGATTAATAATTAATGAAAAGTATCAGGGTGGTACATTAAAAAAAATCCATTCATTCACCTCTTTATTCTGTTTGTGTTCTCTGGATTCTGTCAGTTCCTCATCGCTGTTCGCGGTTCCTGTTAGAAAGAGGGATTTAAACTGAAATTTAAAATGGATTAATTTCACACTGAACCCGCTCAGAAGTGTCAATATCTCGGAAATAGATGTTTGGATTGAGAGCGCCGCGGATAACAGATTCCCTCAACAATCACTACCTCTCTGCCGGTTCCTGCAGATCCTTCTTCCGGCCGCAAGGATCAATCCCAGAAGGAGAAGTGCCGCAGCCGACAAACCCCCGGAAAACAATAAATGACAGGTTGGCGAGAACGGAGAATCTGCAAAAAAGCATTGAACTTTCGCTCAACAGCAATCAAATGTGGAAATAATTAAACAAACAAGGATCTTGTTCAATCTAACTGTCCAATTCGACCGGAAAATGGTAAAACATTTGTGCACTTTCCCTATCATGGAATAGAGTCGCACATTTACAATAGAACGCAAGGCCAGGCAAAGAGTGATACTGACAGAGAGACTGAGGACTTTTATATAGGGCATACAGAGAGATGGAGGGAGAGAGTGAAAGATTCAGGCAGAGAATAATCATGTAATCCCATAGTGCAGAAGAAGACCATTCGGGCAATCGAGTCTGCACCACCCTATCCCCGTCACCTCGCGTATTTACTCTGCTAATCCTTCTGACTCTCAGCTCAATTTAGCATGGCCAATCCACTTATCCCGCACACTTTGGGCACTAAGGGGCAATTTAGCATGGCCAATCCATTTAACCCGCACATCTTTGGACACTAAAGGACAATTTGTCATAGCTAATCTAAATAACCTACATATCTTCGATACTAAGGAGCAATTTACCATGGTTTATCCACCTAACTTTCACATCCTTTGACATTAAAGGCAATTTACCATGGTTGATCCACCCAGCCTTCACATCCTTTGACACTAAGGAGCAATTTACCACAGCTGGTCCGCTTAACCTACACACCCGTTGACATTAAGGGGCATGTATTATGGCTGATTCACCTAACCGACACATCCTTTGGCACTAAGGGACAATTTAGCATGTCCAATCCACCTAACCCGATATCTTTGGACAAAAGGTGTAATTTAGCAATGGCCATTCCACTTATCCCCCACATCTTTGGTCACTAAGGGACAAATTAGCATGGCCAATCCACCTAACCTGCACATCTTTGGAATTTGTGGGAAAACAGGAGCCCCCGCGGGAAGGCCGATGTAATTGAATGGGATTGAAGCACTGGGAGGTGAAGGGATGAATTGCTGTGCTGAGATAGAGTGCAATACTGGGGATATAATCACACATTTCAATTTTACACACTGACAGATTGGTCCCTGATCTTCAGATGCATCATGTTGTCCATGCCAGATACAAGAAGTGGAAGAGGAGAAGAGGCCATTCGGCCTATCACGTCTATTCTGCCATCCAACATCACCATGCCTCACCATGTTTACACACTTCACTTCTCCGCTCTTTCTCTTACTCATTAATCTATCCGCTCTCACAAATGTGTTTCAGTGATTGAACATAAAGGTTCATAACGGTAGTGAAGTAGAGGCAAAATATCAGAAAATGAAACTGGGAGGATTATGATGGGACAGTGCTGATTTAGATATTCATGGATGCCCGCAGAGACATTTGTAATTTACAAAATTAGGCTGCTTTTAGTAAAGTGTCCCGTTATTATTAAATGGATTGAAAAATAGCCATTGGGAATAGGTACCTTTCTGAGATGAGAAAGTGTCACTGAGAATACTTTCATTGTAGTTGACCCGAACGGTGCAGGTACAGCGAGCACCGCTTCTCCAAGTTTCCGCCGAGACGCTAATGTAACTCCTGACGGTGTAGGTCCCGTCTGGCTCCACTGTCCCCGAATCGGTCTGTCCCTCGGTATCCCGCCCTGAAACACTCCAGCAGATGGGAAAGGAATCGGGAGGCACGCCTCTGACCAGGCACATCAACAGGACTCTTTCCATGGCGGGAATCTCATCCAGCGGCGGGGTGAGGAGGAATATGGAGGGAGAACCCGCTAAATCCGGCAAATGAAACGGAGAACACTCATTAACTGGTGGAACAGGACACCTTACTTGCTCTGAGATACCCACTGCAATGGAATATTTATGGGGTTTACCTGTAATCACTAATTTCGAGCCATTTCCGAATATTTGGGTCATGTTCTGATAAATGTGCTTTGCACAGTAATACATCCCAGAGTCATTTATTCGGGAATCCGTAATGATTAGTGAATAAAGACGCCCTTTTTCAGAAATCTGGCTGGAAAATCTCCCCTGAGCTTGGCTGTGCTGGGACGCTCTGTAAATGAAATCCATACCGTTTCTCCCCCTCTGTCTGTACCAGAAGACAGGACCAGCAGCTTGACGCTGGATGCGGCAGTTGAGATTAACAAGACTCCCCGCAGGGAGCGTCTGAACCGGCGGAAACTGGGACACGCTGACCTGAGACATTGTACCTGGGAAAGAGAAAGAGAGAGAACAGCAGTCACCTCAGATTATGGAGCATTGGCTGAATCCCTACAGTGCAGAAAGAGGCCATTTGGTCCATCGAGTCTGCACTGATCACAATCCTACTCCCGCAATATTTACACTTCTAATCCCCTGTTAGGAAGGAGCAGTGTAGCGTGGCTATTCAAACTAACCCACGCACCTTTAGAATTTGGGAGAAAGAGGAGCAGCAGGAGGAAACCCACGCAGACATGAGGAGAACGTACAAACCCTGCACGGCCATCCAATCCTGGCGGTGTAATGTGATAGTGTTAACCACTGTGCCGCTGAGATGTTCCAGCACTTTCTATTTTTGCCTCCGTTGTTTTCCTCCGTTGACTTTGGGCGCCAAAGTCTGTTCGAGAATTTATAACTGAGTCTGAAGTTTTACTTGTAAAATTTTCTCTTCCACGTGGCCAATATTGTTAAGGGAGCCTATTCACACTGCATACCTCAGGAGAAATGGCAAATCCGATTATTTCCATTCTAATCATTGTTATGAACCGACGTTGCATTTTCTCAGTAACATTTGATTCATTGTTAAGTTAAACTTGCACGCTAAATCACAACTTAGAGAACCGCTGAAGCCCGGGATGGGGGACCGTTCAGCCCTTCCAATTTGAGTTAAATCTGTGAAAGATTTCGCTCACACTATTGAATTTCCCCCTTCAAATTTGTATCCAATCCCCCATTTTGATAGTTCCATTTCCCCCGTTTGAAAGTTCCTATAGGATCTACTTCCTCCAGCCTTTGAGGCAAAGACTTCCAGATCACAGCAGCTCAGATGCGTTAAAAAAATCCCCTAATTTCCATCTCTGTTACTATTACCAAACTCATATTCCCTTGGTTCCAGTAATTCCTGCCCATGCAAACAGTTTCTGCCTCTTCGCTCTATCCGCAACCTTCTCCCCATTCTATCTGAATATAATGAGGATATCTCACCCTGGAAGAGATGGAACAATGCACAGATACCGACGAAACCCATTGCCCTTGAGCGAGACCATGAGCGTCTGAGCCCTTGATATAAATTTCACTGAGAACTCGCTCTTGTTCTCTCTGTGTGGGGGAGGTGTGAAAGACGCACGCCTTGTACGTGAATGAAAACACGACAGGGGTTTGAAAATAGAACCGAGGTAGAGAGCTCTCCGCGGTTTTCCTGTTTATTACAGGCCCAGTGCTGGCGAGCATTCGGCATGTTCTCCAAAATGCCTCAAATATCTCACTCACATCAACTACACCAGACATGGAGGGCAGAGCGCGGTTCTTCTGAATCTGGTAAGGGTTCCCAGGTTGTGGAAAAGGTGCAGTTAACTTTTCACAACGAATGATACCAGAAATGAGAGCGTGCAACTGTCAGTGAGCCTTGAGGAGGTTGGTGTTCTGTATCTCTGAAGGAAAAATTGAAAATTGAGGGCTGATCTACTGAAATATTTGCAATTATGAAATGGTTCAACAAGGCAGAAGTAGGATTCCAAAATATTGCAGGATGAGTTTGTCACTAAGCAGGAATTCAGGACAAAAATGTAACTTGGAGGAATGGGGAGATATGGAAGTCGGTTGCGTAGAGAATACTTCTGATTGGATTAGAATTGATTTGGTTTCTAACTGTCACATGTATTTTAATAGAGTGAAAAGTATTGTTTCTTGCGCGCCATGCACTCAAAGCCTACTGTTCAGAGAGTACATACAACTGTTTGTAATTTTTATAAATGATCTGGGTGAGGGTATTGAAGGATGGATTAGTAAATTTGCAGATGACACTAAAGTCGGTGGAGTGGTAGATAGTGAAGAGGGGTGTTATAGTTTGCAGAGGGACTTGGACAAGTTGCAGAGCTGGGCCGAGAGGTGGCAAATGGAGTTTAATGTGGAAAAGTGTGAGGTAATGCACTATGGCAGAAATAATAAATGTGTAGAGTATAGGGCAAATGGTAGGATTCTTAGTAGTCTAGATGAACAGAGGGATCTTGGTGTGTATGTGCATAGATCCCTGAAAGTAGGCAGTCAGGTCGAGAAGGTTGTTAGGAAGGCATATGGAGTCTTGGCTTTTATTGGTAGAGGGATTGAATTTCGGAGCCGCAACGTCATGTTGCAACTGTACAAAACTCTAGTGCGGCCGCACTTGGAGTATTGTGTGCAGTTCTGGTCCCCACATTATAAGAAAGATGTGGAGGCATTGGAGAGGGTACAGAGGAGGTTTACCAGGATGTTGCCTGGTATGGAGGGCAGGTCTTATGAAGAGAGGCTGAGGGATTTGAGGTTGTTTTCGTTAGAAAGGAGGCGGCTAAGAGGGGACCTAATCGAAACATATAAGATGATTAGAGGTTTAGATAGGGTGGACAGTGATAGCCTTTTTCCTAGGATGGAGAAAGCTAGCACGAGGGGACACAGCTTTAAATTAAGGGGTGATAGTTATAGGACGGATATCAGAGGTAGGTTCTTTACCCAAAGGGTGGTTCGGGAGTGGAATGCCCTGCCTGCAGCAGTTGTAGATGCGCCAAGTTTGGTGGCGTTTAAGAGGTTAGTTGATAAGTATATGGAAGAGAAGGGAATGGTTTAGTTTGGAGGGGCATTGCTTTTTATATTGGTCGGCGCAACATCGAAGGCCGAAGGGCCTGTTCTGTGCTGTAATGTTCTATGTTCTATGTTCTAACCGATTTATTATTGTTACATGTACTGGAATAGAGTGAAAAGTATTGTTCCTTGAGCGCTAAACAGACAACACATGCCGTTCATAGAATATATAGATTTGATTTATTAATGTCGCATGTATTACAATACATTGGAAAGTATTATTTTTTACAGACAGAACATACTGTTCATCGAGAAGGAAAAGAGAATGTAGCGTCACAATCGTAACCAGACTGAACAGAAAGTTCAACATAATGCAAGGTGGGCGCATTTTTCGTTTATAATAATACGTGACAATAATAAATCAAACCAAATCAAATTAAAACGCGCCCTTTAAAAAAATCGCACTATTAAAATCGTTCTGATTATGGCGTTAGTTGCCCCATTTTCCTCCTCATGTCCGCTTGAGATGAATGACAGAGATATATTTTAACTGGGTAGCTGGATAGACAGAAAGGAGAGAAAGGAGTAGAAGGATATGTTGATGGGGTGGTAGAAAGAAGGAATGGGGTACTTCTGGAACATTGACAGCAGCTGATAGGTCGAATGGTCCAAAACTGTTCTGTGCTTTATATACAATTCTGTTCGAAAAACATGAAATCAAAGCCATCCTTTGGTACCCTGATATGTGAACAATTAGTGCTGCCTCCATGCTTTACATGCGTTGCAACAGGGCATTGTCCACATTATTTCAGAGACTTTACAATTGTCTAGTTTAATGTTGAGCTTGGCCCAAATATAGGATGTCCCCAGGTTCTTGGTAGCCGGTGATATGTCGTTTGCAAATGCACTTAATTTGATATGTAAGAGATTCAGTCAGGTTCGTGCAAAACGGGATGCTCAAAACTGACAATTGGTAAAGTTTGGATAAGTTAACTTATAGAAGCATCAAACTCCTATAGCGCAGAAGGAACGCCATTCAGCCCATTGAGCCTGCACTGCCAGCAAACACACCCAGGCGCTATCACCGTGATCCCACATACTTCACCTGCAAATTCCCCTGACACTAAGAGACAATTTAGCATGTCCAATCCACCAAACATGCACATCTTTATCCACAAAGGCACAATTTAGCATGGACAATCCGGTGTCCTGCACATTTTTGGATAGTTGTGGACAATTTAACTTGACCAATTCACGTAACCTGCACATCTTTGGACACTAAAGGACAAGTTTCTCATGGCCAATCAGACAACCATCACATATTTGGCCACTCAGGGACAATTTTGCACGACCAATCCAGAATACCTGCACATCTTTAGATACTAAGCCTAATAGAGGTGTATAAAATTATAAAGGGCACAGGTAGGGTGAAATTTTCTCCAGGTCGGACGTGACGAGAACAGGGGGTCTTAGATTCAAGGCTGAGGGGGGAGGGGGCAAGGTTCAACGCAAATGTCAGGGGAACGTATTTTACACAGAGGGTGGTGGGGGCCTGGAATGCCCTGCAAGTATGGTGGTTAAGGTGGACACGCTGGGAATGTTTAAGACTTATCTATATAGCCACGTGACTAGACTGGGAATAGAAGGAAGCAAACGAATGATCTAATTGGTCACATGAGCGGCACAGGCTTGCAGGGCCAAAGGGCCATCTTCTGCGCTGTACTGTTCTTTGTTCGAAGGGCAATTAAGCATGGTCTATTCACCTAATTGCACATTGTTGGGCATTGACATTTAAACTTACAGTGTGCTAATTTACAGATCCTGTCCCAGACACCTCATTCGCCATTTTGATTAATTCCTGTTGCTTCTTTTGACAAATTTTCTTAAATCAATGCCATGCAACTCTCGATATTTTGCCCTTTTCACAAATATGGTGTTCGTTCTTTTTTACAGAAATGACAAAACGTGATAGAACACAGAAACAGACAAGGTTCTAAACACAAAACCAAATAAAAGTAACGCGATTTGTTCTATTGAAGCTAAGCTTCGTCCTTTATCTTAATATAGGTTATCTTAATATCGGGAGAGTAATATTGTTTATTTATCATTGCGCTTCTAGAAAGCCAGCACACCCTTTACTGTGTAAAAAAACTTCCTTTATATGACAAACAAGCCTACTTAAATAGCAGGTGCCTTGTTACTTGTTCTCTACCATCCAAGACCATCTCTACACAGTTTAGTGGTGGCACTTGCTGTCGACAGTATGATGTTCAGTTGACATTCCTGATTAACAAGTAACCAAGGGGTGGTAGTTATAGGGCGGATTTCAGAGGTTGGTTCTCTACTCACAGGGTAGTAAGGGCGTGGAATGCCCTGCCTGCAGCAGTTGTGGACTCGCCAACTTTCAGGGCGTTCAAATGGTCAGTGCATAGGCATATGAATAACATTGGAATAGTTTAGGTTCGAGGGTCATTAGATTGGTTCCACTGGTCGGTGCAACATCGTGGGCCGAAGGGTCTCTGTAATGTTCTACATGCTATGTTTTATGTTCCATGTCCTACATTCTATTACTGATTAATCTGTGTACTTGGGCACAGTACATTTGGTCCCCAACTCCTAATAATCTATCATTGATCGCTTGAAAGATAAAGTTGGCCTGTGATGAGATACTGGGAAAATTATGCTAAATTCTCCGTAGAACAGGAAAATGAGACTTCAACGCATTGAAACAAAATATTTTGAAGGATGGTGACATGCCAGATCCAAAATAATTCGATTCCCCCTTGGCTGGAAAATATGTCACATAATCTCAGGGTAAAGAAATTGCTATTTCAGAATGAGAGGAGAAGAATTTTCTGCGCTAGAAGATATTGGATCTTTGGGATCCACCCAAGTGACCTGTCGATGTTCAGTCACTCATAACCCGATCCCTGGTGCAGTGAGACAGCGGTGCTATCCACTGTGTCACCGTGCCGCCCAGGAACTTAGACAATGGAGTAAAAATCAACAGTGACTGGCACAAGCGGGATCAATGAATTTCATGTTTTTGCTGGAAAATAGGAGCTCAAACTATGGATCAAACACCTAGGCTCAAAATTCAAATGTTAAAGATCAAAACACATTGTGTAAAATGTATTTTGAGTGGGAGCTACTCGTTCTATTATGAAACAAGAAACTAGTTAATATCTTTAAGACGCGAATATTAGAGGAACATGAATACAGATGTCTCAGTTTGACATCCCATTAAGATCAGCCGCTTTAGTGAAACAAAACCCGAATTAGGATACGGTTTAGAACACGGTTTTCCGTGATACTTACTGCAAAGCGTCAACATGCACCAACCTAACAGAACGAAAACGCTTAGAAACTGCTGGTGGATCAAATCTTTCATGTTTGTGAGACTCTCATTCGATAGTTGAACCAATGAGAATATTGAAACAGCAAAATCAATGTTTTACTCTCTCTACAAGGCCCTGTAGCAGTTATTCCACCTGGGAGCGTTCAAAAGAATAAGGAACAAAGCTGGTAGACCAGAGCTAGATCCATACATCTTAAACTGAAGGCCCTGGTAGAACGAATTAGTGCCACAACAGGTTGGGAGGTGAACAGAGAGGGTGCTCCTTCCGGAATGGTTGAAATGCTCTGCAAAAAAAGCTATGACCTTTCAAGTCAAGGAAAATACTCATGAGATTTTGCAGCAGAGAGCGGGGCTTGGCAGCAGATAGAGAAAGACAGAGAGGCGTTGGCTGTGGCCACGCTCGCATGGTATGACCTTAAGAAAGACGCCTCACTCACAGCCATTTCAGGGAGTGTGCAAAGCACAGCAAAGCAGAAATCGCTGGTCGAGATTCTGACAAGGTTGAGACAGAAAGTTGTCCGAGACAGCAGCTCAATGTGGTTTTTCGTTTGTTTACAGTTGAGGTGCTCCACCTACTCAACTGCCTCCAGACATCAGAAGCTGAGACACAATGTAAAACCGCAGACAGTTGAGCATTCGAGATAGATTTAGCAGCACAAAGAACCTGCTGGTTTACAGTTAATCCAGGAAACTATTCAAAAGAAAATTGGTCACTATTTGTAAGCATTCCTAGCGTTGAGTACAATTAGCAGAAACCCCCTCTGATTCACAGCAGACACAATCATTTCATCTGCAGGTCAGAGGAACTGCAGTTTGTACATTCTACACTCAAGCAGCAAATCACTGAGAGTCCCAACACAATTTCAATCAAGTCACATATAATTCATAGAATATTTTCAGTACTGTTTACGAGTCAGCCTGCATCAGGAATCGTGTGCAATCTCTTTACAGAATGAATTAGATTGAACAGAATTACATTATGGCAAGCTGGCACAGCTTTTAGCAGCGCTGCTTCACAGCGCCTGGACCCTGGCTTCGATTCCTACCTTGGGTGGCTGCGTGGAGTTTATACACTCTCCTCATGTCTGCGCAGGTTTCCTCAGGTGCACCGTTTCCTTCCACAATCTGAAAATGTGGATTGGCCCTGCTAAATTGCCCCTTCTTGCCCAAAGATGCATCGTTTCGCCTGATTAGCCATGCTAAATTATCCCTTAGTGTTCAAACATGTGCAGTGTAGGAGGATTGATCATGCCCAACTACCCTTTAGTGCCTTACGATGTGCCAGATAGATGGATTGGTAATGCTAAATTCATAGGATAGGATCATAGAACCCCTGCAATGTAGAGTTGCCCCTTAGGGTCCCATGGTGCGTAGGGCAAGATGATTTACCATGCTAAATTGATATGGAGATGCAGGCTTTGGACTGAATCGACCGTTAATGTCCAAAGATGTGCAGGTTAGGTTGATTGGCTGTGCTAAACTGTCCCTTAGTATCCAAAAATGTGCAAGTTTGTTGGGGGTGGGTGGGGGGGGGGATGGCCATGCTAAATTGCCCCTTAGTGTCCAAAGATGTGCAGGTTAGAGTGGATTGGCCATGCTAAATTGCCCCTATGTATCCAAAGATGTGCAAGTTAGGTGGATTGGCCATGCTAAATTGCCCCTTAGTGTCCAAAGATTTGCAAGGTAGATGCATTGGCCATGCTAAATTGCCTCTTAGTGTCCAAAGATGTGTAATTAGGTGGATTGGCCAAGCTTAGTTGTCCCTTAGTGTCCAAAAATGCGCGGATTCGGTGGATTGGCTGCGCTAAATTGGCCTTTAGTGTCCAAAGGTGTGCAGGTTAGGAGGATTGGTCGTATTAAATTGTCCCTTGGTGTCCAAAGATGAGCAGGTTACGTGGATTGGCTGTGCAAAATTGTCCCTTAGTGTTCAAAGATGTGTAGGTTAGGTGGATTGGCCATGTTAAATTGCCTCTTAGTGTCCAAAGATGTGCGGATTAGATGGATTGGCTATGCTAAATTGCTCCTTAGTGTCCAAAGATGTGCAGGTTAGGGTGGATTGGCCATGCTAATTTGCCCCTTAGTGTCCAAAGATATGTAGCTTAGATGGATTGGCCATGGTAAATCTGCGCTGTTATGGAGGTAAGGTGGAATGATGTGGATCTGGGTACATTGGTTCTTCCTCCTGCACAGTCGGCAATCTATGATTATATTCTGAATTCCTGCCAATTCACATATGAACACAGAGAGTTCTATCCCCAGATGACAGGGTCAGATTAACTGGCATTCTAAGATGAGAAAGTACCCCTCGAAGCTGCGAGACATTCTGATTTGGAAGCAAACCACCAACTATTCCATCACTATCCCGGTTACAAATCTGGCAACTAATCCCTAAAATGAACGGTGAGCGAACACAGGGGTTAAAAAGGGCGGGTCATCATGGAGTCATCAAATGATACAGTGCAGAAGGGTGTCATTCGGCCTATCGAGTCAGCACCGGTCACAATTCCACGCAGGCCCTATCTCCATCACCAACATATTTACCATAGCTAGTCCCTCTGATACTAAGGGGCAATTTAGCATGGCCAGTTCACCTAACCTGCGCATCTTTGGACAGCTCAAACCCAGAGAGTTTTGTCTCTTTCAGATACAGTGCAAATTATGACGGGCTGCGCAATGGAAAGTATGACACAAGATTGTTGCGGTGTGCCGGTGAATTCCACATTCACTTCTCACAGTGTGCGTCACAGCGATGAACAGACAGCATGTCTTCAGGGAGTGTTACAGTACGTTAATTCTGTGTTGATATATTTTCATTTTAGCAAAATTTCAATTCATTTGCGGGATGTGAATTCCTTAGCAAGGACAAAGTGTACATAGAACATAGAACATAGAACAATACAGCACAGAACAGGCCCTTCGGCCTTCGATGTTGTGCCGACCAAAATAAAAAGCAATGCCCCTCCTAACTAAACCATTCCCTTCTCTTCCATATACTTATCAACTAACCTCTTAAACGCCACCAAACTTGGCGCATCTACAACAGCTGCAGGCAGGGCATTCACTCCCTAATCACTCTTTGAGTAAAGAACCTACCTCTGATATCCGTCCTATAACTCATACCCCTTAATTTAAAGTTGTGTCCCCTCGTGCTAGCTTTCTCCATCCTAGGAAAAAGGCTATCACTGTCCACCCTATCTAAACCTCTAATCATCTTATATGCTTCAATAAGATCCCCTCTTAGCCGCCTCCTTCTAACGAAAACAACCTCAAATCCTTCAACCTCTCTTCATAGGACCTGCCCTCCATACCAGGCAACATCCTGGTAAACCTCCTCTGTACCCTCTCCAATGCCTCCACATCTTTCTTATAATGTGGCGACCAGAACTGCACACAATACTCCAAGTGCGGCCGCACTAGAGTTTTGTACAGCTGCAACATGATGCTGCGGCTCCTAAATTCAATCCCCCTACCAATAAAAGCTAAGACTCCATAAGCCTTCTTAACAACTTTATCCACTTGACTGCCTACTTTCAGGGATCTATTGACACATACACCAAGATCCTTCTGTTCCTCAACACTATTAAGAGCCCTACCATTAGCCCTATACTCTACACATTTATTGTTCCTGCCAAAGTGCATTACCTCACACTTTTCCACATTAAACTCCATTTGCCACCTCTCGGCCCAGCTCTGCAACTTGTCCAAGTCACTCTGTAAACTAAAACACCCCTCTTCACTATCTACCACACCACCAACTTTAGTATCATCTGCAAATTTACTGATCCATCCCTCAATACCCTCATCCAGATCATTTATAAAAATTACAAACAGCATTTTACAGCAAATTACAACAGTAGTAAGGCATTCGGTAATGTGCCCCATGGAACACTTCTGCAGAAAATGCAGATGTATGGGATTGAGGGTGATTTAGCTAATTGGATTAGGAATTGGCTAGCAGGTAGAAGACAGAGGGTGGCGATTGATGGAAGTTATTCATCGTGGAGTTCGGTCACAAGTGGTGTACCTCAGGGATCTGTTTTGGGGACCCTGCTGTTTGTAATTTTTATAAATGATCTGGGATGAGGGTATTGAAGGATGGATTAGTAAATTTGCGGATGACACCAAAGTCGGAGGAGTGGTAGATAGTGAAGAGGGGTGTTATAGTTTGCAGAGAGACTTGGACAAGTTGCAGAGCTGGGCCGAGAGGTAGCAAATGGAGTTTAATGCGGAAAAGTGTGAGGTAATTCACTTTGGCAGGAATAACAAATATGTGGAGTATATGGCTAATGGTAGGACTCTTAATAGTGTTGATGAACAGAGGGATCTTGGTGTGTATGTGCATAGATCCCTGAAAGTTGGCAATCAAGTCGATAAGGATGTTAAGAAGGCATACGGAGTCTTAGCTTTTATTGGTAGGGGGATTGAATTTCGGAGCCGCAACTTCATGTTGCAACTGTACAAAACTCTAGTGCGGCCGCACTTGGAGTATTGTGTACAGTTCTGGTCCCCGCATTATAAGAAAGATGTGGAGGCATTGGAGAGGGTGCAGAGGAGGTTTACCAGGATGTTGCCTCTTATGGAGGGCAGGTCTTATGAAGAGAGGCTGAGGGATTTGAGGTTGTTTTCGTTAGAAAGAAGGCGGCTAAGAGGAAACCTTATTGAAACATATAAGAAGATTAGAGGTTTAGATAGGGTGTACAGTGATCACCTTTTTTCTAGGATGGAGAAAGCTAGCACGAGAGCACATAGCTTTAAATTAAGGGGTGACAGTTATAGGACGGATGTCAGAGGTAGGTTCTTTACCCAGAGGGTGGTAAGGGTATGGAATGCCCTGCCTGCTGCACTTGTAGATGCGCCAAGTTTGGTGGCTCTTAAGAACATAGAACATAGAACATTACAGCGCAGTACAGACCTTTCGGCGCTCGATGTTGCGCCGGCCAGTGGACCCTCTAACCTAAACTATCCCAATATCATCCATACGCCTATCCACGGACCATTTGAATGCCCCCAAAGTAGGCATTTTGCATAACTGCTGCAGGCAGGGCATTCCACGCCCTCACTACCCTCTGTGTAAAGAACCTGCCTCTGACATTCGTCCTATAACTGCCAACTCTTAATTTAAAGTTATGTCCCCTCGTGTTGGTTATCACCATCCGAGGAAAAGGGCTCTAACTATCCACCCTATCCAGTCCTTTGATCATCTTATACGCCTCAATTAGGTCACCGCGTAACCTTCTTCTCTCTCATGAAAATAACCTCAGATCCATCAGCCTTTACTCATAAGGCCTTCCCACCATATCAGGCAACATCCTGGTAAACCTCCTCTGCACCCTTTCCAATGCTTCCACATCTTTCTTATAATGCGGCGACCAGAACTGTACGCAATACTCTAAGTGCGGCCGCACCAGAGTTTTGTACAGTTGTAACATAACCTCACGGCTACTAAATTCAATCCCTCTACCAATAAAAGCTAACACACCTAACGCCTTCTTAACAACTTTATCAAACTGGGTGCCAACTTTCAAAGAGTTATGTACTTGTATCCCAAGAACCCTCTGCTCGACAACACTATTAAGGGTCCTTCCATTAGCCCTATATTTCATATGCCTGTTATTCCTACCAAAGTGAATCACCTCACCCTTATCCGTATTGAATTCCATTTGCCACCTCACGGCCCAGTTCTGCAACCTATCTCTGTCCTTCTGCAAACTGTAACATCCAACCTTGCTGTCTACAACTCCCTCCGCTTTGGTATCGTCAGCAAATTTACTAATCCAACCCTCTACACCCTCATCTAGGTCATTTATAAAAATGACAAACAGCAGTGGCCCTAAAACAGATCCTTGAGGTACACCACTTGTAACTGCACTCCAGGTTGAATATTTCCCATCAACCACCACCCTCTGTCTTCTATCAGCTAGCCAATTCCTAATCCAAACTGCTAAATCACCTTCAATCCCATGCATCTGCACTTTCTGCAGTAGCCTACCATGGGGATCCTCATCAAACGCTTTGCTAAAATCCATACACACTACATCAACGGCCTTACCCTTATCTACCTCTTAGGTCACCTCCTCAAAAAACTCAATAGGGTTTGTGAGGCACGACCTACCCTTCACAAAACCGTGCTGACTATCTCTAATCAATTTATTTCTCTCTAGATGCTTATAAATCCTATCCCTTATAATTCTTTCCAAGACTTTGCCCACAACAGAAGTCAGGCTCACTGGTCTATAATTTCCAGGATGGTCCCTACTCCCCTTTTTGAACAAAGGGACAACATTTGCCATCCTCCAGTCTTCCGGCACTATACCTGTAGCTAACGACGACATGAAGATCAAAGCCAAAGGCTCTGCAATCTCCTCTCTAGCCTCCCAGAGAATCCTAGGGTAAATCCCATCTGGCCCAGGGGACTTATCAATTTTCATACCCTCAAGATTCGCTAACACCTCCTCCTTATGAACCTCAATTCTGCCCAGTCTACAACCTGGTATCGCAGTATTCTCCCCGACAACATTGTCTTTCTCCTGCGTGAATACTGACGAAAAATACTCATTCAGTGTCTCTCCTATCTCCTCAGGCTCCATGCACAACTTCCCACTGCTATCTCTGACTGGCTCCGATCTTGCCCTAACCAATCTTTTATTATTTATATACCTGTAAAAATCTTTAGGATTCTTCTTAATCCTATCCTATCTTAATCTCGTGTCCTCTTCTCACTCTTCTCAAATCCCTCTTCAGCTCCTTCCTGGCTAATTTATAGCTCTCCAGTGCCCTAACTGAGCCTTCACGTCTCATCATTATATAAGCCTCCTTCTTCCTATTCACCAGAGTTTCAACTTCCCTAGTACACCATGGTTCCCTCACTCGACCACTTCCTCCCTGCCTGGCAGGTACATATTTATTAAGGACATGCAGAAGCTGTTCCTTAAATATGCTCCACATTTCAGATGTCCCCAGCCCCTGCAATTTCCTGCTCCATCCTAAATCTCTCCTAATAGACTCATAATTACCTTTGCCCCAGCTATAACTACTGTTATTTGGTATGTGCCCAGCCCTTTCCATCACTAAGGTAAACGTAACCGAGTTGTGATCACTATGACCAAAGTGCTCACCCACCTCCAAGAGGTTAGTAGATAAGTTTATGGAGAAAAGGGAATGGTTTAGGTTAGAGGGTCATTGCTTTTTCCTAATTGGTCGGCGCAACATCGAAGGCCGAAGGGCCTGTTCTGTGCTGTAATGTTCTATGTTCTATGATTTTGTATTTGGCGAGTAAGCGTTTTCTTGTATCTTGAACACCGCCTTGGAGACCTCTTACCCGTCACTATACATCCCTCCACACACATTGTCTGCACCTGTAAAGACTTGATTAACTGTAAAGACTCGCATTCCAACCATTGTCTTGCAATCGTGTCTCTATCGATATAGACCGTGCTTGTCAACCCTCTCACCTCTCCTTTCCTCTCGCCTGAGAAAGGAGCAGTGTTTCAAAGGCTCGTAATTCCAAATAAACCTGCTGGACTTTATCCTGCTGTTGTGAGATTTCTTACTGTCCTACACAATATTGAAGATTCATTTCCATGGCAACGTTGTTATCATTGTATTATCATAGAATTCTACAGTGCAGAAAGAGGCCCTTCGGCCCATTGAGTTTGCACCGAACACAATCCTACCCAGGCCCTCCCCCCTTATCCCTATACATTATACCCACTAATCCCTCAAACTTACACATCCCAAGACGCTGAGGGGCAATTTCTTAGCATGGCCAATCAACCTGACCCACAAATCTTTGGACTGTGGGAGAAACCCGAGCACCCGGAGGAAACCCACACAGATACAGGGAGAATGTACAAACTCTACACACACAATGACCCGAACCGAGAATCGAACCCAGAACCCTGGAGCTGTAAAGCAACAGTGCTAACCACTGTGCTACCATGTCGCCCTACCAGAATGGTAGGATGCAATCTTTATGGAGTTTTGCATTTTTCTCTATTTTATTATTCAGATGTTACTAATTCTAAGTTTGTGAAGCTTTGCAAGAAAGTTTCCAGTTAGCGATAAAGGGTTTCTCTGCTCATGGCTACACCGCATAGGAGTCACATCAGTCTAATTGTTTAGTCTTCAATCAAGAAAAGCAATCGGATTTGGTTCAATCTGTAGTTTCACCTATTTTGTAAGTTCCATCTCCCAGACACTGGCAAAGTGTATTGCCGATTTAATAGATCTCCCATTTGAGTATCCCATTCTTGTTAACGAGAACTTTGTTTATATTATAAATAGAAATGCTGGATAAAATCAGCCGTTCTGGCAGATCCGTGGAGACAGAAACGCAGTTTCACAGTCATTCTCTCTTTCCACCATGACGCTCAGTGTATAAAAATTTTTGACCAAAGATCCTTCGACAGCACCTTCCGAACTCACGACCACTGCCTTGTAGAAGGACTGGAACTGCTTATGCATGAGAACACCACCATCTGCAAGTTCTCCTTCAAGCCACTCACCATCCTGAGTTGGAAATATATTGGCCGCCACTCGGCCAACATCCTGGAATTCTCTCCCTAACGGCCATTTTGTCAAACCATAGAAGGTGGACTGAAGTCTTTCAAGAAATCAGCTCGCTTCATTCGGGCCACTGAGGGTGGGAAACGAATTCTGACCATCCAGCGACCCCCATATCCCAGGAATGAATAAAAAAAATGAACATTTTACATTCATGTGAGTTGTGCAGAATTTGAACTGCGGTGTTGGGTTCTCTGAAACACATCTCAGTTTAGCATGAAGATCTTGGAATTAAAAAGGGATACATTGCGAGAACGCGTTACACAGAGTAATCTTATTCTTTCCAGCGAATAAGATGATGAGATGGTCTAATCGCCGTGTTTAAGTTTGAAAAATATTGTGATGAGTTGATGGAGGGAAACAGTGTCCTCTTACGGGGACGGAGTGGGGGGAGGTTTCCATAACATGGAGTCAGAGCTTTTAAATTACTGCCAGAGTGTTTACGGGTGACGTCATGGTGCGCTTTCCCAGTCTGGACTGGTATTGTGGATCACTGTCCCCCAAGAAATCTTGATGCAACGATAAATGTTATTTTGTTGGATTATGTTACAGGGCCCCGTGTTCAATTCCGACTCTGACACATGGCAAAAGATAAACACAACAGAAAACATTTGGAATTAAATTCTAATATATAATTAAAACCAGTCGTTGTTAAAAAAAAAATCCGTGTTGAAAAGTCACTCAGTTAGTTCAAAGGTAAATAAGGATGGCCAATACATACTGGTGAACCGGTGACGGCGCCATCCCATGAATGAACTAATTGAAGAAATAGTGAAGTTTCACCCTTGGAAAGAAAAGGGCCTCAAGCTTCCAATGTTTGCAATATCGAAATTGCGACGCATATACATCATCGCCTCAATGAAACGTCCTTTGAATTTCACTATCATAATGAACTATTTATTTTATTCAGAAGGCCAATGTCATTTACATCAATTGATGTATCGATTCATCAACTGATTTTGTTTATGCTTCACGCTGCCTCCGAAAAATAGCGAGGTTATTCAAGGACCCCACTTACCCCGGACAAACTCTCTTCCACCTTCTTCCGTCAGTAAAAAAAAACAGAAGTCTGAGATCAGGTACCAACCAACTTAAGAACAACTTCTTCCCTGCAGCCAACAGACTTTTGAATGAACACACCATTATTAAGTGTTCTTTCTCTACACCTATGACTGTAACATTGCATTCTGCACCCTCTCCTAACCTTCTCCCCTATGTACTCTCTGAAATGTATGTTTTGTTAGCAAGAAGCAATAATTTTCAGTGTATCCCAATCCATGTAACAATAATAAATCAAATCAAACCAAATTAAATCAATCATCTCCAAGAAACAACTTTTTCTTCCCATGATCTCTTCATTACAAAATACACATTATTTCCAGGACAACAGGCCACTGTCACAGTGTTTGTAATGTACATCAGCCTCTTCCGATCCACACTCTGCCCATCCCCCCACAACATGTTCTATTGTTATCTCCCTCCTGTGTTGACCCAATTTCCCCCTAAATGAGTATCTGATATTCAACTTAACCAAACCCTGTTGTATGGAGTTCCACATTCTATGCTATTTCTGGGAAAGGTGTTCTTTTGAACTTAACATTGGATCCATTAGGGAATAATGGATGCTGGTAGTCCAATGTTCTTGTGTCCCCTCACTTTCTATACGTACATACTTTTGAATCTTTCATACCTTCCAAGATCGATTTTAGGTCACAACCCCCCCCCCCCCCCCCCCCCCCCCACATCCCAGTCGAATTTTTTGTACTGTAAAGAACAAAGAACAACACAACACAGCACGGTAAACAGGCCCTTCGGCTCAACAAGCCCGCGCCGCCATTTTAACATTTTGACTGCTCTCTTCTACCTATGATATTTGTCTACGATTAATGGACTCCACAATAAAGGAATCATAACCAGATTGAGGGATGACTAATTTAGGGACAATTTGCTCATGCTCAATTTTAACTGATATCATAACATTCCTGATATCAATCTAATCAAATTGTTGCCCACAGTTAAACATTATCCATCATTTCTATGCAGATATCCCGTAACCTGGTAATCCAGATTCAATGAACACATTTCGACAGTTTGGACTTATAAACGCAATGCTTGATTTTGGAAACTTGTCGGTTCTTTGGATGCTCTCCTTCCTGCTGAAACCCAAATGAAAAATGCGTAATACATTAAAAATTTCGTAAGATAGGAACATGCATTAAGAGGCTCTGCAGTAATCAGATACGACCAAATGTCAGAGTTCTCTTGACATGGTGCAGGTTCCATTAGATGTTAAGAAAGCCCACTAGGCGATAAGCCGTGCTCCTTTACTCCTCGTTATTGATAACTCAGCCAGAAATAACATTTTGAGATGGTGGTCCGTTGGGCAGACTCCATCAACGCCTCTACTTTCTAAGGAGGCTCAGGAAATTCGGCATATCCCCTTTGCCTCTAATCAAATGTGAATGAAGCAACACAATAAAACATCCTCTCCGGATGGTTCACATCGTGGTCTGGCTCCTGTTCCAACCAAGATCGCAAGACTCTAATACTAAGGGCTACGAATGAAACGCAGTCCATTGCACAAAACAACCTCTTTTCCAAAGCAGCGGGAAATGTAAACAGAGTCAATGGATATTAAAATGAATTCAAATAGATTTTGAAGTTGGTGTTTGGACCAAGCAAGGAATAGATTTAGGGTTTCGCTGTCCATTCTGAACATTGGCTTTGTAACAATAAGCACGGAGAGAAAAATAAAATAAATAGCTAATAACTATGAAATAGCCATAAATTTTACTTCGAATAATAGATGACAGACGTGTATCCTCCACTCACTACGTACCTAATTCTTCATTATTCCCCATTAGATTTCCACATAGAGACAACTTTCAAGACGCAGCGTTTTATTGGGACAGGTCAAATTAATGTTGAGTTCCTTAGTAAGGTTAGTGATACAGAAAGGATTAATATATGGCTTATCGCTGGTGTTGAGGTCAGTGTTTGGTTTATTGCAAGGGTTAACCTTAGGGTTATTGCTAGTACTAGGCTTAGGTCAGGGATAAGATTAGTGTGATACTGACCCAGATCATGGATTTGCTGCCGTGGTTTGGGGAATAACCCACGGGAGAATGCGTAGAAAACCAGCAATAACACATCACCCCCACCATCATCACCCCCTCACTTCACAACCCACTCTCACATCACCCAAACCCAATCATCTTCTTAGTTTGAATGGCCATAATAAGTTGGCTCTTTCGCAGACAGAAAAGAATAGTGTGGAAATTGGAAAGGGGAGAAAATGATATAGGATGCAGATACACACATAATGGATATAAAGTTTAGCTGAACCATAAATACAAAAACTGTCTGAGTGACGCCCAAATAAATCGATTTGAAAAGCCGAGCGGCTCTGTTGAATTATCATCAACGTTAGTTGGGGGGACACTTGTACTCCTGTGAATGACTGTGGTGTTCACATTATGGAATGAATATAGAGCGCTTGGGGAATTTGCGACAAGGAAACGTTATTGGGATTTTATTGAAACAGAGAGTTTGTTATTGTCAGGAAAGATGGGACAGTCGAAGCTCTTTCGTTTGAACCTGACACAGAGACATTTCAGATGTTGAAGCACAACTGACATAGAACATAGAACATAGAACAATACAGCACAGAACAGGCCCTTCGGCCTTCGATGTTGTGCCGACCAAAATAAAAAGCAATGCCCCTCCTAAATAAACCATTCCCTTCTCATCCATATACTTATCAACTAACCTCTTAAACGCCACCAAACTTGGCGCATCTACAACAGCTGCAGGCAGGGCATTCCACTCCCTAATCACTCTTTGAGTAAAGAACCTACCTCTGATATCCGTCCTATAACTCATACCCTTAATTTAAAGCTGTGTCCCCTCGTGCTAGCTTTCTCCATCCTAGGAAAAAAGGCTATCACTGTCCACCCTATCTAAACCTCTAATCATCTTATATGCTTCAATAAGATCCCCTCTTAGCCGCCTCCTTTCTAACGAAAACAACCTCAAATCCTTCAATCTCTCTTCATAGGACCTGCCCTCCATACCAGGCAACATCCTGGTAAACCTCCTCTGTACCCTCTCCAATGCCTCCAAATCTTTCTTATAATGTGGGGACCAGAACTGCACACAATACTCCAAGTGCGGCCGCACTAGAGTTTTGTACAGTTGAAACATGATGCTGCGGCTCCTAAATTCAATCCCCCTACCAATAAAAGCTAAGACTCCATATGCCTTTTTAACAACTTTATCCACTTGACTGCCTACTTTCAGGGATCTATTGACACATACACCAAGATCCTTCTGTTCCTCAAAACTATTAAGAGCCCTACCATTAGCCCTATACTCTACACATTTATTGTTCATGCCAAAGTGCATTACCTCACACTTTTCCACATTAAACTCCATTTGCCACCTCTCGGCCCAGCTCTGCAACTTGTCCAAGTCACTCTGTAAACTAAACACCCCTCTTCACTATCTACCACACCACCAACTTTAGTATCATCTGCAAATTTACTGATCCATCCCTCAATACCCTCATCCAGATCATTTATAAAAATTACAAACAGCAGGGGCCCAAAACAGACCCCTGAGGTACACCACTCGTCACCGAACTCCACGATGAATATCTCCCATCAACCACCACCCTCTGTCTTCTATCTGCCAGCCAATTCCTAATCCAATTAGCTAAATCACCCTCTATTCCACACATCGGCATTTTCTGTAGAAGTCTTCCATGGGCCACCTTATCAAACGCCTTACTAAAGTCCATATATACTACATCAACCGCCTTACCCCCATCCACCTCTCTGGTCACTTTCTCAAAAAACTCAATGAGGTTAGTAAGGCATGACCTACCCTTCACAAAACCATGCTGACTATCCCCAATCAATTCATTTCTCTAAATAACTATAAATCCTATCCCTAATAATTCTCTCCAATACCTTGCCCACAACAGAAGTAAGACTCACTGGCCTATAATTCCCAGGAAGGTCTCTCTTCCCCTTCTTAAACAATGGGACCCCATTCGCCATCCTCCAGTCCTCCGGAACCACCCCCGTAACCAACGAGGACCTGAAGATCAGAGCCAGAGGCTCTGCAATCTCCTCTCTAGCCTCCCAGAGAATTCTAGGGTAAATCCCGTCCGGCCCAGGGGACTTATCCAACTTCAAACCCTCGAGAATTTCTAACACATCCTCCCTATCTACTACAATACTTCCCAATTTGCAACCCTGTACCTCAGTGCTCTCCATAGCTACATTTCCAGCACTCTGCGTGAATACCGAAGAGAAATAGCAGAGACTGTGCAATTAATAATCACATGAAGTTTATTACTTATTATTGTCACAAGTAGGCTTGCATTAACACTGCAATGAGAAATAAATACATGTGTAAGCTTTGAAGCAAAAACAAAGGTTGTTAACAAATAACCAATAATAGGAGGAACACGTTAATGGCCACCTCTCTCAGATGAGACACTTCCACTCACGGGATGTTGACTGGGGTTGATGTGAACGGCGCAGATACACCGAGCTCCGCTTCTCCAATGCTCCACCGGGCGATGTATGTACCTTCTGATTGTACAATTCCATCTCGATCGATTGCATTAGAATCAATCCTGCCCTCCATAAGCAGCTCAAAGACATTCCAACGGATGACTCAGAGATCGGGATCCACACTCTTCACGAAACATACCAAAGTGATCATTTCCATCTGGGGAATTTCAACCAGTGGTGGAGTCAAGAGATAGATGATTGGAGTTCCTGGAGTGATTGAAGGGTAAGATTCAGGCCCTATTGAACATACACTTCTTGGTAATTCGTGATAAAATTGAGAAAATAATCTTTGTTTCAACCTGTAATGAACAATGTGGAGCCGCTTCCGAACAATACAAGGCATCCCATTCAACTGCACAGCAATACAGCCCCGAGTCATTGGCCTGGATTACAGAGATGATTAGGGAATAGAGAGTTAATTTGTCATCCCGTCTCCTGTAAATCTCCCGTTTGAAGGGTTGCTTTTTCTCATGTTGTGGAGCAGTTGTAGATGCTCCCCTTGCCACCATTCATACCAATAAACAACTCCCCCATACCAATCAGCTCGTGTGACAATGCATCTTGTATGTGCATCCAAGCGGTGAAATCCGGATTGCTGGGGTCTGGGACAAAACTGCCGGAGATACAATGCCTGAAACGTTATCACTCCCTGTTTTGCAACGGCAGAAAAGGAGATCATTATTCCTCTGAAGAATTGGCAACAACAAAATATAACATACACCATCCTTTCATCAACAAATCACACTGAGTTCAAATGTTGATGGTTGGATTCGAACCAATAACTGGAACAAGGGAGGAAGAGGAACAATGCACAAGCAATGAAGGGTAATGTGTTTTGTTAATTGCAGCACAACAGCTGCGATTGCAAGGTTGGAAAAGGAGGAAAAAAAATTGAGCGAGGGCCAATGTGATACTGACCCAGCTAATAGATCACAGAACCCTATAGTGCAGAAAGAGGCCCTTCGGCCCATTGAGCCTGCACTGAACACAATCCCACCCAGGTCCTATCCCCATATATTATACCCACAAATCCCTCTAACCTACACATCCCTAGATACTAAGGGGCAAGTTCTTAGCATGGCCAATCAACCTAACCTGCACATCTTTGGAATGTGGGTGGAAACCGAGTATCAGGTGGCAACCCATGTTGACACGAGGAGAACGTGCAAACTCCATACAGACAGTGACCCGAGCCGGGAATCGAATCCAGGATCCTGCAGCTTTTGAAGCAGTAGTGCTAACCACTGTGCTACCATGCCGCTCCAAATCATGGATTTGGTTTGGGGAATAACCCACTGGAAAACGCGTGGAAAACCAGCAACAACACATCACTCCCTGCCATCGTCACCCCCTCATTTCGCAATCCATCCTCACACCACCCAAATCCAACCAACCTCTTGTGTTTATTGCCCGTAATAAGTTGTCCCTTTGCGTGCAAAGATGCATCAGTTAGATGGATTGGCTAAGGCAAATTGCCCCTATCTGCCCAAAGATGAGTAGATTAAGTGGATAGTCCCTTAATGTCCAAAGATGTGCGATTAGATACAGATATGAAGATGGAGCCTGGGTGGAATTGTTGTCAGAGTTCACTGGGTCGAAAGGCCTCCTTCTGTTCTGTAGGGATTCTATGATTTTATGATTTTGCTGATTGGTGCCTGAGGACCTTTTACCTCCCAAATGGGCAGATTGACTGTTTCTGTTGACCATCTCTTCTGAGATATTAGAGAATAGAGACACGTGAGTGATTTGGAAGAATTAATTCATTCAACAGACAATTATTGTTAGTGTCATAATTAGGCATGCATTTACACTGCAAATGAAGTTACTGTGAAAATCCCATAGATTTTTTATCGTATTAGCACGTTCCTGTTTGATCCGTATTTTCGTATCTCATGAGACCTGAGATCCCAATTTTGTCCATCTTACTCTTTAATTGACCTAATAGTATTGCAGCCACATCCAATACTGAAGGTGGCGCTGTTCGCATACATTCCCACAACACAAATTAACTCTGATCAACACCAGCACAGCCACGTTAGGCGATGCTGTTGACAAATACCACGTCTACATGAGATGGCTCTGTTCACAGTCACTCCCAATTTAATGGTTTCTCTCAAAGAGTCACTGCATCTACCGTTGGTGAATATGTTCTATCTCTTTACTTAGGCAATCCTGTTCACTGTGATTCTCTCTAAAGTAGCTGAACATAGAAACATAGAAACATAGAACATTACAGCACAGAACAGGCCCTTCAGCCTTCGATGATGCGCCGACCAATATAAAAAGCAATGACCCTCCAAACTAAACCATTCCCTTCTCTCCCATATACATATCAACTAACCTCTTAAACGCCACCAAACTTGGCGCATCTACAACCGCTGCAGGCAGGGCATTCCACTCCCGAACCACCCTCTGGGTAAAGAACCTACCTCTGATATCCGTCCTATAACTATCACCCCTTAATTTAAAGCTGTGTTCCCTCGTGCTAGCTTTCTCCATCCTAGGAAAAAGGCTATCACTGTCCACCCTATCTAAACCTCTAATCATCTTATATGTTACGATTAGGTCCCCTCTTAGCCGCCTCCTTTCTAACGAAAACAACCTCAAATCCCTCAGCCTATCCTCATAAGACCTGCCCTCCATACCAGGCAACATCCTGGTAAACCTCCTCTGTACCCTCTCCAATGCCTCCACATCTTTCTTATAATGTGGGAACCAGAACTGCACACAATACTCCAAGTGCGGCCGCACTAGAGTTTTGTACAGTTGCAACATGACGTTGCGGCTCTGAAATTCAATCCCCCTACCAATAAAAGCTAAGACTCCATATGCCTGCTTAACAACCTTATCGACTTGACTGCCTACTTTCAGGGATCTATGCACAAATACACCAAGATCCCTCTGTTCATCAACAGTATTAAGAATCCTACCATTAGCCCTATACTCTACACATTTATTATTCCTGCCAAAGTGCTATTACCTCACACTTTTCCACATTAAACTCCATTTGCCACCTCTCGGCCCAGCTCTGCAACTTGTCCAAGTCTCTCTGCAAACTATAACACCCCTCTTCACTTTCCACCACTCCATCGACTTAATGGCATCTGCAAATTTACTAATCCATCCTTCAATACCCTCATCCCAGATCATTTATAAAAATTACAGCAGCAGGGGCCCCAAAACAGACCCCTGAGGTACACCACTTGTCACCAAACTCCACGATGAATATCTCCCATCAACCAGCACCCTCTGTCTTCTATCTGCTAGCCAATTCTTAATCCAATTAGCTAAATCACCCTCTATCCCATACATCTGCATTTTCTGCAGAAGTCTTCCATGGGCCACCTTATCAAACGCCCTACTAAAGTCCATATATACCACGTCAACCGCCTCACCCCCATCCAGCTCTTTGGTCACTTTTTCAAAAAACTCAATGAGGTTAGTAAGGCACGACCTACCCTTCACAAAACCATGCTGACTATCCCCAATCAATTCATTTCTCTCTAAATAACTATAAATCCTATCCCTAATAATTCTCTCCAATACTTTACCCACAACAGAAGTAAGACTCACTGGCCTTTAATTCCCTGGAAGTTCTCTCTCCCCCTTCTTGAACAATGGGACCACATTCGCTATCCTCCAGCCCTCTGGAACCACACCCGTAACCAACGACGACCTGATGATCAGAGCCAGAGTCTCTGCAATCGCCTCTCTTGCCTCCCAGAGAATCACTGGGTAAATCCCATCCGGCCCAGGGGACTTATCCAACTTCAAACCCTCAAGAATATCTAGCACATCCTCCCTATCTACTTCAATACATTCCAGTTTGCAACCCAGTACCTCAGTGTTCTCCATAATTACATTTACATCACCCTGCGTGAATACCGAAGAGAAATATTTATTCAGTACCTCTCCAGCGTCTTCAGGCTCCACGCAACGGATGAATGGTTTGATGAACGGTTTCATCAAATCTCTTTTACCATTTCCTTCTTTCCGAGATAGAAAATGCATGCATCTCCACACTCTTCACACAACAGAAGACTCCATTCCAAGTGCCAAGATGGCAAATCGCTTCTGGGCACTTCTGACAGCCGTGATACCCTTCCTGTGTTTTTCCATCCATAATTGTGCGCAACATCCCTGCTTTGAAATGACGAGAATTTTCAAAGGCTTACATATAAATTGCAGTCTGAACGTTCAATTCCTCTGTAGAGAAACGAATTGATTATTTTTTACCAAATGACCCTCTCAATTCATCCTGCCAAATTCAATGTTTCATTATCTGCTGTTCTCTATCTCTTCAATCATTCATCCCCTTTAAGTTTTTAACCATATTTCTTATTGGTGCCTGAGCTCTTCATAACGGAATGCATCACTTCATTCTTCTGGATTAACTTGGATCAGCCAAGTGGCTGGTTATGTTTGCCTGAAGTCAATTAGACCAGATGACTATTAGTTGCAGAAGCAAAATTAGGCCATTCAGTCTTTCGCGTCTGCTCCACCATCCGGTCATGACTGATCGGTTTCTCATTCCATAGAAAGCCTACAGTGCAGAAAGAGACCACTCAGTCAATCGAGTCCGCACCGGCAACAATCCCACCCAGGCCCTATCCTCTATTTTACCAGCTAATCCCTCTCACCTACGCATCCCATGACACAAAGGGACAATTTAGCACCGCCAATCCACCTAACCTGCAACCTTCGAATCGTGGGAAGAAACTGGAGCACCAAGAGGAAACCCACGTGAACATGGCGAGAATGTGCAAACTGTGCACAGACAGTGACCCGAGTTGGTAATCGGACTCAGATTCCTGGAACTGTGAAACAACATCACTATACTACTCTGCCGCCCAATCCCCTGCCTTTCCGCTGTAACATTTGATTCTCTAATCAATCAAAAACGCATGAATCTGTTAAATAGACTCAGTGACCTGGCCTCCAGACTCTTCTACGGCAATGAATTTCACAGATTCACCACCCTCTGGCTGAAGACACTTCTCCACACCTCAGATCTTAAGAATTGCCCCGTTACTCTGAGATGTGCTCTTGGATCCGAGTCATTGCTGCTAATGGAAGCATCTTCTATACATCCACTCGATTCAGGCGTCTTAGTGTTCTGCAAGTTTCAATGAGGTTCCCCCACCCTTCTAAACTCCATTGAATACAAAACCATAGTCCTCAAACGCTCCTCATATTGTCCGACAGATGTAACCTTCCAATTCCCCCAGGATCGTTGTAAATCTCGCCTATCCCCTTTTCAATAAGGCCTCTTTCTGCAATGTAGGGATGCTATGGATCTTAAACCTTTTCAATAATGTTTTATCCTTCCAATAATGAGGTGACCTCAACTCCACACCGTATGCTTGTTGTGGACACCTGAGTGAACCGCATTCAGCTCCATCCTCAGAACACACTCTCAGGCCCCTTTCGCCCTCAAACCTCACACTCAGGTCCACTTCTCCCTCAGACCCACAACACAGTACCCTTTTTCCTCACACTTTCCACTGCACCCCCCTCCCTGCTCAGACCTCCTACTCAGGCTCTTCTGGCCATGCGTCCTTGCACCGCTGTTCCAGGGAGGACACTGGATTCTTGGCACGGCTGTCACCTGCTACCATGCACTAGCATTGATACAATCACCTCGATAGGAAATGTTAGCAATTAGGTTTCTGGGATACTTTCTGTATATTGGGAGAACAAAAAAGAAAATTAGAAAAAAAGAAAATAAGAACAGTACAACGCAAGAGCAGGCCGTTCAGCCACCGAGCCTGCGTGGATCTAGATGTAGAACAACCGCCTCTATCCCTCGGTTATTCGCCTCTTGATTTATCTGTCCAGATAGATAGATAGATAGATAGATAGATATGTAGATAGACGAATAGATAAATAGATAGATAGATATAGAGATAGATAGAGAGAGAGAGATAGAAAGCGAGAAAGAGAGAGAGAGTGTATGTGTATGAGAGCGAGAGATGGTGAAAGAGAGAGAGAGAGACATGGTGAGTGCGTGTGTGTCTCTGTATGTGTGTTTGTGTGTGAGAGAGAGAGATAGAGAAAGATGGTGAGAGAGAGTTTTCAATCCGATCAATCTTTGAACTCTAACGTTTTCCCTCATTCCAATGTGATTCAATGGTTGGAGGGAGGCCAATCTTCAGCATTCCCTCACTGCTCACATGTATTTCAGCAGTTACTATCCACCCTATCCAACTTGTACAGTGAGGCCTTTGCCCCTTGTCCTCCCTACTTATTGCATGCACTCCTGTCTCCAACATCTCTGCCTTCACACCACCTACACAATCTTTCTGGATTTGTGGAAAGTTGGCAAGGCCAAAGATTTCCTTCAGTCAGAGAAGTGAACCTCTGGATAACTTATACTGCACTGAGTGACACTGGCATTGTTTAGAATCTAAAGTTCCAACAAACTCTTTGCTCAGTCCGACCAAATTTCCAGGGGCATTAATGTCATCTAGTGAGATCTGGATAAGAAAGGAAGGAACAGCTGGCATGACGGGATAGTGAGCATCGTCTTTTATGCAGCTGCCACTCTGTGTCTCAGGGCTGTGGCAGATTCTAAAATGGATCAACTGGAAACATTTCTTGCACCTACTGCTGGGGAGCCTGACCCTTGTGTGAACTCACCCTTCCCATTCCTCTCCCTGACCTGGTGTGGGACTGTGTATGAAGGGAGTTCCCAGGAGGTGTTCCAACATCCATGGGAGTGACGTTAGCATTCCTTTAAGGAAATATATATATATATATATATATATAATCATGATCTCTGCAGCTCTTACAATTAGTTTTTCTCAGCTCATAGCCTTAGGTGTTGTCATTGGTAGGATGAGAAAAAGGTGTGGCAATGAGGTGAACAAGGGTTGGTTTTAAATTGTTTTGGTCGCTGTGTTATAAGCATAGCGAAATTAAGTCTCTCTGTCTTCTGTTTTACTTTATTTATTTGTCAATAGAAACTTTTGATGCAGCGTTATAGTCGAAGAAAAATTGATTCTATTTACATAAAGAAATTTATAAACAATGAACAATCGCATCAGTAACTGGAGTTACAGAATATGCCATTGAAGATTAAGGAAAAACAGGGAATTACTTAGTGTGTTACTTCACACTTGCATGGCCTTAACACTGTAGAATATCTTTCACAATGCTGAAGAAACTCGTTAGACATTTGACAAAATGAGTCAGTCTTTCAATTCTGTGGCCAGTATGCGAGGAATGTTCAGCAGTTTGACGAGGATGAAATTGCACCCATGTTGATTTCCACAGGGCAGAACATACATCTGTAATTCCAGTCTCATCACAGAAAAAACACAAAGATTCTCATTTCCGGATTTTCTTTTTTGACATTTTTTGCAATGCAGCTAAATCCAGGGAGGCATAGAGAGGTCCACCCTGAGACTGGGAAATGTATTCAACAGAAATGATTAAAATAAAGAACTGTTTCTCAAAATTCATTTCAATGTATTTTATTATAAGGGGTTCAATATACTCAATTGTATTCTACGCTGCGTTTTCAAGTTTGTCTCTGTTTGACCGTGATCCCCTGTGTGTTAAGAGTTGAACTCTGAATTGAAATGTCATACAAGCTATAGAATCTATAAGGACATAGAAATATCTGGCGCCAATGACCACTTGTATATGAACAGTTTGAAGTCTATTTAATATAGTACAGATAGGCTTACATTAACTCTGCAAGGAAGTTACTGTAAGAATTTTCTCTTCGCCACATCCTGGTGCTTGTTTAGATGCACTGAGGGAGAATTTAGCATCGCCAACGCACCTAAATGGCATATCGTTTGGACTGTGAGCAGAGCATCTGGAAGAAACACATGCACACACAGGGAGAACATGCAGACTCGGCACAGACAGGTACCTAAGCTAGGAATCGACCCAAGGTCCCTGATGTTGCGAGAGAGCAGTGCGAGCCACTGTACCACCGTGCCGCTGCAGTAAGTTGTCAGACTACATTCAGTAACACACAGCCCACTTAAATTTTGCCAACGTGACAAATATTCCACAATTCTTCACAGGCAGATAGACATGTAGGTGAAGGAGCCAAAGAATATGGGGAGAGGGCGCCATCAGGCTCTTGAATTAGGTGATCAGCTATGATCATGGTGAATGGCGAAGCAGGAGCAAGAGAAAGGCTGGTATCTTTCTGCTCCTATTTTGAATGTTTCTATGTCAAATGGCCAACGGATGAATGAGGAAAATCTCACGCCATTATCTGTCGCTTGTTGTCCACTACAGGGCAGCACTGTAGCACAGTGATTATCACTGGTGCTTCACAGCCCCAGGGACCTGAGTTCGATTCCTAGCTTGGGTCACTGTCTGTGTAGAGTTTACACATTCTTCTCGTATCTGCACGAGTTTCCTCCGGCTGCTCCGATTTCCTCCCATGGTCCAAAGATGTGCGGGTTAGGTTGATTGGCCGTACTAAAATTATTCCTTTGTGTCCTGAGATGCGTATGTTAGAGGGGTTAGCAGGCGAATATTGGGGTAGGAACTGGGTGGGATTGTGTTTGGTAGAGACTCGATGGGACAAATGGCCTCTTTCTATACTGTAGGGTTTCTATCATCTATGTTAATGTCAACATATTCATGAAACCAACCGCTGCAAGAGTGTCGCATTTGCTGAAGATAAGGAAAACATGCTGTGGTCAGAAATAGTAAGTGTACCCATTATGGCTAATCCAACTAAACAAAGGAGGAGACAGCCATTCCCTGGTTCATTCCTCCGGCCAGTACTTTGACCAATCAGTCAAACGACCTCTTTCAACTATTTAGCAGGAAGTTAATAAGGCAAATGGCATGTTGTCATTGATAGACTGAGGATTTGAGAACAGGAATGAGACATTTTACTACAATTGTACAGGGCGTTGGTGAGAAGCCATATATGCAGTTCTGGAATTCTTGTCTGAGGAATGATATCCTTGCTATAGAGAGTGAATGTTTATCAACTGATTTCTGGTTGGCGGATCTAATATATGAGGAGAGACTAACTCGATAGGATTGTATTGACTGGAGATAAGAAGATTGAGAGGGGACTTCAAGGAAACATAAAATTCTGAAAGGACTCGATAGGGTAGATTGAGAAGCAATTTTGCCGGTAGTTAAGGTGTCCAGAACAAGGAATAATAGTTTGAGGTTATAGGGGAAACCTTTTAGAACTAAAATGAGGAGACCTAGAGGGTGGTGAATGTATGGATTCATACCACAGAATATTGTTGAGGCCAAAACATTATGTGATTTCAGGAAGAAATTAAATATAGTTCTTGGGATTGAGGGGATCAAATGGTATGGGGAAAGGAGAATCAGATTGTTGAATTTGATTATCAATCATTGTCAAAATGAATAGTTCGAAGGCCCGAATGGCATATTCCTTCTTCAAGTTTCCATGTTAACAATTGTAGGCAGATAATTGGCAATTATCAGTTAACTGGAGCATTCTCCATAAAAAAAGGCTGCAACCAATCAAAATCATTTTGTGAAACAGGTAAATTGTCTTCTCAGGAAATACCTGAGTCGAGTGCATGTCAAGGTGTTAGCATAAATATATATTAAAGTGTATGTGTGTCTATTTGTATACATCGATATATATCTGAACATATTGTACGTCTACATGCATGTATGGATAAATATTAGATCGTGTTGCAAATGTGTGCGTATAGAAAAGTATCTGAGTGTGTTTTTCTGTGTTTCTCTATACATAAGTACCTGAGTGTTTGTGCATCGATATATATCTGAGCGTTTGTGTGCGCCCAATTGTTAAAATATGTCAGATTGCATTGGTGCAACGCCTGTCCAGGATAGATTCATGTTTGATACACACTTCCACGTTTTGATTTATATTCCTGAAAAACATGTAAGAATCTTTGAGCAATGCAACCAGAAAAATCTCATTCAGTCTATTATGCCGAGACTCGCTCTTCAAAATAGCGATGCTATTCTGCTCACCATTTTAGCCCTCGCCCTTTCTGGATTTCACCTTCATGTCAAGAAGTGATTTCCCTTTTGAAGTTTATTATTTACTCCCATCTTCCTTTTTGGAGACTGAATCTAAGAATGGAAGTGAGATCAGTTCTACAATGCAGACACCTCACAAACAGGCCATAGACAAGAGGTGAAACTGACATCTTTGCCCAGAAGGGCGGTGAATTAATTTACCTCACTTTGCTCCAGGAAGCCTATTATCAATCTATATCTAACTCCTCACGTAAGAGTTATATTTAAATTTTCCATCCTGATGTCAGTAACATTATAATTCAATATTAATCCCCCATGATCATATAGCAGTACGCTCGACGGATTGAGTGGATTAACTCTTCCCATTGTTTCTTTTTTATATGAGTTAAGAGAAAATATTGAACTTGGATTTTTGGGAACGATTTCAACTCTTTTTATAACTCGGAAAATAATTACCTGGCCGTGAATCTATTCAAATCATACAATCCTACAGTGAAGAAGGAGGACATTTAGCTCATGAAATCGTCACTGACTCTCATCTTACCCAGGCCCCCTCCCCGAACCCCCGTACTTACCCGCAAATCCCCCTAACCTATGCACCTTAGGATGCTAAGGGGCAGTTTAGCATGGCAAATCCATCTAATATGCACATTCTGGACAACAACTGGGCAATTTAGCATGACCAATCTATCTAAAACACACATTGCAGGGCACTAAGAGTCAAATTAGAATGGCCAATCCAACTAATCGGCACATTGCTGCACACTAAGGAGTAATTTAGCTTGGCCAATCCAACTAAACCACACTTTGATGGACATTAAGGGGCAATCCAATGAACCTGACCATTTGTGGACTGTGGGGGGAAATCAGAGCACACGAAGGAAAGACATACAGAGATGGGGAAAATGTGTCCCACACAGACAGGCACCCAAGTCGGGAATCGAACGTGGCTCCCTGGCCCTGTGAGACAGCACTGCGAACCATTGTACCACTATGCTGTCACCTGCAAATCATTGCAGATGACAGACTGTTAGGAAAGTATAGAAGATCCAGAGATTCGAAATCGAGTCACGGAATCGAAAAGGAGCGAAGCAAATCTACACTTCTCACTGCCTTAGAGAAGCTGTCAACATAATCAAGGACTCCACTCAGCCCGGACATTATCTATTCTACCTTCTTTCATCGGGGAAAAGATACCAAAGTTTACGCACCATCAGACGGAAGAGCAGCTTCTCCCTTGCTGCAATCAGACCTTAAATCAAACCAGAAAATGCTGAAAAATCTCAGAAGTTCTGATGGCATGTGTGGGCGGAGAATTGAGCCAACATTTCGAGTCTAGACGACCCTTCTTCAAAGCTCAGACTCGAAACGTTCTATTCTGTCCCCTCAGACGCACAGTAAGAGGTCTGGCAACCGATTTTAAATCCAACCGATGTATTTGATAGTAAATCTGCAAGCTCTCGACTTTCGTCTGTCCCTCAGACGCTGTCAGACCTGCTGAGATTTTCCAGTATTTTATGTTTCTCTTTCAGATTCCAGCATCCGCAGTATTTTGCTTTTACCTTATATCAAACTGACCTTTCACTACACCCAAGCTATGAAGGGGGCAATATATTCTGCATCCTCACATTTATTTCTCCCCTATGTAGTCTATGAACGGTATGTCTTCTTTGCGGAGCGTGCAAGAAAGAATGTTTTTTCACTGTACCCCAGTAAGTGTGACAGGAACAAATGAAACCACATCAAATCAAATCTATGTACGCTCGGAAATATATGTATTGTATGTTTAGCGTGCAAAAAACAATACGTTTCACTACATCCCAATAGATATGACAATAATAATACATCAAATCAACAGTGACATCTTGCAGAATTCTGATTCTATCTTACAGTTACAGTTACTGGTAAAGCAATTTATAATAAATATGAAGACAGCGAAAAAAAACTATTCACTAAATGGTAATAACAATGAGGCAATTCAGTAAACTGGATAGCAAGGGTTGATTTCCTGAAATAGCTGAAGGTTGAGAGGAGATTTGAGAAATGTGGTGAAAATCCTGAGTTGGCTGGAGAGAGCAGCGAAGGTGAATCGATTCACAAAGGCGGAAAATCAGGGGGCACCAATTTAAATAGATTGACAAAAGTAACAATGGCGGCATGAAGGACAGTTAAATATCAGTCCCCATTAACTTGATTTGACTTGATGTGATTTATTATTGTCACATGTATTGGGATAATGTAGGAAGTGTTGTTTCTTGCACGTTTGAAAGATAAAGAATACATAGATTTGATGTGATTTATTATTGTCACATGCATTGGGGATGCTGTGATAAGCATTGCTTCCTGCACGCAATAAAGGTCAAGCACATTGTTCTTAGAGTACATAGACTTAAACTAGAGAGAGTGCAGAAAAGAGTTACTAGGATGCTACTGAGACATGATGGATTGAGTCATAAGGAGATGCTGAATAGACTGGGGCTTTTTTTTTACTGGAGCGTAGGGGGGCTGAGGGCTCACCTTGTAGAGGTTTATTAAATATTAAGCGGCACAGACAAGGTAAATAGTCAACACCTTTCCCCAAAGATTGGGGGGTCTATAACTTGATGGTTTAAGGTGATAGGGCAGAGATACAGCAGCATCCAGGGGGGCATTTTTTTCAAACAGAGGGTGATGATTGCTTCGAACAAGCTACCAGAAGTAAGTATTGGGGGGGGGGGTTGGAATTTTACCTTTGAAAAAAACATTCAGGTATTTACATGCATAGGATGAGTATAGAGGGAGATGGGCCACATGCGGGCAACTGAGACGAGCTTAAGGATTTGAAAAAAAGGGTACTATGGAAAAATTGGGCCGAAGGGCCTGTTTCCATACTGTAAACTCAATGATTCTATGACTCTATGACTTGATTTGATTTATTATTGTCTCATGTATTGGGATCCTCTAAAACAGAGATGAGGAGGAATCAGCAGAGAGTGGCGGATCAGTGGAACTCTGCCACAGAATGCTGAAGAAACCAGGTCATTGAGTATCTTTAAGACAAAGATAGATGTTTTCTTGATTAATAAGGGAATCGGGGTTATGGGGAAAAGGCAGGAGAATGGGGGTGAGAAACATATCAGCTATAAGGGAATGGAGGTGCAGAATCATAGGCCGAGAGACCTAATTCTGATCCTGTGTCTCCTGATCTTATGGTCTAATACAATCTGATACACTGAATTTAGGAAAACTCTGACAGTGCTGTCATTTAATTGATCTCCACAAGCAAATATTGTCTCATCAATTCCATTCTGTGTTTTCAATCTCCACTCTCCATCCCACCAGCTGTGTTTCATTTTCCACGTTCACCCCCTATTTTGGTGACCCTGCATTTTTAACTTGGTCAGAGAACCCCGGAAAAGAATGATATGATCGATGACATTTTCTAAATGTTCTTTTCTTCTCTTTAGAATCGTGCAGGCAGGTAGTTTCTTTTGGAATTCGTGTCCTAGTCATGTTGATTCAACTGTCGGTCTTTGTTTTCATTTGGAGTTGTACAAAATGGTAGATCAGGTGAGGATTAATGATTACCTGAGAAAATTTAATATCTTTTTCCTCAATATGATTTTTTCTTTGCAGATTTTAATTAGCTAATTGTATGTTCTTCTATTTTAGACGACAGACATATAGGATCTCCAAGTGACACGTGAGTAAGAGAACAATGTTAAAAGTTCAACATTGTTCATTGTCCTCTGTTTCTCTGTCTTATATTTTGTCAGACTTACCTCAATCCGAAAACTGATTCCAGGCTGTCTGCCTATATTTTCTATGAATTATATAAGATCATTGGACAATCCTACTTTCAACAATGTGCAGCATCTGAGATATGATAGGCCCAATATAACATTCTTTTCGTATTCTTTTCCAGCATCAAATTTAAGCTTTCATAAAGGGGGATTTGTTGATATTAACGCAGATGATAGAAAATCTACAGTAAAGAAAGAGGTCATTTGGCCCACCGAGTCTGTACTGAACATAATTCCACCCAGCTCCTACCCCAATATACACTGGTTAACCCCTCTAACACACGCATCTCAGGACACTCAGGGCTAATTTTAGCACGGCCAATCAACCTAATCTGCACACCTTTGGACTGTGCGAGCAAACCGGAACACCCAGAGGAAACTCACGCAGACGCGAGGGGAATGTGCAAACTCTCCACGGGTATTGACCAAGGCAGGAATCGAACCCAGGTTCCCGAGCTGTGAAGCAGCGGTGCTAACCACTGTGCAACGTGCCGCCCTGTGGTGGACAGTAAGCGACAGATAATGGCGTGAGATTTTCCTCATTCATCCATTGGCCACTTAACATAGAAACATTCAAAATAGGAGCAAGAAGATACCAATCTATCCTTTGCTGCTGCTTCGACATTCATCATGATCATGGATGATCACCCAATTCAATAGCCTGATAGCGCCTTCTCACCACATCCTTTGGTCTCTTCACCTACAATGTCATATCTAATTGCCTCTGAAGAATTGTGGAGCATTTGTGACGTTGGCGAAATTTCAGTGGGCTGTGTGTTAATGATTGTAGCCTAGCAAACTAAAGCAGCGGCACGGTGGCACAGTACTTAGCACTGCTCTCCCGCAAAATCAGGGACCTTTGTTCGATTCCTAGCTTGGGTAGCTGTCTAGGCCGAGTCTGCATGTTTTCCCTGTGTGTGTGCGTGTCCAAACGAGGTGCTACTTAGGTGAGTTGGCAATGCTAAATTCTCTCTCAGTGCAGGAAAAGAAGCACTGGGATGTGGCGAGGGAGAGATTTTTATAGGAACATCTTTCCAGAGTTAATGTAAGCCTACTTCTGATTCTGTAAAACACACTTTAAACTGTTGATATACAGGTGGTCACTGGCGCGCGATGTTTCTATGTACTTACAGATTCTATAGTTCGGGTGACATTTAAATTCATAGTTTAACCCTTAAATCACAAGGGATCGCGGTGAACAAGAGGCAAACTTGAAAACGCAGCGTCGAATACAGGTGAGTACAATGAACCCCCTGTAATAAATGCATTGAAATAAATTTTGGGAAACAATCCTTTATTTTAACCACTTCGATCATTTCTATTTAATGTATTTCCCAGTCTCAGAGTGGACCTCTCTACACCTCCCTGGAATTGGCTGTATTGGAAAAAAGGTCAAAAAAGAAGATCCGGAAACGAGAATCGGGGTGTTTTGTCTGTGATCCAGTCTCAAAATACAGGAGACTGGAATTGCTGATATATGTTCTGCCCTGTGGAAATCAACATGGGAGCAAGTACATCCCCGTCAAACTGCTGAATGTTCCTCGCATACTGGCCACAGATTAGAAAGTCTGACTCATTTTGTCAAATGTATAACGAGTTTCATCAGCTTTGTGAAAGATATTTTACAGTATTAAGGCCATACAAGTGTGAAGTAACAGACTAAGTAATTCCTTGTTTTTTTCTTAATCTTCAATGGCATATTCTGTAACTCCAGTTACTGATGCGATTGTTAATTGTTTGAAAATTCCTTTATGTAAATAAAATCAATTTTTCTTCGGTAATAACGCTGCATCAAATGTTTCTATTGACCAATAAATAAAATAAAACAGAAGACAGAGAGACTTCATTTGGCTATGCTTATAACACAGCGGCCAAAACAATTTAAAACCAAACCTTCTCACCTGATTGGCACACTTTTTTTCTCCTCTTACCAATGACATCATATAAGGCTATGAGCTGAGAAAAACTAACTGTGGGATCTGCAGAGATCATGATTTAAATTAAAAAAAAAACATTTTTAAAGGAAAACTACAGCCACAGCGATCAAATTCTAACTCTGTGTTGGATGTTGGATCACCTCCTGGAACTCCCTTCATTCACACTCCCGCACCAAATCAGGGAGAGGGATAGGAAGGGTGATTTCACGCAAGGGTCACGATCCCCAGCAGCAGCTGGAAGAAATGTTTCCAAGTAATCCATATTAAAACCTGCTGCAGTCCTGAGACACAGGGGAAGCTGCAAACAGAACGATGCTTGCTATCCCGTCATGCTAGCTGTTCTTTCCTTTCATATTCAGATTTCACTGTATAACATTAACGCCCCAGGAAATTTGCTCAGACTTAGCAAAGATTGTGCTGGAAATTCAGATTCTAAACAATGCCAGTGTCACTCACTCACTGCAGCCCAAATTCCCCGGAGATTCACACCTCTGACTGAAGGACTATTTTGGTTTTCGCCACATTCCACAAATCCAGAAGGTTTCTATAGATGCTGTGATGGCAGGAATGATGGGGACAGGAGGGCATGGTACAATTAGGGAAGACAAGGGGCAAAGGCCTCACCGTACAACTTGGATACTGTGCATAGCAACGACTGTAATACATGTGTGCAGTGAGGGAATGCTGAAAATTGACCTCCCTCCAACGATTAAATCACATTGGAATAAGGGAAGACGTTGGAGTTCAATGACTGGTAGGATTCAAAACTCTGTTTCACCATCTCTCTCTCTGTCTTTCTGCCTCTCTCGCTCTCACTCAGTCACCGTGTCCCTTTCTCTCTCGCTCACAAAGTCTCTCTCTCTCACACACACGATTCCTCTCCCTGTTTCTCTCTCTCCCTCTCTCACCATTTCTCTCCTCTCTCTCTTTCTCTCCTCCTGTCTCTATCTATCTATCTATCTATCTATCTATCGATCGATCTATCTATCTATCGATCTATCTACCTATCTATCTATCTATGTATCTATCTACCTACCTATCTATCTACCTGGACAGGCACATCAACAGGATGGTAGTCAAAGAATAGAGGTGGTTGTTCTACATCGGTGATTCACGCAGGCTTGGAAGGCCGAAGGGCCTGTTTTGCGTTTTTCTTTTCTTTCTCTTTCTTTGTCGTTTTCCACCTGATATGCAGCAAGTGTCCCAGATTCCTAAATGCTAACGTTTCCTATTTAGGTGATTGTATCAATGCTAGTGCATAGTGGCTGGTGACAGCCGTGCCAAGAATCCAGTGACCTCCCTGGAGCAGTGGTGCCAAGACGCATAACCAGAAGAAGGTTGAGTAGGAAGTCTGAGCAGGGACGGGAATGAACTGGAAGGAGTGAGGGAAAAGGGTACTGTGTTGTGGGTCTGAGGGAGAAGGGGACCCGAGTGCGAGGTCTGAGCGAAAAAGCGGCCTGAGTGGGCGTTCTGAGGGTGAGCTGAATGTGGTTCACTCAGGTGTCCACAACATGCATACGGTGTGGAGTTGAGGCCACCTCATTACTGGAAGGATAAAACTTTATTGAGGAGGTTTAAAATCCATAGAATCCGTACATTGCAGAAGGAGGCTTTATTGAAAATAGGATAGGCGAGATTTACAGGGATCCTGGGGACCTGGACGGTTACATCTGTCGGACAATATGAGGAGCATTTGAGGACCATGATTTTGTACTCAATGGAGTTTAGAAGGGTGGGGGATCTCATTGGAACTTGCAGAATACTAAATCACCTTGATCGAGTGGACGTATAGAAGATATTTCCATTAGCAGCAATGACTAGGATCCGAGGGCACATCTCAGAGTAACGGGGCAATTCTTAACAAAGAACAAAGAACAAAGAACAACACAGCATGGGAAACAGGCCCTTCGGCCCAACGAGCCCGCGCTGCCGTCCTAACGCCTTAATGACATATAGGGACCAATTTGTTACCCAATCAGCCTAAGAGCACATTTTTGGGATGTGGGAGGAAACAGGAGCACCCGGAGAAAACCCACGCAACCACGGGGAGAACGCACAAACTCCCGCAAACACAGGCCCAAATCCATGTGCCTGCACAGCAATAGCGATAGTCCCTGAGCTGTCATGGTGCCCATCAGATGGTCCAGTATAAGCATACACTAACGACGTGAAGCACTAGGCCACTCCTGAAGCAACATCCAAGAGCAGCTCTCGCACGACCTGCCGCATGCACGCCCTTGTTGGTCAACAAGGTGGACCGAACATCCTGTGGAAACAAATAGGATATTTAAACAGTCCTACTATATCCCTCCATCTGCAGACCGCTCATGTGGCTGTCCAAGAGAACCTTAAACAACCCTAGCGTGCCTGCTCCCACCACCTTACTCGGTGGTGCATTCCACACCCCCACTACCCTTTGTGTGAAAAACTGCCCTCTAATATTCGTCTTACACATAGCCCCCGTCACCCTAAGGCCGTGACCACTCGTTCTATCCGAATCTAATGGCGGAAAAAGCTTACCACCATTTACTCTATCCATACCCCTCATAATCTTATATACCTCTAATAGATCCCCTCTCAGCCAACGTCTTTCAAGGGAAAACAACCCCAGTGCGTTCAATCTTTCCTCGTAAGACAGCCCTTCCATACCAGGCAGCATCCTGGTAAATCTCCTCTGCACTCTCTCCAGGGCCTCCACATCCTTCCAGTAGTAAGGCGACCAGAACTGGACGCAGTACTCCAAGTGAGGCCTAACCAACGTTCTATACACTTGCAACATTAGACTCCTACTCTTGTATTCTATACCTCTTCCTATGAAGGTTAACATACCATATGCTTTCTTTATCACATTCTCCACCTGTACTGACACCTTTAGAGACTTGTGAACCTGCACCCCCAGGTCTCTCTGCATCTCTATACTCCGGACAGTTTTACTTTTTGTCCTATAACTCCCTGCTACATTTTTCCGGCCAAAATGCATCACCTCGCATTTATCTGGATTAAATTCCATTTGCCATCTATCTTAAGATCTGAGATGAGGACCAATGTCTTCAGCCAGAGTGTGACGAATCTGTGAAATTCATTGCCGCTGAAAACTGTGGAAGTCAGGTCACTGAGTGTATTTAACAGATTGATTTTTGATTGGTAAGAGTAACAAATATGTCAAGGAAAAAGAGGGAGCATGGCACGGCACAGTAGCATCGTGGTTAGCACTATTGTTTCACAGCTCTCAGGACTGGGTTCAAAGTGCCCAGAAGCGATTTGCTATCTTGGCACTAGGAATGGAATCATTTGTTGTATGAAGAGTGTGGAGATTTTATTTTATCCCGGAAAGGGGAAATGGTAAAAGGGATTTGATGTATCCATTCAGCTTCTGTGGAGAGAATGACAGTGAAGAGCGAGAGTAAAGCCGAAATAAAGAGCCAGAACACATTCACCAACTGTAGATGCAGTGACGCTTTGAGAGAAACCATTAAAGTGACTGTGAACAGAGCCACCTCATGTGGACGTGGTATTTGCCAACAGCACCGCCTGAAGTGCTGTGCTAGTGTTGATCAGAGTTAACTGGTGCGGAAAAAATGGCTGCGAACAGCGCCGCCTTCAGTATTGGAAGTGGTTGCAATACTATTAGATCAATGAAAGGGTCAGATGGAGAAAATTGTAATCTCAGGTCTCATGAGAGACGAAAACACGGATCAAACAGGAAATGCTAATACGATAAAAGATCTAAGGGATTTTCACAGTAACTTCATTTGCAGTATAAATGCAAGCCTAATTATGACACTAACAATAATTTTCTGTTGAAGGAATTAATTCTTCCAAATCACTCACGTGTCTCTATTCTCCAATATCTCAGAAGAGATGGTCAACAGAAACAGTCATTCTGCTCTTTTGGGAGGTAAAAGATCCTCAGGCACCAATCAGTAGAATTATATAATCGTAGAATCCCTACAGAGCAAAAGGAGGCCATTCGACCCAATGGACACTGATAACAATTCCACCCAGGTGCCATCTCCATATCTGTATCTAATCGCATGTCTTTGGACATTAAGGGACCATCCACTTAATCTAGCCATTTGTGGGCAGATAGGGGCAATTTCCCTCAGTCAATCCATCTAACTAACGCATCTTTGCACGCAAAGGGACAATTTAGTATGGCCAATAAACGCAAGAGGGTGGTTGGGTTTGGGTGGTGTGAGGGTGGGTTGTGAAGTGAGAGGGTGATGATGGCAGGGGGTAATGTGTTGTCGCTTGTTTTCCACGGATTTTCAAGTGGGTTATTTCCCCAAAACAAATCCATGACTTGAAGCGGTGTGGTAGCTCAGTGGTTAGCATTGCTGCCTATACAGCTCCAAAGTTCTGGGTTCGATGCCCGGCCCGGGTCACTGCCTGTGTGGAGTTTGCACGATCTCCTCGTATCAGCGTGGGTTGCCTCCCGGTACTCCGGTTTACTCCCACAGTCCAAAGATGTGCAGGTTAGGTTGATTGGCCATACTGACAAATTGCCCCTTAGTGTCTTGTGATGTGTAGGTTAGAGAATTAGTGGTTATAATACATGGGGGTAGAGCCTGGGTGGGATTGTGTTCGGTGCAGACTCAATGGGCCGAAGTGCCTCTTTCTGCACTATAGGATTCTATGATCTATTAGGTGGGTCAGTATCACATTGGCCCTCGCTCTATTTTTTTTTTCCTTTCCAACTTTGCAATCGCAACTGTTGTGCTGCAAATAGCGAAACGTATAACCCTTCAATGCTTGTGCATTGTTCTTGTTCACCTCTTGCACGGGTTATTGGTTCAAATCCAACGATCAGCATTTGAACTCAGTGTGATTTGTTGATGAAATGTATGTTATATTTTGTTGTTGCTCATTCTTCAGAGGAGTAATGTTCTCTTTCCTGCTGTAGCAGAACAGGTAGCGATAACCTTGTCTCTTTCAGGTGTTGTATCTCACACAGTTTTGCCACAGACCCCAGCAATCCGCACTCTGTCGCTTGGATGAACAGACAAGGTGCATTGTCACATGGGCTGGTTGGCATGGGGGAGTTATCTATTGGTGTAAACGGCGGCATCGGTAGCATCTACAACTGAGATCTCACGATTTGTTTCCGGGATATGATGCAGTTAAGATCGTTTCATCTGTTTCCTCTTCATTTGAAGTAAGCCTAAATGTTTGATTTGATTTATTACTGTCATATGTATTTGTATACAGTGAAAATGATTATTTCTTGGACGCTATGCAGCCAAAGCATACCCTTTATAGAGAAAGAAAGGACAGAGCACAGTGTAATGTTACAGTCGTAGCTGAGGTGCAGGGAAAGATGAACTTAATATAATAGAGGTCAAAAGTTTGACGGCAGCAGGGAAGAAACTGTTCTTGGTCGGTGACGTCAAACATTTGTATCTTTTTTTTCCGACAGAAGGAGGTAGAAAAGTGTATGTCCAGGGTACGAAGGATCTTTGCTTCTGCTGGCTGCTTTTCCATACCAGCAGAAAGTGTCTTGGAAAAGTGTCTTCCGCTGCCTTGGAAAAGATGTTGCTTTGTGCATTGGACTGGGCTTAATATATAACCTTTGGTAGTAGTGTCTTGCGATCTTGGTAGGAACAGGAGCCAGACCTAGATGTGAACCATCCAGAAAAGATGTTTCATTCTGCTGCATCATTAACATTGGATTAGAGTCAAAGTGGACTTGCCGAATTTCCTTAGCCTCCTTAGAAAGCAGGGGCGTTGGTGGAGTCTGCCCAAAGGATTGCCATGTCAAATTTCGTTTCTGGCTGCGTTATCAATAACAAGAAGTAAAGTAGCACGGCTTATCGCCTACTGGGTTTTCTTAACGCCTGATGGAACCTGCACCATGTAAGAGAACTCTGACATTTGTTCCTATCTGATTACTGCAGAGCCTCGATATGCATGTTCCTATCTTATGTAATATTTTTAAATGTGTTATGCATTTTCATTGGGATTTGAGCAGGAAGGAGAGCATCCAAAGAACCAATACGTTACAACATGTTTCCAAAATTAAGCGTTTGTGAGTCCAAACGTTCAAATGTGTTCATTGAATTTGGATTGCCAGGTTACGGGATATCTGCATAGAAGTGATGGGTAACGTTTAACTGTGGGGAACAATTTGATTAGATTGATATTATTGATGTAGTGATGTAATGTTATGATATTAAAATTCAGCATGAGCAAATTGTCCCTAAATTAGTCTTCCCTCAATCTGGTTACGATTTCTTTATTGTGGAGTCCAGTAAGCGTAGACAAAGGTCACAGGAAGAAGAGGGCACTCTCAATGTTAAAATGGCGGCGCGGGCTCGTTGGGCCGAAGGGCCTGTTTCCCATGCTGTATTGTGTTGTTCTTTTTTCTTTAAAGTACAAAATATTCGACTGGGCGATGGGGCGGGGGTCCGGGTGGACGGGGGGCGGGGGGTGGGGGGGGGGCGTTGGTGGGTGACCTGAAATAGATCTTGGATCTTGGAAGGTATGAAAGATTCAAAAGGGCATACGTATAGAAAGTGAAGGGACACAACAGCATTGGACTACCAGCACCTATTATTCCCTAATGGATCCAATGTTAATTTCAAGAGAAATACCTTTCCCAGAAATAGCATAGAATGTGGACCCCATGTTATGGACCCACTCCCTACTCCACCCCCGTCAGAGGAAAAAGTTTCCCTCCATTAACCCATCAAATTATTTTTCAAATTTAAACACGGCGATTAGACCATCTCATAATCTTATCTGCTGGAAGGAATAGGATTACTCTGTGTAACGTGCTCTCGCAATGTATCCCTTTTTAACACCGGTATCTTCATGCGAAACTGAGATGTGTTTCTCAGTTTCTCAAAAACTGAGAAACTGAGAAACTCGGTTCTCAGAAACCGAGACATCTCGGAAGTTCAAATTCTGCACAACTCACATGAATCTAAAATGTTCATTTTTTAAAATTCGATATGGGGATCGCTGCATGGCCAGAATTCATTCCCCGTCCTTAGTTGCCCTAATGAAGCGAGCTGCCTTCTTGAAAGACTTCAGTCTACCTACTATGGGTTGACAAAAAGGCCGTTACGGAGAGAATTCCAGGATGTTGGCCAATATATTTCCAAGTCATTTTTCAAGACGGGCTTTTTTATAACAACGGCTTTTAATTATACAGGATGGTGAGTGGCTCGAAGGGGAGCATGCAGATGGTGGTGTTCTCATACATAAGCTGCTCTTGTCCTTCGACAAAGTACTGGTCGTGAGTTTGGAAGGTGCCGTCGAAGGATCGTTGGTGAATTATTGGTGTACACTGAGCGTCATGGTGGAGGGAGAGAATGTCTGTGAAACTGCGTTTCTGTCTCCACGGATCTGCCAAAGCTGCTGAGTTTATCCAGCATTTATATTTAAAATATAATCAAAGTTCATATTAACAAGAATGGGACAATCAAATGGGAGACCCATTAAATCGGCAACACATTTTGTCTGGGAGATGGAACTTACAAAATAGCTGAAACTACAAATGTTCTATTTGAACCAAATTTGGTTGTTCCTCTTGATTGAAGACTAAACAATTAGACAGACGTGAGTCCTGTGCAGTGTAACCAGGTGCAGGGAAACCCTTCACCGGTAACTGGAAGCTCTCTTGTAAAGCCTCACAAACTTAGAATTAGTAACATAGAATCATAGAAGAGTACAGTGCAGAACGAGGTCCTTTTGCCCATCGAATCTGCACCGAACACAATCCCACCCAAGCCCTACCCCCATATCCCTACATGTTATATCCGCTAATCTTCGAACCTACGCATCCCTGGACACTAAGGGGCAATTTCTTAGCATTGCTGATTAACCTAACCCGCACAGTTTTGGACATCTGAATTATAAAAGGGAAAAAAATTGCAAAACTCCATAAAGATTGCATTCTATCATTTTGGTAATTGCATAATACAATGATAAAAATGCTGTCATTGAAATGAATTTACATTATTGTATGACGCGATAGTAAGAAACCTCACGACACCAGGTTAGTGTCCAGCAGACTTATTTGGAATCACGAGCTTTTGAAGCACTACTCCTTTCTCAAGTGAGCGAGAAGGTGGGTTCACAAGCACGGCCTATATAGACAGAGACACAATTGCAAGATAATGGTTGGAATGCCAGTCTTTACAGGTCTTTATAAGTACAGACAATGCGTGTGGAGAGAGGTATAGTGATGGATAAGCGTTCTCCAAGGTGGTCTTCAAGACAGAAGAAAAGGCACACTCGCCGAGCACAAACTCATAGCCAAGCTCCCAATGCACGAGGACAGCCTCAACAGGGATCTTCGGTTCAATAAAAATCAGAGCTTAAAAGTCTAATGATGACCATTAAACCATTGTACATTGTCATAATATCCAACTGGCTTCGGAAGGAAATCTGTCATTCTCACCTGGGATGGCCGACATGTGTTTCTACTCCCACAGCCACCTGGTTTACTATCAAATACCCTCTGAAATAAAGGGAAGTTAGGGAGGAAAATTAAGAAAAGGAGAGTAGGGTTTAGGAAAAAATTGGCTGTTCAAAAATATGACGTCTTCAAAAACACAGTGCAGTGAACAAATGGATGTGACAAGTAGGGTTCAAATAAAGACACATTTTATTATATAGAAGTAAAATGAAGCCATCACAAGCTTTGTTTTGTGTTCGTTTTTAGAAAGAGAACAAAGAACAAAGAACAAAACAGCACGGGAAACAGGCCCTTCGGCCCAACGAGCCCACGCCCTCACCTCGTTGTTCCCACTTCTACCCACGAACCCTGCCTATCTTTATAGATCTATGCATTGGAACCAAATTTGAGATAATTTAGGGTGAATTTGTTCTGCCAATCAGCCTAAGAGCACATCTTTGGGATGTGGGATGAAACCGGAGCACCCGGAGGAAGCTCACGCAAGCACGGGGAGAATGTGCAAACTCCCACAGACACAGGCCCAAATCCATGTATCTGCACAACACAGCGATAGTCACTGAGCTGTCGTGTTGCCCATCAAATGGTCCAGGTCAAGCGTACACTAACGACGTGAAGCACTAGGATACTCTCGAAAAAAATCCAAGAGCAGCCCTCTCACGACCATTCGCGTGTATGCCCCTTGTTAGACAACAAGGCGGACCAAAGTACCTGTAGGATAAAAACAAATACATCAATATCATCGACTATTTACACATTTCCCAGGGGCTCCCAAGGCTCATGATCCCTATTTCAAATCAGTTTTCTATATCCCTCCATTCCCATTCTGTTCATGTGTCCATCTAAGTATCTCTTAAATAACTCAGAGTGCCTGCTTCCACCACTTTATTTGGCAGCGCGTTCCATATCCCCACCCACCCTCTTTTGAGACATGGACGTTGCTGGCTGGGCCAGCATTTATTGCTCACCCCTAGTTGCATTTGTCGGGCCGTTAAAAATCAAAGAACAAAGAACAACACAGAACAGGAAACAGGTCCTTTGGTCCTACAAGCCCGCGCCACCGTTTTAACATTCAGTCAGTGCCTCATTCCAATCCTTCTTCTACCCATGACCTTTGTCTATGACTCTTCGACTCTCCAAAAAAAGTGTGCAAATTTAGAGAATTTATGCACACCAGATTAAGGAAGGTCTAATTTAGGGAAAATTTGTTAACACCAATTAACCTAAGAGCATGTTTTTGGGATGTGGGAAGAAATCGAGCACCCAGAGAAAACTCATCTAAGCACGGGGAGAATGTGCAAACTCCCACAGACACCGGCCCAAGCCCAATTACATTACTGTGGCTCTGAAGGTCACATGTCAGGCAAACAAATGAGGAAGGGAAATTTCCTTCCCTAAAGGGCATTAATGAACCTTTACTGAACATGTATGTGAGGAAAACAAAATAAACTCGCGTGAACAAGGTAATTCTTTTCATCTGAACATGGGGTCACAGTTTTTACTGTCTGAATAATTATTCTAGCTGTTAGTTTTTATCCGCTTTTACTCACCATAAACCCTGCAAAAGCAAGAAAATGAGTCTTGCATATAATCATTCTTTGGGTATCTTTACGTGCTATTTCTACTATGTTTTCTGACCTGCTTGTTTCTGTAGGGTTAATGGCCGCAGTTTGACCTGAGCTCAAACACAAAGAGTTTTGTCCCTTTCAAATGCAGTGGAAAATATGACGGGCCGTGCAATGGAAAGTATGACACCAGTTTGGTGCGGTGTGCTGGTGAATTCCACATTCACTTAAGACAGTCTGGTCATCGACTGTGCGTCACAGCGATGAATAGGCAGCATGTCTTCAGGGAGTGTTACAGTATAGTAATTCTGTCGTGATACGTTTTCTATTTCAGCTGAATTTCAATTCATTCGCGGGATGTGAATTTCTTAGAAAGAGCAGAATGCATTGCTCTTTCGAAAATGATGATGTCCAAATTTGTGCAGGTTAGGTGGATTGGCAATGCTAAATTGCCCCTTAATGTCTGAAGATGTGCAGGTTAAGAGGATTGGCCACGCTAAATTGTCTCCTAGTGTCGAAAGAGGTGCAAGTTAGGGTGGATTGGCCATGCTAAATTGCCCCTTAATGTCCAAAAAATGTGCAGGTTGGATGGTTTGTCCTTACTAAATTGTCCCTTAGTGTCCAAAAAATGTCCAGGTTGGATGGATTGTCCTTGCTAAATTGTCCCTTAGTGTCCAAAGATGTGTACGTTACGTGGATTGAGCGTGCTAAATCATCCCTTAGTGTCTAATGATGTGCTGATTAGGTGGTTTGGCCATGTTAAATTGCCCCTTAATATCCAAAGATGTGCCGTTTAGGTGGGTTTGCCATGCTAAATTGCTCCTTAGTGTCAGAGGGACTAGCTAGGGTAAATGCACGGGATATGGGGATAGGGCCTGCATGGAATTGTGATCGGTGTTGATTCGATGGGCCGAAGGTAGGATTTGATGATTCCATGATGACCCACAGTCTTTAACCCCTGTATTCGCTCACAGTTCACTTTGGGGATGAGTTGCCAGATTTAGAACCAGGACTGTAATGGAAGACTTGGTTGTTTGGTTCCAAATCAGCATGCTCCGCAGCTCAGAGGGCACTTTATCATTTTGGTGATCCTATTCATCTGTCCTTCTCGTTTGGGGGTAGAAGTCTCAGTGTTCGTATGTGGCAGGAAATCAGAATATAATCATAGACTGCCTACAGTGCAAAGGGATGCACCAACTTATTCACATTACCCACCTTATAAAGAACAAAGAACAATGGAGCACGGGAAACAGGCCCTTCGGACTAAAGAGCCCACGCCACCACTTTAACATTATGACTGCCCTCCTTCATTTATGAATTTGTCTACACCTACTGGGGAAGATTGAGGGAGCACTAATTTTGGGACAATTTGTTAAACTGCTCAACTTAAGAGCATGTTTTTGGGATGTGGGAGGAAACCTATTATTTCCATAACAGCACAGACTTACCACGGCTAATCCACCTAACCTGCACATCTTTGGACGCAATTAAGCACGCCCAATCCACCTAACCTTCACATCCTTGATACTAAGGGAGAATTTAGCACGGCCAATCCACCTAACCTGCTTATCTTTGGACACTATGGGGCAATTTAGCATGGGTAATCCACTTAGCCTATACATCTTTGGACGCTATAATGAAATTTAGCATGGCCAATCAACTAACCTGCACATCTTTGAACGCTAAAGGGCAATTTAGCACGGCCAACCCACCTATCCTGCTCATCTTTGGACACTAAGGGGCAATTTAGAAAGGCCAATTGGCCCAATCTGCATATTTTTGGACACTAAGGGACAAGTTAGCATGGCCAGTCCACCTAACCAGCACATCTCTGGACATTAAGGGGGAATTTAGCATGGCCAATCCACCTAACCTACACCTCTTTGGACACTAAGGGACAATTTAGCAGAGCTAATCTCTCTAACCTACTCATCTTTGGACACTAAGGGGCAATTTGACATGGCCAATCCACCTAACCTACACACTTACAGATCCTAGGGGCAATTTAGCATGGCCAATCTGCCTACCCTACGCACCTTGGGACACTAAGAGGCATATCTACATTACAGGAGTTCCTTGATCCTATCCAATGAACTTAGCATTACCAATCTATCTATTCGGCACAACGTTGAACACTAAAGTGCAGTTTGGCATGGCCAATCCACCTACTCTGCACATGTTTGAACACTAAGGAATAATTTAGATGGCTAATCAGACTAAACGATGCATCTTTGGATAGGAAGGGACAATGTAGCAGGGCCAATCCACCCAGACATTTTCAGACTATGGGAGGAAAACGGAGCACCCAGAGTAATTCTGCGCAGATATGAGGCCACCTTTTGATAAGGTGGCCCATGGAAGACTTCTACAGAAAATGCAGATGTGTGGAATAGAGGGTGATTTAGCTAATTGGATTAGAAATTGGCTGGCAGATAGAAGACAGAGGGTGGTGGTTGATGGGAGATATTCATCGTGGAGTTCGGTGACGAGTGGTGTGCCTCAGGGTCTGTTTTGGGGCCCCTGCTGTTTGTAATTTTTATAAATGATCTGGATGAGGGTATTGAGGGATGGATCAGTAAATTTGCAGATGATACTAAAGTTGGTGGTGTGGTAGATAGTGCAGAGGGGTGTTTTAGTTTACAGAGTGACTTGGACAAGTTGCAGAGCTGGGCCGAGAGGTGGCAAATGGAGTTTAATGTGGAAAAGTGTGAGGTAATGCACTTTGGCAGGAACAATAAATGTGTAGAGTATAGGGCCAATGGTAGGGCTCTTAATAGTGTTGAGGAACAGAAGGATCTTGGTGTATGTGTCAATAGATCCCTGAAAGTAGGCAGTCAAGTGGATAAAGTTGTTAAGAAGGCTTATGGAGTCTGAGCTTTTATTGGTAGGGGGATGGAATTTAGGAGCCGCAGCATCATGTTGCAGCTGTACAAAACTCTAGTGCGGCCGCACTTGGAGTATTGTGTGCAGTTCTGGTCGCCACATTATAAGAAAGATGTGGAGGCATTGGAGAGGGTACAGAGGAGTTTTACTAGGATGTTGCCTGGTATGGAGGGCAGGTCCTATGAAGAGAGGTTGAAGGATTTGAGTTGTTTTCGTTAGAAAGGAGGCGGCTAAGAGGGGATCTTATTGAAGCATATAAGATGATTAGAGGTTTAGATAGGGTGGACAGTGATAGCCTTTTTCCTAGGACGGAGAAAGCTAGCACGAGGGGACACAGCTTTAAATTAAGGGGTATGAGTTATAGGACGGATATCAGAGGTAGGTTCTTACTCAAAGAGTGATTAGGGAGTGGAATGCCCTGCCTGCAGCTGTTGTAGATGCGCCAAGTTTGGTGGCTTTTAAGAGGTTAGTTGATAAGTATATGGATGAGAAGGGAATGGTTTAGTTAGGAGGGGCATTGCTTTTTATTTTGGTCGGCACAACATCGAAGGCCGAAGGGCCTGTTCTGTGCTGTATTGTTCTATGTTCTATGTTCTAATATGCAAACTACATGCAGATAGTCACCCACGGTAGGAATCGAAGCCAGATCCCAGGCGCTGTGAGGCAGCACTGCTAACAGCTGTGCCAGCGTGTTGTAATGCAATTCTGTTCAATCTAATTCATTCCGTTAAGAGGTTGCACATGATTCCTGATGCAAGCTGCCTCATAAAGAGAAGTGAAAATATTCTATGAATTATATGTTAGTTGATTGAAATTATGTTGGAAATCTCAGTGATTTGTTGCTTCAGTGTAGAATGTACAGACTGCAGTTTCTCTGACCTGCAGATGAAATGAGTGTGTCTGTTGCGACTCAGAGAGGGGTTTCTACTAATTGTAATTAACACTTAGGAATGCTTGCAAATACTGACCAATTTTCTTTTGAATAGGTTCCTGTAATATGGCTTAATTGTAAACCAGCAGGTTCTCTGCGCTGCTAAATCTATCTCGAATGCCCAACTGTTTGCGGTTTTACATTGTGTCTCAGTTTCTGATCTCTGGAGGCAGTTGGGTAAGTGTAGCACATCAACTGCAAACAAACGAAAAACCACATTGAGTCTCGGACAACTTTCTGTCTCAACGTGGTCAGAATCTCAACCAACGATTTCTGCTTTTGCTGTGCTTTGCACACTCCCTGAAATGGCTGTGAACGAGGCGTTTTTCTTAAGGTCATACCATGCAAGCGTGTCCACAGCCAACGCCTCTCTGTCTTTCTCTATCTGCTGCCAAGCCTCGCTCTCTGCTGCAAAATCTAATGAGTATTTTCCTTAGGTCACAGCATTTTTGGAAGAGCATTTCAACCACTCTGGAAGGAGCGCCCTCTCTGTTCACCTCTGAACCTGTTGTGATGGTAATTCGTTCCACCAGGGTCTTCACCTTAAGATGTATGGATCCAAGTATTGTCTCCAAGCTCTGCTCCTCTTCATTCTTTTGAACGTTCCCTGCTGGAAATTGCTACAGAGTCTTGTAGAGAAACTAGAACATTGAATTTACTGTTTCATTATTCCCATTGGATCAACTATCGAACTCCCAAAAATTAAATATTTGATCCACCGGCAGTTTCTAAGTGTTTTCGTTCTGTTAGGGTGGTGCATGTTGACGCTTTGCAGAAAGTATCACGGAAAACCGTGCTCTAAACTAAATCCTAGTTAGGACTTTGTTTCACTAAAGCGGCTGATTCTACCGGGATGTCTAATTGGAACATATGAATAAATATTCCTGCAATATTCGTGTCTTGAAAATACTAACTCGTTTCTTGTTTCATAACAGAGTGAATAGCACATACTCAAAATACTTTTTACACAATATGTTTTTATCTTTAACTTGTGAATTTTGAGCCTAGGTGTTTGAGCACCTATTTTCCAGTAACAACATTAAATTCATTGATCCTGCTTCTGCCAGTCTCCGCTGATTTTTACTCCATTGACTAAATTCCTGGGCGGCACGGTGACACGATGGAGAGCACCGCTGTCTCACAGCACCAGAGACCGGGTTATGAGTGACTGAACATCGACAGGTCACTTGGGTAGATCCCAAAGATCCATATCTTTGGCAATCAAGTCGATAAGGTTGTTAAGAAGGCATACGGAGTCTTGGCTTTAATTGGTAGGGGGATTAAATTTCGGAGCCGCAACGTCATGTGGCAACTGTACAAAACTGTGGTGCGGGCCGCACTTGGAGTATTGTGTACAGTTTTGGTCACCACATTATAAGAAAAATGTGGAGGTATTGGAGAGGGTGCAGAGGAGGTTTACCAGGATGTTGCCTGGTATGGAGGGCAGGTGTTATGAGGAGAGGCTGAGGGATTTGAGGTTGTTTTCGTTAGAAAGAAGGTGGCTAAGAGGAGACCTTATTGAAACAGACAAGATGATTAGAGGTTTAGATAGGGTGGACAGTGATAGCCTTTTTCCTCGGATGGAGAATGCTAGCACGAGGGGACATAGCTTTAAATTAAAGAGTGGTAGTTATAGGACGGATGTCAGAGGTAGGTTCTTTACCCAGAGAGTTGTAAGGGTATGGAATGCCCTGCCTGCTGCAGTTGTAGATGCGCCAAGTTTGGGGGCGTTTAAGAGGTCAGTGGATAGGTTTATGGATGAAAAGGGAATGGTTTAGTTTAGAGGGTCATTGCTTTTTCTTAACTGGTCGGCGCAACATCGAGGGCCGAAGGGCCTATTCTGCATTGTAATGTTCTATGTTCTTTATCCTCTTGGCGCAGAAAATTCTTCTCCTCTCATTCTGAAATGGCAATTTCTTTACCCTGAGGTTATGTGACATATTTTCCAGCCAAGGGGGAATCAAATTCTTTCGGATCTGGCGTGTCATCATCCTTCAAAATATTTTGTTTCAATGCGTTGAAGTCTTATTTTCCCGTTCTACAGAAAATTTAACATAATTTTCCAGTTTCTTATTACAGGGCAACATTATCGTTCAAGGGATCAATGATAGATTATTAGGAGTTGGGGACCAGATGTACTGTGCCAAAGTACCCAGAGTAATCAGGAATAGGACATAGGACACAGAACATATAACATAGAATGTAGAACATTACAGCGTAGTACAGGCCCTTCAGCCCTCGATGTTGCATCGACCAGTGGAACCATCTAATGACCCTCTAACCTAAACTATTCCAATGTTGTTCATTTGTCCACTGACCATTTGAACGCCCTTACAGTTGGTGAGTCCACAACTGCTGCAGGCATTCCATACCCTTACTACCCTCTGAGTAGAGAACCTATCTCCGACATCCGTCCTAAAACTACCACCCCTTGGTTAATGGTTAATCAGGAATGTCAACTGACCATTATACAGTCGACAGAAGTGCCACCACTAAGCTGTGTAAAGATGGTCTTGGATGGTAGAGAACAAGGGGGGAAAATTTGATAAGGCTATGATGGGGGCTTTAAACTGATTCGGGGGGGATCCTAGTAGTTGGGGTGCCGAGAGGGATGAGAGTAATGGGGTTATAGAAGAGAGTTGTAAAACACAGCGGCGTACGGGTGGGGTGGGGCATGGTTTGAGATGCGTATACTTTAATGCAAGGAGTATTCGCAATAAGGGGGAGGAACTTGCAGCTTGGACCAGTACCTGGAACTTCGATATTGTGGCCATTTCAGA
>JAGIQG010000043.1:2386857-2445722 GCA_024679065.1 Sphyrna mokarran
TCTCTGAAATGGCCACAATATCGAAGTTCCAGGTACTGGTCCAAGCTGCAAGTTCCTCCCCCTTATTGCGAATACTCCTTGCATTAAAGTATACGCATTTCAAACCATGCCCCACCCCACCCGTACGCCGCTGTGTTTTACAACTCTCTTCTATAACCCCCTTACTCTCATCCCTCTCAGCACCCCAACTACTTAGGATCCCCCCCGAATCAGTTTAAAGCCCCCATCATAGCCTTATCAAATTTTCCCCCCTTGTTCTCTACCATCCAAGACCATCTTTACACAGCTTAGTGGTGGCACTTCTGTCGACTGTATAATGGTCAGTTGACATTCCTGATTAACCATTAACCAAGGGGTGGTAGTTTTAGGACGGATGTCGGAGATAGGTTCTCTACTCAGAGGGTAGTAAGGGTATGGAATGCCTGCAGCAGTTGTGGACTCACCAACTGTAAGGGCGTTCAAATGGTCAGTGGACAAATGAACAACATTGGAATAGTTTAGGTTAGAGGGTCATTAGATGGTTCCACTGGTCGATGCAACATCGAGGGCTGAAGGGCCTGTACTACGCTGTAATGTTCTACATTCTATGTTATATGTTCTGTGTCCTATGTCCTATTCCTGATTACTCTGGGTACTTTGGCACAGTACATCTGGTCCCCAACTCCTAATAATCTATCATTGATCCCTTGAACGATAATGTTGCCCTGTAATAAGAAACTGGAAAATTATGTTAAATTTTCTGTAGAACGGGAAAATAAGACTTCAACGCATTGAAACAAAATATTTTGAAGGATGATGACACGCCAGATCCGAAAGAATTTGATTCCCCCTTGGCTGGAAAATATGTCACATAACCTCAGGGTAAAGAAATTGCCATTTCAGAATGAGAGGAGAAGAATTTTCTGCGCCAAGAGGATAAAGAACATAGAACATTACAATGCAGAATAGGCCCTTCGGCCCTCGATGTTGCGCCGACCAGTTAAGAAAAAGCAATGACCCTCTAAACTAAACCATTCCCTTTTCATCCATAAACCTATCCACTGACCTCTTAAACGCCCCCAAACTTGGCGCATCTACAACTGCAGCAGGCAGGGCATTCCATACCCTTACAACTCTCTGGGTAAAGAACCTACCTCTGACATCCGTCCTATAACTACCACTCTTTAATTTAAAGCTATGTCCCCTCGTGCTAGCATTCTCCATCCGAGGAAAAAGGCTATCACTGTCCACCCTATCTAAACCTCTAATCATCTTGTCTGTTTCAATAAGGTCTCCTCTTAGCCACCTTCTTTCTAACGAAAACAACCTCAAATCCCTCAGCCTCTCCTCATAACACCTGCCCTCCATACCAGGCAACATCCTGGTAAACCTCCTCTGCACCCTCTCCAATACCTCCACATTTTTCTTATAATGTGGTGACCAAAACTGTACACAATACTCCAAGTGCGGCCCGCACCACAGTTTTGTACAGTTGCCACATGACGTTGCGGCTCCGAAATTTAATCCCCCTACCAATTAAAGCCAAGACTCCGTATGCCTTCTTAACAACCTTATCGACTTGATTGCCAAAGATATGGATCTTTGGGATCTACCCAAGTGACCTGTCGATGTTCAGTCACTCATAACCCGGTCTCTGGTGCTGTGAGACAGCGGTGCTCTCCATCGTGTCACCGTGCCGCCCAGGAATTTAGTCAATGGAGTAAAAATCAGCGGAGACTGGCAGAAGCAGGATCAATGAATTTAATGTTGTTACTGGAAAATAGGTGCTCAAACACCTAGGCTCAAAATTCACAAGTTAAAGATAAAAACATATTGTGTAAAAAGTATTTTGAGTATGTGCTATTCACTCTGTTATGAAACAAGAAACGAGTTAGTATTTTCAAGACACGAATATTGCAGGAATATTTATTCATATGTTCCAATTAGACATCCCGGTAGAATCAGCCGCTTTAGTGAAACAAAGTCCTAACTAGGATTTAGTTTAGAGCACGGTTTTCCGTGATACTTTCTGCAAAGCGTCAACATGCACCACCCTAACAGAACGAAAACACTTAGAAACTGCCGGTGGATCAAATATTTAATTTTTGGGAGTTCGATAGTTGATCCAATGGGAATAATGAAACAGTAAATTCAATGTTCTAGTTTCTCTACAAGACTCTGTAGCAATTTCCAGCAGGGAACGTTCAAAAGAATGAAGAGGAGCAGAGCTTGGAGACAATACTTGGATCCATACATCTTAAGGTGAAGACCCTGGTGGAACGAATTACCATCACAACAGGTTCAGAGGTGAACAGAGAGGGCGCTCCTTCCAGAGTGGTTGAAATGCTCTTCCAAAAATGCTGTGACCTAAGGAAAATACTCATTAGATTTTGCAGCAGAGAGCGAGGCTTGGCAGCAGATAGAGAAAGACAGAGAGGCGTTGGCTGTGGACACGCTTGCATGGTATGACCTTAAGAAAAACGCCTCGTTCACAGCCATTTCAGGGAGTGTGCAAAGCACAGCAAAAGCAGAAATCGTTGGTTGAGATTCTGACCACGTTGAGACAGAAAGTTGTCCGAGACTCAATGTGGTTTTTCGTTTGTTTGCAGTTGATGTGCTACACTTACCCAACTGCCTCCAGAGATCAGAAACTGAGACACAATGTAAAACCGCAAACAGTTGGGCATTCGAGATAGATTTAGCAGCGCAGAGAACCTGCTGGTTTACAATTAAGCCATATTACAGGAACCTATTCAAAAGAAAATTGGTCAGTATTTGCAAGCATTCCTAAGTGTTAATTACAATTAGTAGAAACCCCTCTCTGAGTCGCAACAGACACACTCATTTCATCTGCAGGTCAGAGAAACTGCAGTCTGTACATTCTACACTGAAGCAACAAATCACTGAGATTTCCAACATAATTTCAATCAACTAACATATAATTCATAGAATATTTTCACTTCTCTTTATGAGGCAGCTTGCATCAGGAATCATGTGCAACCTCTTAACGGAATGAATTAGATTGAACAGAATTGCATTACAACACGCTGGCACAGCTGTTAGCAGTGCTGCCTCACAGCGCCTGGGATCTGGCTTCGATTCCTACCGTGGGTGACTATCTGCATGTAGTTTGCATATTAGAACATAGAACATAGAACAATACAGCACAGAACAGGCCCTTCGGCCTTCGATGTTGTGCCGACCAAAATAAAAAGCAATGCCCCTCCTAACTAAACCATTCCCTTCTCATCCATATACTTATCAACTAACCTCTTAAAAGCCACCAAACTTGGCGCATCTACAACAGCTGCAGGCAGGGCATTCCACTCCCTAATCACTCTTTGAGTAAGAACCTACCTCTGATATCCGTCCTATAACTCATACCCCTTAATTTAAAGCTGTGTCCCCTCGTGCTAGCTTTCTCCGTCCTAGGAAAAAGGCTATCACTGTCCACCCTATCTAAACCTCTAATCATCTTATATGCTTCAATAAGATCCCCTCTTAGCCGCCTCCTTTCTAACGAAAACAACTCAAATCCTTCAACCTCTCTTCATAGGACCTGCCCTCCATACCAGGCAACATCCTAGTAAAACTCCTCTGTACCCTCTCCAATGCCTCCACATCTTTCTTATAATGTGGCGACCAGAACTGCACACAATACTCCAAGTGCGGCCGCACTAGAGTTTTGTACAGCTGCAACATGATGCTGCGGCTCCTAAATTCCATCCCCCTACCAATAAAAGCTCAGACTCCATAAGCCTTCTTAACAACTTTATCCACTTGACTGCCTACTTTCAGGGATCTATTGACACATACACCAAGATCCTTCTGTTCCTCAACACTATTAAGAGCCCTACCATTGGCCCTATACTCTACACATTTATTGTTCCTGCCAAAGTGCATTACCTCACACTTTTCCACATTAAACTCCATTTGCCACCTCTCGGCCCAGCTCTGCAACTTGTCCAAGTCACTCTGTAAACTAAAACACCCCTCTGCACTATCTACCACACCACCAACTTTAGTATCATCTGCAAATTTACTGATCCATCCCTCAATACCCTCATCCAGATCATTTATAAAAATTACAAACAGCAGGGGCCCCAAAACAGACCCTGAGGCACACCACTCGTCACCGAACTCCACGATGAATATCTCCCATCAACCACCACCCTCTGTCTTCTATCTGCCAGCCAATTTCTAATCCAATTAGCTAAATCACCCTCTATTCCACACATCTGCATTTTCTGTAGAAGTCTTCCATGGGCCACCTTATCAAAAGGTGGCCTCATATCTGCGCAGAATTACTCTGGGTGCTCCGTTTTCCTCCCATAGTCTGAAAATGTCTGGGTGGATTGGCCCTGCTACATTGTCCCTTCCTATCCAAAGATGCATCGTTTAGTCTGATTAGCCATCTAAATTATTCCTTAGTGTTCAAACATGTGCAGAGTAGGTGGATTGGCCATGCCAAACTGCACTTTAGTGTTCAACGTTGTGCCGAATAGATAGATTGGTAATGCTAAGTTCATTGGATAGGATCAAGGAACTCCTGTAATGTAGATATGCCTCTTAGTGTCCCAAGGTGCGTAGGGTAGGCAGATTGGCCATGCTAAATTGCCCCTAGGATCTGTAAGTGTGTAGGTTAGGTGGATTGGCCATGTCAAATTGCCCCTTAGTGTCCAAAGATGAGTAGGTTAGAGAGATTAGCTCTGCTAAATTGTCCCTTAGTGTCCAAAGAGGTGTAGGTTAGGTGGATTGGCCATGCTAAATTCCCCCTTAATGTCCAGAGATGTGCTGGTTAGGTGGACTGGCCATGCTAACTTGTCCCTTAGTGTCCAAAAATATGCAGATTGGGCCAATTGGCCTTTCTAAATTGCCCCTTAGTGTCCAAAGATGAGCAGGATAGGTGGGTTGGCCGTGCTAAATTGCCCTTTAGCGTTCAAAGATGTGCAGGTTAGTTGATTGGCCATGCTAAATTTCATTATAGCGTCCAAAGATGTATAGGCTAAGTGGATTACCCATGCTAAATTGCCCCATAGTGTCCAAAGATAAGCAGGTTAGGTGGATTGGCCGTGCTAAATTCTCCCTTAGTATCAAGGATGTGAAGGTTAGGTGGATTGGGCGTGCTTAATTGCGTCCAAAGATGTGCAGGTTAGGTGGATTAGCCGTGGTAAGTCTGTGCTGTTATGGAAATAATAGGTTTCCTCCCACATCCCAAAAACATGCTCTTAAGTTGAGCAGTTTAACAAATTGTCCCAAAATTAGTGCTCCCTCAATCTTCCCCAGTAGGTGTAGACAAATTCATAAATGAAGGAGGGCAGTCATAATGTTAAAGTGGTGGCGTGGGCTCTTTAGTCCGAAGGGCCTGTTTCCCGTGCTCCATTGTTCTTTGTTCTTTATAAGGTGGGTAATGTGAATAAGTTGGTGCATCCCTTTGCACTGTAGGCAGTCTATGATTATATTCTGATTTCCTGCCACATACGAACACTGAGACTTCTACCCCCAAACGAGAAGGACAGATGAATAGGATCACCAAAATGATAAAGTGCCCTCTGAGCTGCGGAGCATGCTGATTTGGAACCAAACAACCAAGTCTTCCATTACAGTCCTGGTTCTAAATCTGGCAACTCATCCCCAAAGTGAACTGTGAGCGAATACAGGGGTTAAAGACTGTGGGTCATCATGGAATCATCAAATCCTACCTTCGGCCCATCGAATCAACACCGATCACAATTCCATGCAGGCCCTATCCCCATATCCCGTGCATTTACCCTAGCTAGTCCCTCTGACACTAAGGAGCAATTTAGCATGGCAAACCCACCTAAACGGCACATCTTTGGATATTAAGGGGCAATTTAACATGGCCAAACCACCTAATCAGCACATCATTAGACACTAAGGGATGATTTAGCACGCTCAATCCACGTAACGTACACATCTTTGGACACTAAGGGACAATTTAGCAAGGACAATCCATCCAACCTGGACATTTTTTGGACACTAAGGGACAATTTAGTAAGGACAAACCATCCAACCTGCACATTTTTTGGACATTAAGGGGCAATTTAGCATGGCCAATCCACCCTAACTTGCACCTCTTTCGACACTAGGAGACAATTTAGCGTGGCCAATCCTCTTAACCTGCACATCTTCAGACATTAAGGGGCAATTTAGCATTGCCAATCCACCTAACCTGCACAAATTTGGACATCATCATTTTCGAAAGAGCAATGCATTCTGCTCTTTCTAAGAAATTCACATCCCGCGAATGAATTGAAATTCAGCTGAAATAGAAAACGTATCACGACAGAATTACTATACTGTAACACTCCCTGAAGACATGCTGCCTATTCATCGCTGTGACGCACAGTCGATGACCAGACTGTCTTAAGTGAATGTGGAATTCACCAGCACACCGCACCAAACTGGTGTCATACTTTCCATTGCACGGCCCGTCATATTTTCCACTGCATTTGAAAGGGACAAAACTCTTTGTGTTTGAGCTCAGGTCAAACTGCGGCCATTAACCCTACAGAAACAAGCAGGTCAGAAAACATAGTAGAAATAGCACGTAAAGATACCCAAAGAATGATTATATGCAAGACTCATTTTCTTGCTTTTGCAGGGTTTATGGTGAGTAAAAGCGGATAAAAACTAACAGCTAGAATAATTATTCAGACAGTAAAAACTGTGACCCCATGTTCAGATGAAAAGAATTACCTTGTTCACGCGAGTTTATTTTGTTTTCCTCACATACATGTTCAGTAAAGGTTCATTAATGCCCTTTAGGGAAGGAAATTTCCCTTCCTCATTTGTTTGCCTGACATGTGACCTTCAGAGCCACAGTAATGTAATTGGGCTTGGGCCGGTGTCTGTGGGAGTTTGCACATTCTCCCCGTGCTTAGATGAGTTTTCTCTGGGTGCTCGATTTCTTCCCACATCCCAAAAACATGCTCTTAGGTTAATTGGTGTTAACAAATTTTCCCTAAATTAGACCTTCCTTAATCTGGTGTGCATAAATTCTCTAAATTTGCACACTTTTTTTGGAGAGTCGAAGAGTCATAGACAAAGGTCATGGGTAGAAGAAGGATTGGAATGAGGCACTGACTGAATGTTAAAACGGTGGCGCGGGCTTGTAGGACCAAAGGACCTGTTTCCTGTTCTGTGTTGTTCTTTGTTCTTTGATTTTTAACGGCCCGACAAATGCAACTAGGGGTGAGCAATAAATGCTGGCCCAGCCAGCAACGTCCATGTCTCAAAAGAGGGTGGGTGGGGATATGGAACGCGCTGCCAAATAAAGTGGTGGAAGCAGGCACTCTGAGTTATTTAAGAGATACTTAGATGGACACATGAACAGAATGGGAATGGAGGGATATAGAAAACTGATTTGAAATAGGGATCATGAGCCTTGGGAGCCCCTGGGAAATGTGTAAATAGTCGATGATATTGATGTATTTGTTTTTATCCTACAGGTACTTTGGTCCGCCTTGTTGTCTAACAAGGGGCATACACGCGAATGGTCGTGAGAGGGCTGCTCTTGGATTTTTTTCGAGAGTATCCTAGTGCTTCACGTCGTTAGTGTACGCTTGACCTGGACCATTTGATGGGCAACACGACAGCTCAGTGACTATCGCTGTGTTGTGCAGATACATGGATTTGGGCCTGTGTCTGTGGGAGTTTGCACATTCTCCCCGTGCTTGCGTGAGCTTCCTCCGGGTGCTCCGGTTTCATCCCACATCCCAAAGAAGCGCTCTTAGGCTGATTGGCAGAACAAATTCACCCTAAATTATCTCAAATTTGGTTCCAATGCATAGATCTATAAAGATAGGCAGGGTTCGTGGGTAGAAGTGGGAACAACGAGGTGAGGGCGTGGGCTCATTGGGCCGAAGGGCCTGTTTCCCGTGCTGTTTTGTTCTTTGTTCTTTGTTCTCTTTCTAAAAACGAACACAAAACAAAGCTTGTGATGGCTTCATTTTACTTCTATATAATAAAATGTGTCTTTATTTGAACCCTACTTGTCACATCCATTTGTTCACTGCACTGTGTTTTTGAAGACGTCATATTTTTGAACAGCCAATTTTTTCCTAAACCCTACTCTCCTTTTCTTAATTTTCCTCCCTAACTTCCCTTTATTTCAGAGGGTATTTGATAGTAAACCAGGTGGCTGTGGGAGTAGAAACACATGTCGGCCATCCCAGGTGAGAATGACAGATTTCCTTCCGAAGCCAGTTGGATATTATGACAATGTACAATGGTTTAATGGTCATCATTAGACTTTTAAGCTCTGATTTTTATTGAACCGAAGATCCCTGTTGAGGCTGTCCTCGTGCATTGGGAGCTTGGCTATGAGTTTGTGCTCGGCGAGTGTGCCTTTTCTTCTGTCTTGAAGACCACCTTGGAGAACGCTTATCCATCACTATACCTCTCTCCACACGCATTGTCTGTACTTATAAAGACCTGTAAAGACTGGCATTCCAACCATTATCTTGCAATTGTGTCTCTGTCTATATAGGCCGTGCTTGTGAACCCACCTTCTCGCTCACTTGAGAAAGGAGTAGTGCTTCAAAAGCTCGTGATTCCAAATAAGTCTGCTGGACACTAACCTGGTGTCGTGAGGTTTCTTACTATCGCGTCATACAATAATGTAAATTCATTTCAATGACAGCATTTTTATCATTGTATTATGCAATTACCAAAATGATAGAATGCAATCTTTATGGAGTTTTGCAATTTTTTTCCCTTTTATAATTCAGATGTCCAAAACTGTGCGGGTTAGGTTAATCAGCAATGCTAAGAAATTGCCCCTTAGTGTCCAGGGATGCGTAGGTTCGAAGATTAGCGGATATAACATGTAGGGATATGGGGGTAGGGCTTGGGTGGGATTGTGTTCGGTGCAGATTCGATGGGCAAAAGGACCTCGTTCTGCACTGTACTCTTCTATGATTCTATGTTACTAATTCTAAGTTTGTGAGGCTTTACAAGAGAGCTTCCAGTTACCGGTGAAGGGTTTCCCTGCACCTGGTTACACTGCACAGGACTCACGTCTGTCTAATTGTTTAGTCTTCAATCAAGAGGAACAACCAAATTTGGTTCAAATAGAACATTTGTAGTTTCAGCTATTTTGTAAGTTCCATCTCCCAGACAAAATGTGTTGCCGATTTAATGGGTCTCCCATTTGATTGTCCCATTCTTGTTAATATGAACTTTGATTATATTTTAAATATAAATGCTGGATAAACTCAGCAGCTTTGGCAGATCCGTGGAGACAGAAACGCAGTTTCACAGACATTCTCTCCCTCCACCATGACGCTCAGTGTACACCAATAATTCACCAACGATCCTTCGACGGCACCTTCCAAACTCACGACCAGTACTTTGTCGAAGGACAAGAGCAGCTTATGTATGAGAACACCACCATCTGCATGCTCCCCTTCGAGCCACTCACCATCCTGTATAATTAAAAGCCGTTGTTATAAAAAAGCCCGTCTTGAAAAATGACTTGGAAATATATTGGCCAACATCCTGGAATTCTCTCCGTAACGGCCTTTTTGTCAACCCATAGTAGGTAGACTGAAGTCTTTCAAGAAGGCAGCTCGCTTCATTAGGGCAACTAAGGACGGGGAATGAATTCTGGCCATGCAGCGATCCCCATATCGAATTTTAAAAAATGAACATTTTAGATTCATGTGAGTTGTGCAGAATTTGAACTTCCGAGATGTCTCGGTTTCTGAGAACCGAGTTTCTCAGTTTCTCAGTTTTTGAGAAACTGAGAAACACATCTCAGTTTCGCATGAAGATACCGGTGTTAAAAAGGGATACATTGCGAGAGCACGTTACACAGAGTAATCCTATTCCTTCCAGCAGATAAGATTATGAGATGGTCTAATCGCCGTGTTTAAATTTGAAAAATAATTTGATGGGTTAATGGAGGGAAACTTTTTCCTCTGACGGGGGTGGAGTAGGGAGTGGGTCCATAACATGGTTTCCACATTCTATGCTATTTCTGGGAAAGGTATTTCTCTTGAAATTAACATTGGATCCATTAGGGAATAATAGGTGCTGGTAGTCCAATGCTGTTGTGTCCCTTCACTTTCTATACGTATGCCCTTTTGAATCTTTCATACCTTCCAAGATCCAAGATCTATTTCAGGTCACCCACCAACGCCACCCCCCCCCCCCCCCCCCGCCCCATCGCCCAGTCGAATATTTTGTACTTTAAAGAACAAAGAACAACACAATACAGCATGGGAAACAGGCCCTTCGGCCCAACGAGCCCGCGCCGCCATTTTAACATTGAGAGTGCCCTCTTCTTCCTATGACCTTTGTCTACGCTTACTGGACTCCACAATAAAGAAATCATAACCAGATTGAGGGAAGACTAATTTAGGGACAATTTGCTCATGCTGAATTTTAATATCATAACATTACATCACTACATCAATAATATCAATCTAATCAAATTGTTCCCCACAGTTAAACGTTACCCATCACTTCTATGCAGATATCCCGTAACCTGGCAATCCAAATTCAATGAACACATTTGAACGTTTGGACTCACAAACGCTTAATTTTGGAAACATGTTGTAACGTATTGGTTCTTTGGATGCTCTCCTTCCTGCTCAAATCCCAATGAAAATGCATAACACATTTAAAAATATTACATAAGATAGGAACATGCATATCGAGGCTCTGCAGTAATCAGATAGGAACAAATGTCAGAGTTCTCTTACATGGTGCAGGTTCCATCAGGCGTTAAGAAAACCCAGTAGGCGATAAGCCGTGCTACTTTACTTCTTGTTATTGATAACGCAGCCAGAAACGAAATTTGACATGGCAATCCTTTGGGCAGACTCCACCAACGCCCCTGCTTTCTAAGGAGGCTAAGGAAATTCGGCAAGTCCGCTTTGACTCTAATCCAATGTTAATGATGCAGCAGAATGAAGCATCTTTTCTGGATGGTTCACATCTAGGTCTGGCTCCTGTTCCTACCAAGATCGCAAGACACTACTACCAAAGGTTATATATTAAGCCCAGTCCAATGCACAAAGCAACATCTTTTCCAAGGCAGCGGAAGACACTTTTCCAAGACACTTTCTGCTGGTATGGAAAAGCAGCCAGCAGAAGCAAAGATCCTTCGTACCCTGGACATACACTTTTCTACCTCCTTCTGTCGGAAAAAAAAGATACAAATGTTTGACGTCACCGACCAAGAACAGTTTCTTCCCTGCTGCCGTCAAACTTTTGACCTCTATTATATTAAGTTCATCTTTCCCTGCACCTCAGCTACGACTGTAACATTACACTGTGCTCTGTCCTTTCTTTCTCTATAAAGGGTATGCTTTGGCTGCATAGCGTCCAAGAAATAATCATTTTCACTGTATACAAATACATATGACAGTAATAAATCAAATCAAACATTTAGGCTTACTTCAAATGAAGAGGAAACAGATGAAACGATCTTAACTGCATCATATCCCGGAAACAAATCGTGAGATCTCAGTTGTAGATGCTACCGATGCCGCCGTTTATACCAATAGATAACTCCCCCATGCCAACCAGCCCATGTGACAATGCACCTTGTCTGTTCATCCAAGCGACAGAGTGCGGATTGCTGGGGTCTGTGGCAAAACTGTGTGAGATACAACACCTGAAAGAGACAAGGTTATCGCTACCTGTTCTGCTACAGCAGGAAAGAGAACATTACTCCTCTGAAGAATGAGCAACAACAAAATATAACATACATTTCATCAACAAATCACACTGAGTTCAAATGCTGATCGTTGGATTTGAACCAATAACCCGTGCAAGAGGTGAACAAGAACAATGCACAAGCATTGAAGGGTTATACGTTTCGCTATTTGCAGCACAACAGTTGCGATTGCAAAGTTGGAAAGGAAAAAAAAAATAGAGCGAGGGCCAATGTGATACTGACCCACCTAATAGATCATAGAATCCTATAGTGCAGAAAGAGGCACTTCGGCCCATTGAGTCTGCACCGAACACAATCCCACCCAGGCTCTACCCCCATGTATTATAACCACTAATTCTCTAACCTACACATCACAAGACACTAAGGGGCAATTTGTCAGTATGGCCAATCAACCTAACCTGCACATCTTTGGACTGTGGGAGTAAACCGGAGTACCGGGAGGCAACCCACGCTGATACGAGGAGATCGTGCAAACTCCACACAGGCAGTGACCCGGGCTGGGCATCGAACCCAGAACTTTGGAGCTGTATAGGCAGCAATGCTAACCACTGAGCTACCACACTGCTTCAAGTCATGGATTTGTTTTGGGGAAATAACCCACTTGAAAATCCGTGGAAAACAAGCGACAACACATTACCCCCTGCCATCATCACCCTCTCACTTCACAACCCACCCTCACACCACCCAAACCCAACCACCCTCTTGCGTTTATTGGCCGTACTAAATTGTCCCTTTGCGTGCAAAGATGCGTTAGTTAGATGGATTGGCTGAGGGAAATTGCCCCTATCTGCCCACAAATGGCTAGATTAAGTGGATGGTCCCTTAATGTCCAAAGACATGCGATTAGATACAGATATGGAGATGGCACCTGGGTGGAATTGTTGTCAGTGTCCATTGGGTCGAATGGCCTCCTTTTGCTCTGTAGGGATTCTACGATTATATAATTCTACTGATTGGTGCCTGAGGATCTTTTACCTCCCAAAAGAGCAGAATGACTGTTTCTGTTGACCATCTCTTCTGAGATATTGGAGAATAGAGACACGTGAGTGATTTGGAAGAATTAATTCCTTCAACAGAAAATTATTGTTAGTGTCATAATTAGGCTTGCATTTATACTGCAAATGAAGTTACTGTGAAAATCCCTTAGATCTTTTATCGTATTAGCATTTCCTGTTTGATCCGTGTTTTCTTCTCTCATGAGACCTGAGATTACAATTTTCTCCATCTGACCCTTTCATTGATCTAATAGTATTGCAACCACTTCCAATACTGAAGGTGGCGCTTTTCGCAGCCATTTTTTCCGCACCAGTTAACTCTGATCAACACTAGCACAGCACTTCAGGCGGTGCTGTTGGCAAATACCACGTCCACATGAGGTGGCTCTGTTCACAGTCACTCCCAATTTAATGGTTTCTCTCAAAGCGTCACTGCATCTACAGTTGGTGAATGTGTTCTGGCTCTTTATTTCGGCTTTACTCTCGCTCTTCACTGTCATTCTCTCCACAGAAGCTGAACGGATACATCAAATCCCTTTTACCATTTCCCCCTTTCCGGGATAAAATAAAATCTCCACACTCTTCATACAACAAATGATTCCATTCCTAGTGCCAAGATAGCAAATCGCTTCTGGGCACTTTGAACCCAGTCCTGAGAGCTGTGAAACAATAGTGCTAACCACGATGCTACTGTGCCGTGCCATCCTCCCTCTTTTTCCTTGACATATTTGTTACTCTTACCAATCAAAAATCAATCTGTTAAATACACTCAGTGACCTGACTTCCACAGTTTTCAGCGGCAATGAATTTCACAGATTCGTCACACTCTGGCTGAAGACATTGGTCCTCATCTCAGATCTTAAGATAGATGGCAAATGGAATTTAATCCAGATAAATGCGAGGTGATGCATTTTGGCCGGAAAAATGTAGCAGGGGGTTATAGGACAAAAAGTAAAACTGTCCGGAGTATAGAGATGCAGAGAGACCTGGGGGTGCAGGTTCACAAGTCTCTAAAGGTGTCAGTACAGGTGGAGAATGTGATAAAGAAAGCATATGGTATGTTAACCTTCATAGGAAGAGGTATAGAATACAAGAGTAGGAGTCTAATGTTGCAAGTGTATAGAACGTTAGTTAGGCCTCACATGGAGTACTGCATCCAGTTCTGGTCGCCTTACTACCGGAAGGATGTGGAGGCCCTGGAGAGAGTGCAGAGGAGATTTACCAGGATGCTGCCTGGTATGGAAAGACTGTCTTACGAGGAAAGATTGAACGCATTGGGGTTGTTTTCCCTTGAAAGACGTTGGCTGAGAGGGGATCTATTAGAGGTATATAAGATTATGAGGGGTATGGATAGAGTAAATGGTGGTAAGCTTTTTCCACCATTAGATTCGGATAGAACGAGTGGTCACGGCCTTAGGGTGACGGGGGCTATGTGTAAGACGAATATTAGAGGGCAGTTTTTCACACAAAGGGTAGTGGGGGTGTGGAATGCACCACCGAGTAAGGTGGTGGGAGCAGGCACGCTAGGGTTGTTTAAGGTTCTCTTGGACAGCCACATGAGCGGTCTGCAGATAGAGGGATATAGTAGGACTGTTTAAATATCCTATTTGTTTCCACAGGATGTTCGGTCCACCTTGTTGACCAACAAGGGCGTGCATGCGGCAGGTCGTGCGAGAGCTGCTCTTGGATGTTGCTTCAGGAGTGGCCTAGTGCTTCACGTCGTTAGTGTATGCTTATACTGGACCATCTGATGGGCACCATGACAGCTCAGGGACTATCGCTATTGCTGTGCAGGCACATGGATTTGGGCCTGTGTTTGCGGGAGTTTGTGCGTTCTCCCCGTGGTTGCGTGGGTTTTCTCCGGGTGCTCCTGTTTCCTCCCACATCCCAAAAATGTGCTCTTAGGCTGATTGGGTAACAAATTGGTCCCTATATGTCATTAAGGCGTTAGGACGGCAGCGCGGGCTCGTTGGGCCGAAGGGCCTGTTTCCCATGCTGTGTTGTTCTTTGTTCTTTGTTAAGAATTGCCCCGTTACTCTGAGATGTGCCCTTGGATCCTAGTCATTGCTGCTAATGGAAATATCTTCTATACGTCCACTCGATCAAGGTGATTTAGTATTCTGCAAGTTCCAATGAGATCCCCCACCCTTCTAAACTCCATTGAGTACAAAATCATGGTCCTCAAATGCTCCTCATATTGTCCGACAGATGTAACCGTCCAGGTCCCCAGGATCCCTGTAAATCTCGCCTATCCTATTTTCAATAAAGCCTCCTTCTGCAATGTACGGATTCTATGGATTTTAAACCTCCTCAATAAAGTTTTATCCTTCCAGTAATGAGGTGGCCTCAACTCCACACCGTATGCATGTTGTGGACACCTGAGTGAACCACATTCAGCTCACCCTCAGAACGCCCACTCAGGCCGCTTTTTCGCTCAGACCTCGCACTCGGGTCCCCTTCTCCCTCAGACCCACAACACAGTACCCTTTTCCCTCACTCCTTCCAGTTCATTCCCGTCCCTGCTCAGACTTCCTACTCAACCTTCTTCTGGTTATGCGTCTTGGCACCACTGCTCCAGGGAGGTCACTGGATTCTTGGCACGGCTGTCACCAGCCACTATGCACTAGCATTGATACAATCACCTAAATAGGAAACGTTAGCATTTAGGAATCTGGGACACTTGCTGCATATCAGGTGGAAAACGACAAAGAAAGAGAAAGAAAAGAAAAACGCAAAACAGGCCCTTCGGCCTTCCAAGCCTGCGTGAATCACCGATGTAGAACAACCACCTCTATTCTTTGACTACCATCCTGTTGATGTGCCTGTCCAGGTAGATAGATAGGTAGGTAGATAGATACATAGATAGATAGATAGGTAGATAGATCGATAGATAGATAGATAGATCGATAGATAGATAGATAGATAGATAGATAGAGACAGGAGGAGAGAGAGAGAGAGAGGAGAGAAATGGTGAGAGAGGGAGAGAGAGAAACAGGGAGAGGAATCGTGTGTGAGAGAGAGAGACTTTGTGAGCGAGAGAGAAAGGGACACGGTGACTGAGTGAGAGCGAGAGAGGCAGAAAGACAGAGAGAGAGATGGTGAAAGAGAGTTTTGAATCCTACCAGTCATTGAACTCCAACGTCTTCCCTTATTCCAATGTGATTTAATCGTTGGAGGGAGGTCAATTTTCAGCATTCCCTCACTGCACACATGTATTACAGTAGTTGCTATGCACAGTATCCAAGTTGTACGGTGAGGCCTTTGCCCCTTGTCTTCCCTAATTGTACCATGCCCTCCTGTCCCCATCATTCCTGCCATCACAGCATCTATAGAAACCTTCTGGATTTGTGGAATGTGGCGAAAACCAAAATAGTCCTTCAGTCAGAGGTGTGAATCTCCGGGGAATTTGGGCTGCAGTGAGTGAGTGACACTGGCATTGTTTAGAATCTGAATTTCCAGCACAATCTTTGCTAAGTCTGAGCAAATTTCCTGGGGCGTTAATGTTATACAGTGAAATCTGAATATGAAAGGAAAGAACAGCTAGCATGACGGGATAGCAAGCATCGTTCTGTTTGCAGCTTCCCCTGTGTCTCAGGACTGCAGCAGGTTTTAATATGGATTACTTGGAAACATTTCTTCCAGCTGCTGCTGGGGATCGTGACCCTTGCGTGAAATCACCCTTCCTATTCCTCTCCCTGATTTGGTGCGGGACTGTGAATGAAGGGAGTTCCAGGAGGTGATCCAACATCCAACACAGAGTTAGAATTTGATCGCTGTGGCTGTAGTTTTCCTTTAAAAATGTTTTTTTTTTAATTTAAATCATGATCTCTGCAGATCCCACAGTTAGTTTTTCTCAGCTCATAGCCTTATATGATGTCATTGGTAAGAGGAGAAAAAAAGTGTGCCAATCAGGTGAGAAGGTTTGGTTTTAAATTGTTTTGGCCGCTGTGTTATAAGCATAGCCAAATGAAGTCTCTCTGTCTTCTGTTTTATTTTATTTATTGGTCAATAGAAACATTTGATGCAGCGTTATTACCGAAGAAAAATTGATTTTATTTACATAAAGGAATTTTCAAACAATTAAGAATCGCATCAGTAACTGGAGTTACAGAATATGCCATTGAAGATTAAGAAAAAAACAAGGAATTACTTAGTCTGTTACTTCACACTTGTATGGCCTTAATACTGTAAAATATCTTTCACAAAGCTGATGAAACTCGTTATACATTTGACAAAATGAGCCAGTCTTTCTAATCTGTGGCCAGTATGCGAGGAACATTCAGCAGTTTGACGGGGATGTACTTGCTCCCATGTTGATTTCCACAGGGCAGAACATATATCAGCAATTCCAGTCTCCTGTATTTTGAGACTGGATCACAGACAAAACACCCCGATTCTCGTTTCCGGATCTTCTTTTTTGACCTTTTTTCCAATACAGCCAATTCCAGAGAGGTGTAGAGAGGTCCACCCTGAGACTGGGAAATACATTAAATAGAAATGATCGAAGTGGTTAAAATAAAGGATTGTTTCCCAAAATTTATTTCAATGTATTTATTACAGGGGGTTCATTGTACTCACCTGTATTCGACGCTGCGTTTTCAAGTTTGCCTCTTGTTCACCGCGATCCCTTGTGATTTAAGGGTTAAACTATGAATTTAAATGTCACCCGAACTATAGAATCTGTAAGTACATAGAAACATCGCGCGCCAGTGACCACCTGTATATCAACAGTTTAAAGTGTGTTTTACAGAATCAGAAGTAGGCTTACATTAACTCTGGAAAGATGTTCCTATAAAAATCTCTCCCTCGCCACATCTCAGTGCTTGTTTTCCTGCACTGAGAGAGAATTTAGCATTGCCAACTCACCTAAGTAGCACCTCGTTTGGACACGCACACACACAGGGAAAACATGCAGACTCGGCCTAGACAGCTACCCAAGCTAGGAATCGAACAAAGGTCCCTGATTTTGCGGGAGAGCAGTGCTAAGTACTGTGCCACCGTGCCGCTGCTTTAGTTTGCTAGGCTACAATCATTAACACACAGCCCACTGAAATTTCGCCAACGTCACAAATGCTCCACAATTCTTCAGAGGCAATTAGATATGACATTGTAGGTGAAGAGACCAAAGGATGTGGTGAGAAGGCGCTATCAGGCTATTGAATTGGGTGATCATCCATGATCATGATGAATGTCGAAGCAGCAGCAAAGGATAGATTGGTATCTTCCTGCTCCTATTTTGAATGTTTCTATGTTAAGTGGCCAATGGATGAATGAGGAAAATCTCACGCCATTATCTGTCGCTTACTGTCCACCACAGGGCGGCACGTTGCACAGTGGTTAGCACTGCTGCTTCAGAGCTCGGGAACCTGGGTTCGATTCCTGCCTTGGTCAATACCCGTGGAGAGGTTGCACATTCCCCTCGCGTCTGCGTGAGTTTCCTCTGGGTGTTCCGGTTTGCTCGCACAGTCCAAAGGTGTGCAGATTAGGTTGATTGGCCGTGCTAAAATTAGCCCTGAGTGTCCTGAGATGCGTGTGTTAGAGGGGTTAACCAGTGTATATTGGGGTAGGAGCTGGGTGGAATTATGTTCAGTACAGACTCGGTGGGCCACATGACCTCTTTCTTTACTGTAGATTTTCTATCATCTGCGTTAATATCAACAAATCCCCCTTTATGAAACCAAGCACTGCAAGCCTCGATGATATGTTTTTGTTTGGCAAAGCTTAAATTTGATGCGGGAAAAGAATACGAAAAGAATGTTATATTGGGCCTATCATATCTCAGATGCTGCACATTGTTGAAAGTAGGATTGTCCAATGATCTTATATAATTCATAGAAAATATAGGCAGACAGCCTGGAATCAGTTTTCGGATTGAGGTAAGTCTGACAAAATATAAGACAGAGAAACAGAGGACAATGAACAATGTTGAACTTTTAACATTGTTCTCTTACTCACGTGTCACTTGGAGATCCTATATGTCTGTCGTCTAAAATAGAAGAACATACAATTAGCTAATTAAAATCTGCAAAGAAAAAATCATATTGAGGAAAAAGATATTAAATTTTCTCAGGTAATCATTAATCCTCACCTGATCTACCATTTTGTACAACTCCAAATGAAAACAAAGACCGACAGTTGAATCAACATGACTAGGACACGAATTCCAAAAGAAACTACCTGCCTGCACGATTCTAAAGAGAAGAAAAGAACATTTAGAAAATGTCATCGATCATATCATTCTTTTCCGGGGTTCTCTGACCAAGTTGAAAATGCAGGGTCACCAAAATAGGGGGGGGTGAACGTGGAAAATGAAACATAGCTGGTGGGATGGAGAGTGGAGATTGAAAACACAGAATGGAATTGATGAGACAATATTTGCTTGTGGAGATCAATTAAATGACAGCACTGTCAGAGTTTTCCTAAATTCAGTGTATCAGATTGTATTAGACCATAAGATCAGGAGACACAAGATCAGAATTAGGTCTCTCGGCCTATGATTCTGCACCTCCATTCCCTTATAGCTGATATGTTTCTCACCCCCATTCTCCTGCCTTTTCCCCATAACCCCGATTCCCTTATTAATCAAGAAAACATCTATCTTTGTCTTAAAGATACTCAATGACCTGGTTTCTTCAGCATTCTGTGGCAAAGAGTTCCACTGATCCGCCACTCTCTGCTGATTCCTCCTCATCTCTGTTTTAGAGGATCCCAATACATGAGACAATAATAAATCAAATCAAGTCATAGAGTCATAGAATCATTGAGTTTACAGTATGGAAACAGGCCCTTCGGCCCAATTTTTCCATAGTACCCTTTTTTTCAAATCCTTAAGCTCGTCTCAGTTGCCCGCATGTGGCCCATCTCCCTCTATACTCATCCTATGCATGTAAATACCTGAATGTTTTTTTCAAAGGTAAAATTCCAACCCCCCCCCCCAATACTACTTCTGGTAGCTTGTTCGAAGCAATCATCACCCTCTGTTTGAAAAAAATGCCCCCCTGGATGCTGCTGTATCTCTGCCCTATCACCTTAAACCATCAAGTTATAGACCCCCCAATCTTTGGGGAAAGGTGTTGACTATTTACCTTGTCTGTGCCGCTTAATATTTAATAAACCTCTACAAGGTGAGCCCTCAGCCCCCCTACGCTCCAGTAAAAAAAAAGCCCCAGTCTATTCAGCATCTCCTTATGACTCAATCCATCATGTCTCAGTAGCATCCTAGTAACTCTTTTCTGCACTCTCTCTAGTTTAAGTCTATGTACTCTAAGAACAATGTGCTTGACCTTTATTGCGTGCAGGAAGCAATGCTTATCACAGCATCCCCAATGCATGTGACAATAATAAATCACATCAAATCTATGTATTCTTTATCTTTCAAACGTGCAAGAAACAACACTTCCTACATTATCCCAATACATGTGACAATAATAAATCACATCAAGTCAAATCAAGTTAATGGGGACTGATATTTAACTGTCCTTCATGCCGCCATTGTTACTTTTGTCAATCTATTTAAATTGGTGCCCCCTGATTTTCCGCCTTTGTGAATCGATTCATCTTCGCTGCTCTCTCCAGCCAACTCAGGATTTTCACCACATTTCTCAAATCTCCTCTCAACCTTCAGCTATTTCAGGAAATCAACCCTTGCTATCCAGTTTACTGAATTGCCTCATTGTTATGACCATTTAGTGAATAGTTTTTTTTCGCTGTCTTCATATTTATTATAAATTGCTTTACCAGTAACTGTAACTGTAAGATAGAATCAGAATTCTGCAAGATGTCACTGTTGATTTGATGTATTATTATTGTCATATCTATTGGGATGTAGTGAAACGTATTGTTTTTTGCACGCTAAACATACAATACATATATTTCCGAGCGTACATAGATTTGATTTGATGTGGTTTCATTTGTTCCTGTCACACTTACTGGGGTACAGTGAAAAAACATTCTTTCTTGCACGCTCCGCAAACAAGACATACCGTTCATAGACTACATAGGGGAGAAATAAATGTGAGGATGCAGAATATATTGCCCCCTTCATAGCTTGGGTGTAGTGAAAGGTCAGTTTGATATAAGGTAAAAGCAAAATACTGCGGATGCTGGAATCTGAAAGAGAAACATAAAATACTGGAAAATCTCAGCAGGTCTGACAGCGTCTGAGGGACAGACGAAAGTCGAGAGCTTGCAGATTTACTATCAAATACATCGGTTGGATTTAAAATCGGTTGCCAGACCTCTTACTGTGCGTCTGAGGGGACAGAATAGAACGTTTCGAGTCTGAGCTTTGAAGAAGGGTCGTCTAGACTCGAAATGTTGGCTCAATTCTCCGCCCACACATGCCATCAGAACTTCTGAGATTTTTCAGCATTTTCTGGTTTGATTTAAGGTCTGATTGCAGCAAGGGAGAAGCTGCTCTTCCGTCTGATGGTGCGTAAACTTTGGTATCTTTTCCCCGATGAAAGAAGGTAGAAGAGATAATGTCCGGGCTGAGTGGAGTCCTTGATTATGTTGACAGCTTCTCTAAGGCAGTGAGAAGTGTAGATTTGCTTCGCTCCTTTTCGATTCCGTGACTCGATTTCGAATCTCTGGATCTTCTATACTTTCCTAACAGTCTGTCATCTGCAATGATTTGCAGGTGACAGCATAGTGGTACAATGGTTCGCAGTGCTGTCTCACAGGGCCAGGGAGCCACGTTCGATTCCCGACTTGGGTGCCTGTCTGTGTGGGTTAACCTAAGTTCTTACCTATTTTCTGGAATATAAGGCGAAACGGGTAAGTGCGTATTAAACACGAACCTATCCTGGACAGGTGCAACTCAATGCAGTCTGACATATTTTAACAATTGTTAAACGCATACAAACGCTCAGATATATATCGATAAACAAACACTCAGATACTTATGTATAGAGAAACGCAGACAAACAGACTCACATATTTCTCTATATGCGTACATTTGCACAAACATATTTAGATATTTTCCATACATGCATAAAGACATACATGCTCAGATATATCTCGATACACGCAAATAGACACACATACGCTCAGATATTTATTTATGCTCACACCTTGACATGCACTCGACTCAGATATTTACTTAGACAAGACATAGACACGCACATCAGATATTAATCTATAAGCACGTGCAAGCTCAGGTATATATCTATATATACACACTCATTGGAAACTCATACTCAGATATTTACCTATATACACATATTTAGATATATAACTACATGCACTGACGTTCAGTTATACACACACGTGTTGAAGTCTGAGATCATCTACCAACAGACTCAAGAACAACTTCTTCCCTGCTGCCATTAGGTTTTTGAATGGACCTACCTTATAACAGGCTAATCTTTCTCTAAACGCTATCAGTGACTGTAACACTACATACTGCACACCTTCCTTTCATTCTCCCCTATGGACCCGATGAAGGTCATGTTTTGTCTGTAGAGTACTCAAGAAACTGTACTTTTCACTGTAATGTAATGCATGTTCAATAATAAATCAAATGAAATGAAACACACATACGCTCAGAGATGTACCTCCGTGCACACAGATGCACACAAACACGCACACACACACAAACACACGCACACACACACAAACACACGCACACACACAGATGCACACACAGGTCCACACACACACGCACACACAGTCACACAAGCACTTACACTTACATATATATTTACACACACACATACACTCATATATATTTACACACACATTCACACAAACACACAAATCACACAAATACACACACACACTCACACACACACACAAACACACTCATACAAACACACTCAAATATATATTTACACACACAAACATATGTATCCCCAGATGGCTGGGGTCTACTGAGTTAATCCGATTGTCTCTAAATTTGAATAGAATCCTTCAATATACAGAGTAACACCTCACCTTTCCGTTTTTCAGTTGTTTTGGGCTTCCACACACTTTTCGTCGAAAATTCCCCTGGAGTCCCCAGTTGAACAATGCAAGTGCAGACAGCGCCGCTTCTCCAAGTTACCCCTGACACCATGACATGACTTCTGATGCTGTAGGTCCCGTTCCCCTCCATTGTCCCTGGATCACTCGATCCTTCAGTGACCAGACCGGAAATATTCCAGAAAATAGCAGTCTGGTTGGAAGAAACTCCACTGACCAAACACACTAAGGGCACGGTATCATTCACATCCAGTTCAGCCGGCGGGACAAATACTTGCACAGCCGTCTTGTTGGTGGAACTGTCTGGACAGAAATTGGGACATAGTTAACGATTAATTTACACCAAGTGGTATTATTGTGCATAACCTGGATTCATTTCACTTGTTCTCTTACCTCCAACCAGTAGTGTGGTTCCATTCTTGAACGGCGCATAGCTATCCTTATCAGCACAGTAGTAGGAACCCGAGTCATTCGCTTGGGCGTTGCGAATTTCCAGTATCAATTCACGTTTGTCGTGGCCTTTTTTAGAAATAAACTTACAATCGCCCCCATCACAGGTTGGGATATTGATTACTTTCGGGATTTCATCAACATTTTGTTTGTACCACAAATAGATGGCTACGGATTCCACCTCGAATGCTTGTTGACAGGTTAAATCCACCGTCTGGCCGACTTCGGCTGTCACTGTGAAGAGCCTTTGAGGTAGAGAGGACTCGGAATCTGTAACTAGAAAGATTATTCAAACATTACCACATATTTCAATATTGAAAGTTGCCTTTTGAAAAAAAAAGCGGTGTAAATTAAGAACAGTCTCATTATTATCTTCAATTATACTTCTGGAGATTATTTCCCAAGTTGCATTTTCTTCGCTTGAAAGGAGGAAACCAAAAATCCTTGGACCGATCATTCAGTCGTATTTGCAGTGCACTAGCTGAGCGGCATGGTGTTTGGCACCATTGGCTCAAGCGCTGGGGACCCGGGTTCAATTCCTGGCTTGGGTCACTGTCTGTGCACGTTCTCCCCGTGCCTGCATGGGTGTTTCCTCCCACTTACCGAAAGCTGTGCTGGTTCGGTGCATTGGCCGTGCTAAATCCTGATTCTGTGTACCCGTAGTGGCGCAGGAGTGTGGCGATTAAGGTCTTTTCATAGTAACTTCATTGCAGTGTCGATGCAAAAGATTACTAGTCACAAGTAAGGCTCACATTAACACTGGAATGTGAAATTTCCCTGGAAGCCGACTTGTGACACTAATGCTGAAAAAACTAACTTGGCTGCTGCTATTTACAATGTCTGTCCTGGCAAATACTCACCATGAACCCACAACGCATGGAGAATAAGTATCAGGGATAAAGATTGCTGGGGCATTTTGCACAGATGAGCAATATCTCCCTGTTTCCACTCACACCAGTTTGTTTTTGCTGAGAGGTCCGAGGACTGACCTGGTCTCGGACCCAGTTAATTGTTGCACTTTATGATTGGGTGGAAACTGTGACAAGAGACAATGGAAAGTGTGACATAGTACTGATGACGTTGCGCTGCTGAATGCATTTCATGCACTGTGATCGCCGCCTACGTATCACAGGGTCAAGTGATGGAACATTCACACAGAGCTTGACTGGTTTGACATACCGAGGGGACCACAAGCTAATCATTGTGCGGATATGTGCAGAGTATATAAGTTACAGTTTAATTTATTCTCACGATATGCAATACGGTGGCTTAGTTGAAAAGGTTGAGGGCGGTGATCTCACTGAAACTTACAGAACACTGCAACGCCTGGTAGAGTGGGTATAGAGAAGATCTTCAGAATAGAATAGAATAGAATCATTAGAGTGCAGAGGGAGGGCATTTTAGCCCTTCGAGGTTGCACTGACAATGACTTCAGCCAGGCCATATATCCATAACTGTACCTTACACTCCGAGCCCCCCTTCCTCCCTTCCCGCCACCCCCCACCGCCCCGATACTTAGGGACAATTTAGCATGGCCAATCCAACTAACCCGTACATCTTTGGATTCTGGGAGGAAACTGGAGCAACGGTAGGAATCCCATGCAGACACTGGGACAATGTGCAAACTTGACAGTCACCCAAGACCGGAATTGAACCCGAGTCCCTAAGTGCTGTGAAATAGCAGTGCTAACCACTGTGCCACCGTCCATTAGTTGGAGAGACTCGGCTTCGAGTACACAGGCTCAGAGTAAAGGGTTGACCCTTTCGCACCGAGAAGACAAGGGATTCCTTCAGCCAGAGAGACGTTAATGTGTGCAATTCATTGCCACAAAAGGCCGTGAAGGCCAAGTCATTGAGTGCTTTTAAAATAGAGATAAGTAGTCTTTAGACAAGAGATAGATTGGCAAGTGGTTCAAAAGTTTAAAGGAAAAGGCGAGAGAATGGGGTAGAGAAACATATCAGCCATGATCGATTGGCAGAGCAGACCCGATGGACAGAATGACGTAATTAAGTTCCTTTATCCTATAGACTTATTGTTCAGCAATATGAATTAACCAGCTATATCATCCGATTGAGTTGTCTTTGTAAAACATTATATCATTGAAGTATATATTACAGAAGTAATTAAAAAAATAAAGTAATAAGAAAAGTAATAAACTTCGATGTTGTGCTGAACATGATAGAAGCTAAACTAATCCCTTCTACCTGACCTTGATCCATATCCCTCTGTTCCTTGCATATTATGCCCTTATCTAAAAGCCCCTTAAACGCTCCCATCAGACCTGCCTCCAACACCACCTCAGACAATGCGTTCCAGACAACTATTACTCTCCGGGTAAACAATTTACTCTTCGCATCTCCTTTGAACTTTCTCCCTCTCACCTTAAGTGCACGCCCTTTACTATTTGACATCTCAAACCTGGGAAAAATTATTTTGAGTGCCAACTCTATTCATGATTAGTATATTTTTTATAGACGTCTATCAGGTCTCCCCTCAGCCTTCGACGCTCCAGTGAAAACAGCTTCTGTGTCTTCCCTGTGATTGTTCATGTGTTATATCAACAGTGTTAAATAAGGAGCGAGGACCACCATTTTGACCACGCCGCAGTGAAGGAACGACAATAGATTTCTAACATATTGCTTCTGATTGGGAGGGGAGTTGATGGCGAAGGTGTACCCATGAGTCCGCTCTCTTTGTCCTTCAGGGCCAAGAAGGTGTGTATTTGCACAATGAATGACAGGAATATAAATTGAATATACAAGTATATACTATGATCCATTCTGAAAAAGGCTTTATTTTTACAATTATTGATGTAGAAACAACGGCAATATAAGGAAGAAGAGGTCATTTGGCATTTTGAACCTGTTCTGCCGTTCATTTTGGTCAAAGCTGATCATCAAATTCAATGTCCTGAATCCCCGCTTTCCCCCCTCTTTCGACCTAAAAGCTATTTCTTCTAATTCCTTGAACTCCATTTTGAAATCATAAAACTTTTTGGCCTCAACAACAGTCTGTGGTAGTGAATTTCATTCCCTGGGTGAAGACATCCCTCTTCATCTCAGTTCTAAAAGGTTTACCTGATGGAAGTTTCTACGTTACAACAAGACCCCCTCTCACTCTCCTAAACTCTGAAGAATTCAATCCGAACCGACTTAGTCTCTCCTCACTTGACAGACCTGTCATCTCGGGAAACAACCTGGTCCACCTTCGTTGTCCTTCCTGTAAAGCAAAGACATGCTTCCCTCAGATAAGGCAACCAAAATTGTACAGAACACTCCGGATTGTTTTCTTTTGAAATCACATATAGTTTTGGTCTCAGCTACTTTGTGTGATAGAGAATTCTACACATTCAACCCTCTTTGGGTGAGGAAATTTCTCCTCGCCTCAGTCCAAAAACTGGGGCGGTACGGTGGCACAGTGATTAGCACTGATGTTTCACAGCACCAGGGACTGTGCTTGATTCCCAGTTTTCCTCATTGTCTTTGTGGAATGTACATATTCTCCCTATGTCTGCGTGCATTTCCTCCGGATGCTCTAAGTTGCTCTCACATCCTGAAAGACGTACGAATTCGGTGCATCAACCTGAACAGGCACCCGGCTGTGATGACGGTGGGGTGGGGGAGGGAGGGATTTCAAATTTCACAGCAAGTTGATTGCAGTGTTAATGTAAGGTTTACTGAAGACTAGTAAAATAACTTCAAACTTGAAAAGGTTTACCCATATCTTCAAAAATGATCTCTCGGTAATGACACAACCTGCTTGCGCAGAAACTGCAAAATACTGGATGGACTGTGGGTGGATTCAATTAAAATGCACAGTTGCAGCCTGAGTTATTTCGATGCACCTTGTACGTCGAGAGTATACTGCCCGCCATTTGGCACAATAACGTTTTTGTGAGTAAGTCTAGATATTTTTGACTTGTTTTCCAAACTGGGCCATGAAGAAACACAATGAACTGAGTCTCGCATTCATGAGGACACCGTACATATTCATGCAATAGCTTGGCCTTTGTTCATTGTATCAAAGCTCGTAGCAAACGGTCTGCTGCTTGCGGTTTCAAGCTGAGAGGCAAAGTGTGCCATCCCCAGACAGCTCTGAGCGTGCACAGTCTCAATTGTAAAAACAAGCAAACCACTGAGAGATTCTGGCTCGAATAATTTTCCATCAGTGGTGTAAAGTGGATAGAATCTTGGCTAGCGACTTGCGCCCCTCGATATCCTCTGCACACCGCAGAACATGCGAGCTGTCCTTGTGTGGGTAGAAGCTAGCAGCCGTGGACAGAGACAATGCGCCTCTTTGCTGCAACACCAATCCCTCTGTTACAGGGTCGAATGACTAGCTTCACTTTCATTATAGGTCATGCACTTATGCAGGACAGTTCAGGCACTCAGCTCCCAGTAATGTCAGAAAGCCAATCTACAACATCGTTCTACAAATCTCTTCGTATTAAAGAATGGCTGAGTGCCATTATCGATGGACTATTAGTCCAGCCACTCAGCTGGTGTTCTGGTGACCCTGGTTCTAATCCCGCCACGATAGCTGGAAGAATATTAATTCAACAGAAGATATCTGCAATTCAAAGCCTACTGATGACGAACGGCGAGCCATTGATGTTGTCTATTTGTATTTTAGTAAGGCGGTTGACAAAGTCCCTCATGGGAGATTAGTCGAGAAGGTCAAAGCAAATGGGATACAAGTAGGTAGCTAGATGGATAAGTAACTGGCTTGGTAATAGGAGACAGAGAGTAATAGCGGAAGGGTGTTTCTCTAGCTGGAGGTCGGTCACTAGTAGTGTCCTGCAGGGCTCGGTACTTGGACCTCTTCTATTTGTGATATACGTAAATTATTTGGAAGAGGGAGTAAGTGGAGTGATCAGCAAGTTTGCAGACGATACAAAGATGGCTGGACTTGCGGATAGAGAGGAGCATTGTCAGGCAATACAACAGGACATAGATAGGCTGGTAGCTTGGGCAGACCGATGGCAGATGGAATTCAATCCTGATAAATGTGAGGTGATGCATTTCGGGAGAAAGAATGTAGGGGGGAGGTATATGATAAAAGGTAGACCTATTAAGAGTATAGCAACGCAGAGGGACCTGGGGGTGCAGGTGAACAAGTCTCTGAAGGTGCCAGAGCAAGTGGAGAAGGTTGTGAAGAAAGCATATAGTATGTTAGCCTTTACAAGAAGGGGTATAGAGTACAAGAGCTGGCCTTTAATGTTTCAGTTGTATAAAACGCTGGTTAGACCTCATTTGAAATACTGCGTCCAGTTCTGGTCGCCTTACTACCGGAAGGACGTGGAGACTCTGGAGAGAGTGCAGAGGAGGTTTACCAGGATGCTGCCTGGTATGGAAGGTCTGAATTATGAGGAGAGATTAGGCAAATTGGGAATGTTTTCCTTAAGAAGACGTAGACTTAGAGGAGGTCAGATAGAGGTGTACAAGATTTTGAAGGAGATAGATAGAGTAAACAGGGTTAAGCTTTTTCCTAGGATGGACTCAAATAGCACGAGGGGTCACGGGCTTAGGGTGAGGGGGGTAAGGTATAATTTGGATGCTAGAGGGAGTTTTTTCACACAGAGGGTGGTGGGGGTATGGAATGCGCTGCCAAGTAAAGTGGTGGAGGCAGGTACTCTGGAGTTATTTAAGAAATACTTAGATGGGCACATGAACAGAATGGGAATGGAGGGGTATAGAAAACTGATTTATAATAGGGATCATGTGCCTTGGGAGTCCCTGGGAAGCGTGTAAATAGATGATGATATTGATGTATTTGTTTTTATACTACAGGTGCTTTCGTCCACCTTGTTGTCTAACGAGGAGCATACACGTGATGGGTCGTGAGAGGACTGCTCTTGGATCTTTTTCGAGAGTATCCTAGTGCTTCACGTTGTTACTGTATGCTTGACCTGGACCATCTCATGGTCAACACGACAGCTCAGTGACTATCTCTGTGCTGTGCAGATACATGGATTTGGGCCTGTGTCTGTGGGAGTTTGCGCATTCTCCGAGTGCTTGCGTGGGTTTCCTCTGGGCGCTCCGGTTTCCTCCCACATCCCAAAGATGTGCTCTTAGGCTAATTGGCAAAACAAATTCTCCCTAAATTGTCCCAAATTTGGTTTTTAATCCATAGATCTATAAACATGGGATCGCGGATAGAGATGGGAACATCGGGGTGGCGGCGCGGGCTCGTTGGGCCGAAGGGCCAGTTTAAGAGGTTAGTTGATAAGTATATGGAAGAGAAGGGAATGGTTTAGTTTGGAGGGGCATTGCTTTTTATATTGGTCGGCACAACATCGCAGGCCGAAGGGCCTGTTCTGTGCTGTAATGTTCTACTGCCCTCGGGCACCGAGGGATAGGCAAAAATTGCTGGACAGCCAGCGATGCCGAAGTCCCATGAATATGTGATCCTTTTGTGGCAAAGTGCGTTCCCCATCATTGCACTGAAGATTATGTGACATGGGTTCCTGTGGTGTCTTAGAGAATTTAGACGTTTCACTGAATTTACTGCAGAACTAGGTCATGTTTCCAATGAGAGAATCCAATAAAGATCAACATCTGCCCCATTAACAGTTCCAAGTATTTTACCTGTTAGAATCCTTAATACCCTTTAACGAAGGAAATCTGCTCCCCTTATCTGTTTTGGTCTACATGTGACTCCGGATACAGAGCAATGTCGTTGACTCTCAACTGCCCTCGGGCACCGAGGGATAGGCAAAAATTGCTGGACAGCCAGCGATGCCGAAGTCCCATGAATATGTGATCCTTTTGTGGCAAAGTGCGTTCCCCATCATTGCACTGAAGATTATGTGACATGGGTTCCTGAGGTGTCTTAGAGAATTTAGACGTTTCACTGAATTTACTGCAGAACTAGGTCATGTTTCCAATGAGAGAATCCAATAAAGATCAACATTTGCCCCATTAACAGTTCCAAGTATTTTACCTGTTAGAATGATGCATATTGACCCTCTGCAATAACTGCCATATTGATTGGGATTTTATTCTTTATTCTCATTGGGATTTGAAGTCTTAAGACAGCTGATAAGGTGAGGGCTGATGTTTAGCAGACACATTTTGAAATTATTGTTTTGTTTTAATTTGCATTGGATTGAAACACCGCTTGTAGTTCGTTTGCTCCTCCCCCGCCTCCCACCGGAAATCTGACTGAAATCTCCCTCAAGAAAAAGTGACCGAATGATCCATTTCATAATGTTGACCAGTAACTTCAACTTTTTCTGTGTCCAGATCACCAGCAATCTGTCCTGGTCCCTCCATGCCGATGATATGGTTAGGGAAGCCCAACACGCCTCTGCTTTCTCAGATGGCTAAAGAAATTCGGCATTTCTGCTCGGCCTCTCACCAACTTTTACAGATGCATCATCGAAAATGTCCTTTCCAATATCTCATAGGTTGCTACGGCTCCTTGACTGACCAACACTTCAAAAAACTACAAATAGTTGTTAATAAGGCCATCGGTATGTTACTGTCATCAGATAATTTAGCAATCTGATGAATTCATTTATCTGTCATATTGACACTTCCTGGAATAGACTGGGGTCCATCATCCACTGGACACTTCCAATTGAAGTTTTTTACAAGAACTTCATCCTTTCATTTTGCACTGGTGTGCTGGGTTTCCCGTCATTGAGCTTAGAAATATGTTTGGAATTTCCTAACCTGTTAACTATTGCATTTAATACTTCCATTCCCGGCAGTACTGCCGTTGACAATGATCTGCGCATTGTGGGGCCATTTAGCTCTGTCTATCGCATGCTGTGTTCTCTGTTTGTCTCGCAAGTCTTCCCGTGCTGTACCTTAACGACGTTACATTCTATTTTTAAGGTTCTCCCCCAGTCAGTGCATCCTTTAAGTGGATTTCAAGATGGAGGAATATTCACGCATGAGCTGAGGCGGATATTATGAGGCAAATAGCAGAACGTTTCCTTGCCCATGGATGTGATGTTGGCAAGTAACGTCTTGTGCTCCAGAGAAGATGTTGGGAACTCAATGCGTAAATCTGCGATTCTATCTCCTTTCAGTATTTGTAGTACTGTAGTGCCACCTCAGGGATTCAGGGATGGTGTTGTAAGAGAACATAAAACATACAACATAGAACATTACAGCACAGAACAGGCCCTTCGGCCTTCGATGTTGCGCCGACCAATATAAAAAGCAATGCCCCTCCAAACTAAACCATTCCCTTCTCTTCCATATACTTATCAACTAACCTCTTAAACGCCACCAAACTTGGCGCATCTACAACTGCTGCAGGCAGGGCATTCCACTCCCGAACCACCCTTTGGGTAAAGAACCTACCTCTGATATCCGTCCTATAACTATCACCCCTTAACTTAAAGCTGTGTCCCCTCGTGCTAGCTTTTTCCATCCTAGGAAAAAGGCTATCACTGTCCACCCTATCTAAACCTCTAATCATCTTATATGTTTCGATTAGGTCCCCTCTTAGCCGCCTCCTTTCTAACGAAAACAACCTCAAATCCCTCAGCCTCTCTTCATAAGACCTGCCCTCCATACCAGGCAACATCCTGGTAAACCTCCTCTGTACCCTCTCCAATGCCTCCACATCTTTCTTATAATGTGGGGACCAGAACTGCACACAATACTCCAAGTGCGGCCGCACTAGAGTTTTGTACAGTTGCAACATGACGTTGCGGCTCCGAAATTCAATCCCTCTACCAATAAAAGCCAAGACTCCATATGCCTTCCTAACAACCTTCTCGACCTGACTGCCTACTTTCAGGGATCTATGCACATACACACCAAGATCCCTCTGTTCATCTAGACTACTAAGAATCCTACCATTTGCCCTATACTCTACACATTTATTGTTTCTGCCATAGTGCATTACCTCACACTTTTCCACATTAAACTCCATTTGCCACCTCTCGGCCCAGCTCTGCAGCTTGTCCAAGTCTCTCTGCAAACTATAACACCCCTCTTCACTATCTACCACTCCACCGACTTTAGTGTCATCTGCAAATTTACTAATCCATCCTTCAATACCCTCATCCAGATCATTTATAAAAATTACAAACAGCAGGGGCCCCAAAACAGACCCCTGAGGTACACCACTTGTCACTGAACTCCAAGATGAATATCTCCCATCAACCACCACCCTCTGTCTTCTATCTGCTAGCCAATTCCTAACCCAATTAGCTAAATCACCCTCTATCCCATACATCTGCATTTTCTGCAGAAGTCTTCCATGGGCCACCTTATCAAACGCCTTACTAAAGTCCATATATACCACATCAACCGCCTTACCCCCATCCACCTCCTTAGTCACTTTTTCAAAAAACTCAATGAGGTTAGTAAGGCACGACCTACCCTTCACAAAACCATGCTGACTATCCCCAATCAATTCATTTCTCTCTAAATAACTATAAATCCTATCCCTAATAATTCTCTCCAATACTTTGCCCACAACAGAAGTAAGACTCACTGGCCTATAATTCCCTGGAAGGTCTCTCTTCCCCTTCTTGAACAATGGGACCACATTCGCTATCCTCCAGTCCTCCGGAACCACACCCGTAACCAACGAGGACCTGAAGATCAGAGCCAGAGGCTCTGCAATCTCCTCTCTTGCCTCCCAGAGAATCCTAGGGTAAATCCCGTCCGGCCCAGGGGACTTATCCAACTTCAAACCCTCGAGAATATCTAGCACATCCTCCCTATCTACTTCGATACCTTCCAGTTTGCTACCCTGTACCTCAGTGTTCTCCATAACTACATTTACATCACCCTGCGTGAATACCGAAGAGAAATATTTATTCAGTACCTCTCCAATCTCTTCAGGCTCCACGCACAACTTCCCACTGCTGTCTATGACTGGCCCTAATCTTGCCCTAACCAATCTTCTATTCTTAACATATCTAAAGAAAGCTTTAGGATTCTCCTTAATCCTATCAGCCAAAGTCTTCTCGTGTCCCCTCTTAGCTCTCCTCAATTCACTCTTTAGCTCCCTCCTGGCTAATTATAGCTATCCATTGCAGTAACCGAGCCTTCAAGCCTCATCCTGACATAAGCCTCCTTTTTCCTTTTAACCAGCGAATTAACTTTTTTCGTACACCAAGGTTCCCTTACTCGACCATTTCCTCCTTGCCTGACAGGGACATAATTATCAAGGACTCGCAGCAGCTGCTCCTTGAATAAGCTCCACATTCCAGATGTTCCCAGTCCCTGTAGTTTCCTAGTCCAATCTATGCACCCTAATTCTCTCCTGATGGCCTCATAATTACCCTTCCCCCAGCTATAACTACTGCCCCCAGCTTCATGCCTATCCCTATCCATCAATAAGGTGAACGTAACCGAATTGTGGTCACTATCACCAAAATGTTCACCAACTTCCAAGCCTAACACCTGGTCTGGCTCATTGCCCAGCACCAAATCCAATGGATGTGATTTCCTGATATGACGACTTACAGACTTTTGTTTTCCTACTCGAGTTAGGGGTCGGCGGGTATTTTGTGTGTCGGGGGGGGGGAGGTGCAGGAAATGGAGCGGGTTCGGGGGGGTATGGTTAGAGAGAGCATTTCGCCTAAACTTGGAAGAGGCCCCTCAGGTATTATTAAGGTCTACTTTGAAGAGTCAACAGCGTTGACTTCGCATTTTTTATTTCTGCTCTTGTTTTTGGCGTCTCCATCAATGTTGGACATTCTTCCTGATCTTTTCTTACTGTAATGTTTTTATACAATGGGATCACATAACAGCTATCTCAGAGGTCCGCAATTTTAAGTGAACAAAGTCAGAGTGAGCGCAGATTGAAATATTTAATTTTCAAAATGAGAGCAAAATATGCAATCTTTCTTTATAACGATTGTTCACCTTTTCAGGGTCTCTAAAACCACGACGTGTTTTTGATTGATTATTCCAATTATTGCCGTTATTAACTGAAGTTGAATTCTACATTTTCCCAATTTTATTGTATTTCCCAAACGGATTTGTCTGAATATGTCGAAGGATATGACCGCTGGTGCATTGTGTCCCAGTTTTACAATTCAACTGGTCTACTTCTCTTATATGAGATTTTGATTTAACAGTTAATTGCATGCTTTTGCATTTGAAATATTTCATGATCAATATTTATCCCAATTTGCCTATGATCCACCTATCTGTTTCATGTTCTATGCACAACAAATGAACTCATATGAGGCTGATTTGACATCTACATATATACATCAGCGGGGGTTAACAACCATAAACTAACGACATTTTTCTTCATTAAACAAAGGCAGATATGAAGACAAGAAGGAGGCTAGAAGTTAAGTGGATTGGCTCAGATTTCCAAACGGATCCTCTGCAGTCACGGACAGGAACTAAACGGTCAATCTGAATATTGAAGAATCTCAACAAACAACTAAACAATGTGAAGATAAAGGGTTTCTATTAGTAATATCGATAATAATATTTTAAGAAAGACATGATTGATTTCAATGTGTTTGGAACTTTCCACAGACGAGTGAATTTGTGAATCCCTGGGATCTTACTTCCCTACATAAACTTTGGATAGCTTGTTGTAATATTACTGGATTTATTTTATAGATTATATTGCTATTGGGACAACACCCTAAAGGAGTGTTTATTTATGAATCTAACCAGGTAAGAATCTTTGCTGGAAAATGTTCTGTAAAATTAATGTTAATAGTGTAATGTAATCTCTGTGAAATTTTTGTTTCATTTTTAATAAATACATAACTTCATTATTTATAAGTATTAAAGGTGTTGTGGAATTTCTAGCACCTGATCTCGTACACCCACCTTCTTGTAGAAAGGGACAAGTAAAGGACGGATGGAATGATGTGATTTTTCGTTGTCACATGTATTGGGATACAGTGAAATGTATTGTTTCTTGCGGCCCATATCGACAAGTGAATTAGAGATAAGGAAAAGAGAGGGTGCACAACATAATGCTGCAGTTACCGATTTTGTGTGGACAAAATTCAGCTGAATATGTGATCAGACCATTCTAAAGTCTGATAGCAGCAGGGAAGAAGCTGTCTTTGATTCGGTTGGTACATGTTTGCAAATTTTGTGTCATATTCCGGATAGAAGATGGTGAAGGAAAGTATCTCCAAGGTGTGTTGGGTCTTGATTATGCTAGTTGCTTTTCTGAGGCAGCGGGAAGTATAGACAGAGTCACTGGATAGGAGGCTGGTTTGCGTGACGGACTGAGCGATGTTCACGACACGTGATCATTTCTTGTAGTCTTGGAGCAGAATACTTACGAAGCTGTGATACACAGAGAATGGATGCTTTCCATGTGTCTTCTGTAAACTTTGGTGAGTTCCACAGTGACATAACGAATTTCCATAGCTTCATGCTTGGCTTTCTCAATTATTGCATGGAGCATGGAAGGTTCAGGATATGTTGCTGGTGATGAGAACACCTAGAAATTTGCATCTCCTGACCATCTCTGCTTCATCATCTTTGATGTAAACAGGGGCACATCATCTACTATGCTTTCTGAAGTTGGTGACTACCTTCTTCCTTTTGCTGACATTGATAGACAAATTAGCATGCTAACCAATGTGCCAACGTGGGAGGAAAGATGTTTTCCAGAGTAGGCATTCAGGGCCATTTTGCAAAACGCCTCATCGGCAGAATTTTCAAGCGAGATTGCCTAGTGGTGAAAAAAGCAACACCCCAACCCCACTCTCCCACCCCGTCAGATCCTTCCAACATGCCCACTGAGTTCCTGGAACAACATGTTGCCCCCCATATGACTGTGCTGGGGAAAAGTCGAATGTCCATTTCTTTTCAAAGTATATTCTGGAGAGAGATTATTTTTTTTTTGCCTTGGTTCATCCCCTGCATTCCTGTGACTTGGGGTTCTGCGCTCTTGGGCCTGTTCCCAGGGATAGACACCAAGGCAAAACATCAACAATTGCTACAGGATAATCAATTTAGTGAAAAATGTTCTTTTGTCTGCCCGGAATGAGTTGGTTTATTTCCTTTTAATTCATTTTTGCGACGTGGGGGTTTCTTGCTGGCCAGAATTTATTGCCCGTCCCTACTTACCTGTGGCTAGTTGGAAGTCAACAAAATTGCTGTGGCGCTGGAGTCACATGTAGGTCACAATGTCAATGTACGGACGGCAGATTTCCTTTCTGAACAACAGCTTTGAACCACGTGGGGATTTCCTGCAATCGACAATATTTTCATAGTCATCAGTACAAAGAACAAAGAACAACACAGCACGGGAAACAGGCCCTTCGGCCCAATGAGCCCGCGCTGCCATCCTAATGTCTTAATGACATATAGAGACTAATATAGGGACAATTTGTTACCCAATCAGCCTAAGAGCACATTTTTGGGATGTGGGAGGAAACCAGAGCACCCGGAGAAAACCCAGGCAACCACGGGGAGAACGCACAAACTCCCGCAGACACAGGCCCAAATCCATGTGTCTGCACAGAAACAGCGATAGTCTCTGAGCTGTCATGTTGCCCATCTGATGGTCCAGTTTAAGCATACACTAACGACGTGAAGCACTAGGCCACTCCTGAAGTAACCTCCAGGAGCAGCCCTCGCACGACCTGCCAAATGCATGCACCTTGTTGGTCAACAAGGTGGACCGAATAGCCTGTGGAAACAATTAAAGTATTTAAACAGTCCTCATATATCCCTCTATCTGCAGACCGCTCATGTGGCTGTCCAAGAGACCCTTAAACAACCCTAGCGTGCCTGCTCCCACCACCTTACTCAGTAGTGCATTCCACACCCCCACTACCCTTTGTGTGAAAAAATGCCCTCTAATATTAGTCTTATACATAGCCCCCTCACCCTAAGGCCGTGACCCCTCGTTCTATCCGAATCTAATGGTGGAAAAAGCTTACCACCATTTACTCTATCTATACCCCTCATAATCTTATATACCTCTAATAGATCCCCTCTCAGCCGACGTCTTTCAAGGGAAAACAACCCCAGTACGTTCAACCTTTCCTCATAAGACAGCCCTTCCATACCAGGCAGCATCCTGGTAAATCTCCTCTGCACTCTCTCCAGGGACTCCACATCCTTCCTGTAGTACGGCGACCAGAACTGGACGCAGTACTCCAGATGAGGCCTAACCAACGTTCTATACACCTGCAACATCAGACTCCTACTCTTGTATTCTATACCCCTTCCTATGAAGGCTAACATACCATACGCTTTCTTTATCACCTTTTCCACCTGTACTGACACCTTCAGAGACTTGTGAACCTGCACCCCCAGGTCTCTCTGCGTCTCTATACTCCGGATAGTTTTACCTTTTATCCTATAACTCCCCTCTACATTATTCCGGCCAAAATGCATCACCTCGCATTTATCCGGATTAAATTCCATTTGCCATCTATCTGCCCAATCTACCAGCCTATCAATGTCTGTTGTATTGCCTGGCACTGCTCCTCAGTCCCCGCCAATCCAAGTATCTTAGTGTCATCAGCAAATTTGCTGATCACACCACCTACCCCGTCTTCCAAGTCATTTATATAAATCACAAATAGAAGAGGTCCTAGTACTGAGCCCTGTGGCACACCACTAGTGACTGACCTCCAGTTGGAAAAAGAGCCTTCCACTAATACCCGCTGTCTCCTCCTCCCAAGCCAGTTCTCAACCCATCTACATACCTGGCCCTGTATCCCATGCGCCTTCACCATTTTTATCAGCCTACCGTGGGGAACCTCGTCAAACGCCTTACTGAAATCCATGTAGACGACATCAACGGCTTGTCCTTCATCAACTGTTTTTGTCACCTCTTCAAAAAATTCCACTAGATTCATAAGGCACGACCACCCCTTAACGAAGCCATGCTGCGTATCCCTGATTCTTAATTTCAGATTTTTTCTATCTAATTCAAGTTCTGTCAGTGGCTGGGTCGGGATTCGCACCAAGCTCCCGAGAGCATTAGCTAAGTTTCTGGATTAATAGTCCAGCGACTATGTCACTAGGCCAACGCCTCCTTCATCCAGAACAAAGAGTTGTCCCCGACTGCTTGTTGGAGACTGGCACAACCCAGGACTATGTGCTGAGGAAGGCCCTAAAACCTGAGACAGCCACTGCAGTGGTGCAATTGGGAAAGGTCGATGTCTTAGACCCTACAGCGAGAGTGCAACGAGGGGAGAAACGAACCTCATATCCCCCAACTCCAGTCTCTATGACTCGCATTGAATGCATGCACTGAATATTAAATGAATCGCAGTCCCCTAGGAACAACTCAGAACATAACCTGATCTATGTAGACAACTTAAATCCCATTACCCCATGTGTAATGACCATTTGAAATAGCCTGTAAGGTTTGTTTTTGACTGGGTGCACGTGCACCCAAGACCAACATGAAGTACTTAAAGAATTTCAATATTTTTGTACATTCCGTGACGTCCATTTTGAAATGATGTGATGTTCTTCCAGATATTTTACCAATAAATTTTATTTTTGCAACACACAAAAATACGGGAAGAGCTTCCATTTGATGAGGCTCACGGCAGCCAATGTGATTGACAGCATCATCTATTCCATGGCGGTTCCAACCTTGTTTTCTTTGAAATGCGGAGATCTCTTTCTTGGCACTGCATTCCTGTTTAGAAACGGTTCCTGCCAAGACCATCCTGCTTCAGTCCATCAGATTATCAAAGGGGGCTATTCCAGAGTCTGATTCAGCATCATCCCTGCCGTTTGATTCTCTGTCAAAAGTTAATTGAGTCCCACATACCGTTACTGGCAAAGAACAGGAAATGGGAATTATTTGAAGTAATTGAACACTTCAGAACGCCCTAAAAGAGGATGCACCTGCTCCATCTCTACTTTATTCATACTTCCCTCATGTCATATCCCTGAATTTGATTTCCCCTCATTCTTCTCAGTTCCAGAGAGTGGATGCCTAAACGGTTCAATGTCTCTTCATTCACCTCATCACTGGAATAAACCTAGTGAACTCCCTCTGAACTGCGTCCAATGCCACGACAGCATTCCTCCAATAAAGGTAGGGTAACTGGTCACAATACTCCAGGCGCGGCCTCAACAATGCCTTGTCTAGTTGCATCAATACTTCCTTAACATTCTATTCTATTCGTTTAGCTGCAGACTGATTTCTATGTCGTTTTTCATGACAACACTGATCTCTTTAACCAAATGTTGTGACTGCCTTCTGAAACAAAGGTTGGTTGAGAGTCTAGAAATCAATGCCTGAAGGAAGAGTACCTTACAACGTTTGAGAAGTATTGACATGTCCACTTTCAATGTACAAGGTATACAATAAAATGGGTAAAGTGTTGTAAATGGTAATAGAATAGTTAGGTGGTTTGTCTCTGCCTGGCACAGACACGATGGGCTGAAGGACATTTCCTGTGCTATTTACCTTTATGACTCTATGTAAATGTGTTCTTTAAGATGGATGCCTGCTGAGAAATATATGCCCATATCCAAAACCCCTTAAATCCTAAAGAAAATGAAGGCCTATTCCCCGAGTCATGTCCCACATTTAAAATTCCTCCTTCACTTATTGAAGTTTTAAATGTTATCCTCCAATGACTGCTCTTGCTTGGGAGCGTCTTCAGGCTGCAGTGTATAGTTTGACTGTTATAGAGCTCACATAGAACATACAACATTACAGCACAGTGTAGGCGCTTCGGCCCTCGATGTTGTGCCGAGCTATGTCCAATCCCAAGATCAAGCTATCCCACTCCCTATCATTCTGGCGCGCTCCATATGCCTATTCAATAACCGCTTGAAAGTTCCTAAAGTGTCCGACTCCACTATTACAGCAGGTAGTGTTTTCCACACCAAAACCATTCTCTGAGTAAAGAATCTATCCCAAACATCTCTCGTTATCTCCCACGTTATAGTTATACCCCCCTAGTAACAGCTACATCCATCCGAGGAAATAGTCAGTGCACATCCACTCTATCAATCCCCCTCATCATCTTATAAACCTCTATTAAGTAGCCTCTCATCGTCCTCCGCTCCAAAGAGGAAAGCCCCAACTCCCTCAACCTTTCCTTGTAAGACCTCACAATGGAGACAGCTGTACAATACAGGGGAGTTAGAATTGGAAACTCAATCATCAATCGACAGCTGCTCACCTTATACTCATCATGAAACAGCCAGCTGGATTATTTTAACTCAAACACCAATTCATTATAAACATTTTTTCCTGCTTTCACTAAAGAGATGGTTGGCGTGGGAGTCTTGTGCTATTTTATCTTGCAAGGGAATGCGATCTCGACTGGCTAGGTGAATGCGTATCGTCTGCCCTAATTGCTTCACGAGATGGTTGTGATGAGCTGCATTCTTGAGCCGCTGATTTCCCCGTGGTTTATGTACAGTCACTGCGCTGTTAGAGAGGTGTACAAAATTTTGTCCCAGCGAAGTGAAGGGAGGATGATCTACTTCCAAACAAGAATGGTGTGAGACTTGGAGGGAAATCTCCAAATGTTGGTGCTCCCTCGCGCCTGCTCTCCTTGTCCTTCTTGTTAATTGAAGGACAAGTGTAACAGAGGGATGAAAATTGTTTTCAATGGGGAAAATTGCTACAGTGCATCTTGCCCAAGGCACTCACGGCTGTCACTCTGCATTGGTTGAAGAGGGAGTGAAAATTTATTGTATGTGTAGCAATCAAATGGGGCTGCTTTACCCACCTGACCAATCCTTCACATTGCCCATGTCTTGTTGCCTGGTGGACCCGAAGTTCTCAGTTGTGGAGGAGTTTTGAATGGATCATAGTTTATCGATGTTTAGCCTGTAGGTGACAATTAGAAGTGGGAACAATTTTCGATTGAACTGAACTCAAGAGTTAAAAGTACAGACAGAGGAATGGTTGCTTTTGATTCCGGGTTATGATTCAATAGCTCAGAATGGAATCCAGCCAAGGTCACTTCCATCAAGTTGGACAGGTATTGGAGAAGGGCGGTATTGTCAACCCGGTTGCTGGCTACATGTGGAGAATGATGTGGACGGAGAGTTTATCGCAGTCACTAACACAAATGATATGTGTTGCTTTGAAGTGGACCGTGGCTATGAAGGCAACTAATTGGAGTGAGGCAGAAATGGAATTCTGGTAAAGTTGAGCGTAGAAATATAATCTTATAGCATATTGGAGGACATTAGTGAGGAAAGGGATGTTGGTGACGAGATGTTAAATTAGAAGGACAAAGCTTTTAAGGGAGTGAGACGAGGACAGCGTATTTGCAGTAAGGGACAATTGCCAAGAAGAGGGATCTGCTATATTATAGGCTCAGTAAGAAGTCTCACAACACCAGGTTGAAGTCAAACAAGTTTATTTAGTAGCACAAGCTACGAGCTTTCGGAGCGCTGCTCCTTCATTAGGTAAACGGGAGTTCTGATCACAAACAGGGCTTATAAAGATATAGACTCAATTTACAAAACAATGGTTGGAATGCGAGTCTTTACAGGTAATTAAGTCTTAAAAGTACAAACAATGTGAGTGGGGAGAGGGTTACACACAGGTTAAAGAGATGTGTATTGTCTCTTGCCAGGACAGATGGTGAGATTTTGGAAGTCTGGTAGTAAATGCGGGATCACTTTTAACATTTAAGAAAAACTTGGACGTGTTCATGGATGAGAGGGACCTGGAGGAATATGGTCCAAGGGCAGGTCAGTGGAACTGGACAAAAAATGATTCAGCACAGACAATGGCCAAAAGACCTGTTTCTGAGCTGTAAATTTTCTATGGTTTTTATGGTTTCTAAGTCCGGAGAAGTCGTGGGGGGTTGCAGGTAGTGCAGGCTCAATCTTGTGTGAAACTGCCTTCCCACTAACAGATCCGCTGAAACAACACTTGTTGTTGTGTCTGTTGTTTTCCCGTTATCAAGCGAAAAACGTGCTAGTCCCGTCTCCTAAGTATGCCATCAATTGCTTTGTCATACAATCATTGAAGTCTTGAACTGTACGTTCCATCAGCTAAAATGTGTTGGTAATCTTTGGAGAGCATGCAATGCTAGGAATCAGCGCTAGTAAACTCCTCGCCGTTGTGGGAAACATCTCATCCTGGTATTCCATATACACCTGCACATTGACATATCTAGGTCACCGCCTGGGAGGTAGTGTAGCCCACTCGGTGCACCTACAACCCCTTTTAGTAGGAGTCCACCGTGATTAAACTCAAGGAGATCATAAAGTCCACTGGCCTTCATGGCCCTTCCAGGGCACTCCCAGATGTGTAGGAAAGCTAAGGGAGGGCGTATTTGATTTTCCTGGCACCGATCACATTGGTTCACCAACTGTAATAACTACATCAGGAAGGTAGACCGGACAGAGCTCCAAACCAGCGCGTTATTCCAAATAATCGCAGGAACACCCTTATGTAGTTGCGTTGATTTGGAGGCCGTGCTGGGGCCGGTAAATATTCGGACACCCGAGGAGTGACCCGTCCTCAGCACGAAGTAAACTTCCTTAATGAGGTATGGTTTCATTTCTTTAAGATGGTGGAATCCGCCGTGTAGGATCACGTGACTAATTTTAGATAAGAAAGAGTCATTAGAGGCGTTAATTTATACTTTTGTCGCTGGAAATGTCTCCAAAATATTTAGCGTCTTCATTTCCCCTTCTATTGTTGGTAAGTGAGCCCGGCTTGTGGCAACCAGAGAACTTGCAATGAATAAACATTAGCTATCCGGATTCCAGACCGGATGTTCCTGAAGATATTTGAAGGCTGACAATAAAGCAGAGCTATATCAGGACAGAGATTTTGGTGGCAAAGGGAGGTGGGACTGGTGGTGGATAGAGAAGGAGAGTGCAATTGCCTTATCCACTTGTAGAGGCCTAATCGGTGTTTATGTTTTGTATCTAATTAAATAAAACATTTTGAACCTGTTGATGGAAGTTCTGGACACCAAATACAGCCCCAGCTCTGACAAAGGATTATCCAGACCCGTTAGCCTATTCTCCCTCTACTGATGCTGTCAGACCTGATGAGATTTTCCAGAATTTCCTGCTTTTATTTCAGATTCCAGCACTAAATTACTTTCAGCTAGTTTATTAGAAGTGGCTTTACAACTCTCCTCGGCTCCCGGAATCTGTACTATTGGCTTATTTTCCCATCACCTTTTGAAAATTCATTCTGTTGGCTATTTATAGCTGACATCATAACCGCAGCCATTTGCTCAATTGTAGAATTATTAATTTTCTCAGTCTGCTCGGATGCAGACGTGTGGGGTCACGGCCACAAAGCCCTATCATTACAGATGTCGCCATTGTAGATGCCAGATCAGGCTTCTCGAAGTTTAACCTACGGAAAGCGATGGACTGGGATGGGGTACCAGGATAAGCACTTAGATCCTGTGCAGATCAGCTGGCGGGAATATTCGCAGACATCTTCAGTCTCTCTTTCCAACAGCCATATGTCCCTATCTGCTTCTAGAAGACAATCACCAACCCATTACCAAAGCTTGCCTTAATAGCTATCGTTAGGCGGCTCTGACATCCATCACTCTGAAGATCTTTGAAAGGCTAGTCATGACATGCTCCATCGGAATGATGGTGTTGACGGCTAATATGTAGTCAATGGAAAGGAGCCTGGCATAGGTGCCTTTGTTACATTGGTGTTCCAGGATTGAGTGCAGGGCTAGAGAGATAACATAGAACATAGAACATAGAACATTACAGTGCAGTACAGGCCCTTCGGCCCTCGAAGTTGCGCCGGCCAGTCAACCCTCTAACCTAAACTATTCCAATATCATCCATATGCCTATCCACGGACCATTTGAATGCCCCCAAAGTAGGCGAGTCCACAACTGCTGCAGGCAGGGCATTCCACGCCCTCACCACGCTCTGTGTAAAGAACCTGCCTCTGATATCCGTCCTATAAATACCATTTCTTAATTTAAAGTTATGTCCCCTCGTGTTGGTCATCACCATCCGAGGAAAAAAGGCTCTCACTATCCACCCTATCCAGTCCTTTGATCATCTTATACGCCTCAATTAGGTCACCGAGTAACCTTCTTCTCTCTAATGAAACTAACCTCAGGTCCCTCAGCCTTTCCTCATAAGGCCTTACCACCATACCTCCCAGACTGCCAGGATCGATGACCTTTTGCCTATCACTGCAATCGCTCCGCAGCAGAGGGAGCCTTTGGCTTTGATCTTCATGTCGTCGTTGGCTACAGGTATAATGCCGGAAGACTGGAGGATGGCAAATGTTGTCCCTTTGTTCAAAAAGGGGGTAGGGACCATCCTGGAAATTATAGACCGGTGAGCCTGACTACTGTTGTGGGCAAAATCTTGGAAAGAATTATAAGGGATAGGATTTATAAGCACCTAAAGAGAAATAAATTGATTAGGGATAGTCAGCACGGTTTTGTGAAGGGTAGGTCGTGCCTCACAAACCTTATTGAGTTTTTTGAGGAGGTGACCAAAGGGGTAGATAAGGTTAAGGCAGTTGATGTAGTGTATATGGATTTTAGGAAAGCGTTTGATAAGGTTCCCCATGGTAGGCTACTGCAGAAAGTGCAGATGCATAGGATTGAAGGTGATTTAGCAGTTTGGATTAGGAATTGGCTAGCTGATAGAAGACAGAGGGTGGTGGTTGATGGGAAATATTCAACCTGGAGTGCAGTTACAAGTGGTGTACCTCAAGGATCTGTTTTAGGGCCACTGCTGTTTGTCATTTTTATAAATGACCTAGATGAGGGTGTAGAGGGTTGGATTAGTAAATTTGCTGACGATACCAAAGTGGGGGGAGTTGTAGACAGCGAGGATGGATGTTACAGTTTGCAGAGGGACATAAATAGGTTGCAGAGCTGGGCCGTGAGGTGGCAAATGGAATTCAATACGGATAAGTGTGAGGTGATTCACTTTGGTAGGAATAACAGGCATATGAAATATAGGGCTAATGGAAAGACCCTTAATAGTGTTGTCGAGCAGAGGGATCTTGGGGTACAAGTACATAGCTCTTTGAAAGTTGGCACCCAGGTTGATAAAGTTGTTAAGAAGGCGTACGGTGTGTTAGCTTTTATTGGTAGAGGGATTGAATTTAGGAGCCGTGAGGTTATGTTACAACTGTACAAAACTCTGGTGCGGCCGCACTTGGAGTATTGCGTACAGTTCTGGTCGCCGCATTATAAGAAAGATGTGGAAGCATTGGAAAGGGTGCAGAGGAGGTTTACCAGGATGTTGCCTGGTATGGTGGGAAGGCCTTATGAGAAAAGGCTGAGGGACCTGAGGTTAGTTTCATTAGAGAAAAGAAGGTTACTCGGTGACCTAATTGAGGCGTATAAGATGATCAGAGGACTGGATAGGGTGGATAGTGAGAGCCTTTTTTCCTCGGATGGTGATGACCAACACGAGGGGACATAACTTTAAATTAAGAAGTGGTATTTATAGGACGGATGTCAGAGGCAGGTTCTTTACACAGAGCGTGGTGAGGGCGTGGAATGCCCTGCCAGCAGCAGTTGTGGACTCGCCTACTTTGGGGGCATTCAAATGGTCCATGGATAGGCATATGGATGATATTGGAATAGTTTAGGTTAGAGGGTTGACTGGCCGGCGCAACTTCGAGGGCCGAAGGGCCTGTACTGCACTGTAATGTTCTATGTTCTATGTTCTATGTTATCTCTCTAGCCCTGCACTCAATCCTGGAACACCGATGTAACAAAGGCACCTATGCCAGGCTCCTTTTCATTGACTACATGTTAGCCGTCAACACCATCATTCCGATGGAGCACATCTCCAAATCTCAATGGCCTGGTCCACGTCCCCTCCCTCTGCGACTGGAGCTTCCTTGCATTAAGTTGATCTTTCCCTACACCCTAGCTCTGATTGCAATATTGTAATCTCACACTCTCCTTTCCTTCTCTATCTACAATGTATAGTGTGCAGGGCACAATACCTTTCATTTTCATACTAATACATGTGACAATAATAAATCAAACCAACACACAATCCTGCACACAGCCAGAATCTCTCTGCCTCTCTCACGTGCACAGACGCAAACAGAGCCAGAATTTCTCTCGCACATACGCAGCCAGAATCTTTCTCACTCTTTCCTTCATGCACACACACACACAGGCACACACACACACACACACACACGCACACACACACACACGCACACACACACACATACGCACACACGCACACACACAGACACACACACACACACACACATAAACAAACATCATTACCACGCTACCCACATCTAGATGATGTCAGAAAAAGACATACAGGCGTTTGCACATCCACAATCTCTGCTGGGACTGTCAGAATTTCATTGGACGCGATATTACCGGAAACAACTTTGTTTAAGATTATTTTGTTGTGTGTTGAGTGTATCACACGCGTTTCACATCACATTGAAAGTAAGATTTCAGTCTCTGCCAGCAGTGGTTCCATTCTTATTGAATCTATTTGTGATTCTCCTCTCTCGAATTAGCAGTGTTTCCAATACAGCAACACCCACCTCTCAGTAAAGAGTCCGGTTCTGCAACCCTGCCCTAAACCTATGAAACATTTCGTATTAGGAAAATATATAAATATAGAAAATAGATTCGTATCAGTTTATTCATTGGGCATATTAATTAGAAAATAAATAAAATTGAATTAAATAAAATTATTTTTCAAATCAAAATATCTAGTCAGAAAACGGGTCTATTTGCCTGTTAGACATCACTAATCATTGCAGTTCTTCTTATATCTATCAGTCCCTGCCGTCCCATGTTGAAGGGGAACTGTTCCCAATTCCTCACACAGTTCATTACTTCGAAAAATGAAAACTAGTTTTCTGGCTCCCCTAGCGGTGAGGGAAGGATTTACACTGTATGGGGCATTACTGAAAAAAAAAACTTTCTTGCGGGTTTGAAGGGTCAAGCAAATTTCTTGTTGTTTTTAATAACGGTGTCTCCTAATGTCGCACACAAACAGATACATACAAATTCATACACTGACACAAGCACTCTCTCTCAATGACACACACACATACACACACACACACTCATACACACTCTCTCACACACACACAAACACTCACATACACTTACACATTCACACACACACACACTCATACAGACACATATACACAAGCACACACAAACACACACACACATACGCACAGACACACATACACACGGAAAAATACTGACAAGAAAATATTAGATTTGAGAGTCATCAGTGTTGGCACAGACTTGGTGGGCCAAAGGTCTTGTTTCTGTACTGTAATAATCTTTGTTCTTTGTTCATACTCATGCACACAAATGCACTGATACTCACATGTTCACACACACATGCGCGCGCACACACACACATAAACACACACACTCTCATACTGTTAAACATACATATACACATACATACACACCCATGGACTTAAACATACACAAACACGCTCACATTCTGACGCATACACACACACACACACTCATACATTTATACACACTCATACACAAACTTATTGACACTCAGACGAAAACAGATATCCACTTGCGCATACACACACAGACAAATTCATACACTTACACACACTCACCGTTACATAAAGCTGATACACTGACACACACATACAATTACTCACACTTTCTCAAACACACTCTCTCATACATTGACTCACATCTGAACACTTACACTTAATGCCTGCCAAATGTCACGTGGAATCCCTCGGTTTATTAATTTAGACTTAAACCGTTCAAGTTTGGATAAGCACATATGAAACATTACTTGCCTATATTTTCCACGTTCCCTTCAGTTCCAAACACCAAACTTTTGGAATGATATGAGCATCTTCGGAAAATTCCTGAACATATTAGAGGAGAGCAATGCCAGTCAAAGTAGAACGTTTGGGGAAGTCGATATTGAGTTGACATTGTTCTCCTGAGAACAGAGAAACTTGGGTGGAAATATGGAAGAGATGTGAAACACCATGGAAGCGGTGTCTGAGGGAGGGAATATTTAATCGTAAAATACCCAGCATAAGGATATCGAGCAGCTAACATTTTAATGGACATTTAACTAATGTAGTAATGATATATTCAAAATGAATGGCTAATAAGCCTGCTAGTATTAAATTGTATAACTCAAGGACTGATTCTGTCAGTAAGTTAGCTAAAACAAATGCAACCAGAATGTTAGGGAGTGGGACAGCTTGATCTTCGGTTTGGGTATAGCTCGGCTCAACATCAAAGGGCCTGTACTGTGCTGTACTATCTTCTAAGGTCTACGCAACATAAATTTTGGGATGATTATGAAATCGGGCATTGATTAAAGGGACAAATAATATTATTTTGTATTGGGTATAGGGGGTCCAACCTGGGAATCCTGCCGGATGATCGCGCCCTCCTCCAAAAGGTTAACTAGTTTTGTCTTCCCCACAAAACGTGGAGCAATTGAAATTGTTGTCATGTATTGCTAAGCAACAAGGGAGCCATTTTGTTGAAAGAGTGAACCCACTTAGCCGTGTTATCAGATGGAAATATGGATTTCAAATAATGTTCTTGCAGGATTAACTACCAATGTCCAATTGAACGCCCAAACTTGGCTACATCCTATTAAGGGTTGGGCCACATTTAATCTTGCAGATTGCATATGCATGCAGCCAAAATCCCAAACCAGTTGCTCATATTCCTGTTCTGCCATTAATACCATTTCCAACGCAAACAAACACACCCTAAAAGCGTTTCTGTAAATTAGCTGAAGAGCCGCCGGAAACATATTTGTTCCAAATCTTTATAGAAACCGGAATCACACAGGTAACATTTCGTATTGAAAACCTTCTTCTATATTTAGTTAACACTGATATTGATACATTTTTAACTATTTCTTCCACAATTACAGTAGTAAATGCAGAATAGAATTTTAAAACCCGCTATCAGAAATTAGAAGCATTGAGAGGTGAAATTGCATCGCAGGCGATATTCCATCTTATAATGGTGGACATTAAGAGAAAGTTCATTTCCGCTTTGGTCGCCATCATAATATTAAGCTCACAGTCAGCACGAATTCGTACCGACCGCACTTCGGAATTCTCCCTGCAAAAATAAGAATGTTTCCACGACACTATAAATCCCGGAAACACACGGTGAGTTCTCTGTGTCCCTCTCTTTTCTCTCCAGTTAAAGTTTTGGATCCTCGTTAAAGGCCAAGCGAGCGTAAAGTGTCTGTGGATGAAAAGATCTGTTAGCGTGATACACACCATTATAATCGTGACAGGTGAGACCATTGAGTCCCCCCAATCCTCCGCCTTCCCCTCACTCCATTCAATTGGTTCATGGCTGCAAGGTAACTCAACTCACCGTCACCCACCAGTACTGACTAATCCTTAATCCCTCCCTAATATAAATATAACTGTCGCATCTCTAGAGTTCCAATTGCCCAATGCTCTATATAGCTTTTTATTGACCAGAATTCCGCCTCACTTTCTATGAAGATTTATTATTGTCACATATGCGAGTATGCAGTGAAATGTAATGATTCTTGCCCAGTGTACAGACAAAGTGTATCGTGTATGGAGAATGAAAGTAGAAGGTGCAGATTATGGTGTTACAGTGATAGACAGGCTTGAAGAGAAAGTTCAACTTAATATAAGGCAGGTCAATTCTAATGTCTGATGGCAGCAAGGAAGGAGCTATCCTTGCGTGACCTCAGAATTATATATCTTTTTCCAGAAGTAAGAAGGTGAAGAAATAAAACGTATCCACGGTGCATGGCGTTCTTAATAATGCTGGCTGCTTACATAGAAACATAGAAGATACCAGCAGGGAGAGGATATTTGGCCCTTCGAGTCTGCTCCACCATCCATTATGATCATGACTGACCGCCCAGCCCAATTATCTAATCCTACATTCTCCCCATAACCTTCCCTCCCAAGTGCTGTATCCAGCCGCCTGTTGAATACGTTCAATGTTTTGGCATCATCTACTTCCTGTGGTAATGAATTCCACAGGCTCACAGAGTGAAGAAATGTCTCCTCACCTCCGCCCTAAATGATCTATCCCAAAACCTCAAACAGTGGCGCCTGATTCTGGACTCCCCCCACTAGCGGCAACATTCTTCCTGTATCTACCCTGTTTAGCCCTGTTAGAATTTTATAAGTCTCTGTGAAATCCCCCCTGTGAACTCCAGTGAAAACATTTTTAACCTAGTCAATCTCTCCTCATACATCAATCCCGCCATTCCTGGAGTGAGCCTGGTAAACCCTCGCTGCACTCTCTCCAGAACCAGAGTATTCTTTCAAAGTGAATGCATTTGGTATGTCTCCTGCTCTGTCCAAGACTACAAGAACTGGTCTAGTCCCATTATTCAAACCAACTCCCCTCCATTGACTCTGTCTACACGTCCTGTTGCCTCGCGGAAAAGCAGCCAACATAATCAAGGACCCCACCCCCTACCCACGCACCCGGACATTCTATCTTCTACCTTCTTCCGTCGGGCAAAAATACGAAAGTCTGAGGTCAGGTACTAACCTACTCAAGAACAAGTTCTTCCCTGCATGCTTTCAGACTTCTTAATGGACCTAACTCGCACGAAGTTGATCTTTCTCCACACCCTAGGTATTACTGTAGCACTATATTCTCCACTCTCTCCTTTACTTCTCAATGAACGGTATGCTTTCTCTGTGTAGTGTGCAAGAAACAATACTTTTCACTGTATCCCATACACGTGACAACAATAATCCAAATCTATGTATTCAATGGACGGTATGCTTTGTATAGCGCGCAAGAAACAATACTTCTCACTGTACCGCAATGTATGTGACCATAATAAACCAAATCTATATACTCAATGAACGGTATGCTTTGTCTGTATAGTGCACAAAATACAACGCTTTTCACTGAATCCCAATACATGCATCAATAAAAAATCCAATCTATGTACTCTGTGAACAGTATGCTTTGGCTGTGTAGTGTGCAAAAAACAACACTTTGCACTGCCTCCCAATGCATGTGCCAATAGTAAATCAAATGTACGTACTCTATAAACGGTATACTTTGTCTCTACAGCGCGTAAGAAACAATACTGTATCCCAATACATGTGACAATAACAAACCAAATCTATGTACTCTATCAATGGTATGCTTTGTCTGTATAGTAGACAAGAATCAATTCTTTTCACTGTTCCCCAATATACGTGACAATAATAAATCAAATCAAATCAAATGTTTCATAAATGAATTAAACAAAAGAAGCAAACTTGAAAGAAATTATTCCGCCTCGAAGCTTTCTCTGTCCATGGAAGCCACCAGGTTTGTTGAGGTTTTCCAGAATTTTCCGTGTTGGTAATGAATTCTAAACCGCGGATTAATAATTAATGAAATGTATTCGTGTGGTATATCAAGAAATAATTCCATTCATTCACCTCTTTATTCTGTTTGTGTTCTCTGGATTCTCTCAGTTCCTCATCATTGCTCGCGGTTCCTGTAAGAAAGAAGGATTTGAACTGAAATTTAGGATGGATAAATTTCACACCGAATCCGATCAGAAGTGTCAATAACTCGGTAATAGATGTATGGATTGAGAGCGCCGCGGATAACAGATTCCCCCAACAATCGCTACCTCTCTGCCGGTTCCTGCAGATCCTTCTTCCGGCCGCAAGGATCAATCCCAGAAGAAGAAGTGCCGCGGCCGACAAACCTCCGGAAAATAATAAATGACAGGTGGACGAGAACAGAGAATCTGTAAAAAAGCATTGAACTTTCAGTCAACGGAAATCAAGTGTGGAAATAATTAAACAAGCAAGGATCTCGTTCAATTTAACTGTCCAATTTGACCAGAAAATGAGAAAAAAAATGTACACTTTCCCTATCATGTAATGGAAACTCATTTTTACAATAGAACATAAGGCGAGGCAAAGAGAGATAGTGACAGAGAGACTGAGCACTTTTTGAATAGGGCACACAGAGAGATGGAGGGAGAGAGTGAAAGATTCCGGCAGAGAATAATCATATAATCCTATAGTGCAGAAGAAGACCATTCCGACCATCGAGTCTGCACCACCCTATCCCCGTCATGTATTTATTCTGCTAATCTCCCTGACTCTCGGCTCAATTTAGCATGGCTATTCCACCTAACCCGCACTTTTTGGGCACTAAGGGGCAATTTAGCTTGGTCAATCCACCTAACCTGAACATCTTTGGACAGTAAGGAACAATTTAGTGTGGCCAACCCACTTAACCCACATTATCTTTGGATACTAATGGGTAATTTGTCATGGCTAATCTAACTAACCTACATATCTTCTATACTAAGGAACAATTCAGTATGGCTCATCCACCTAGCCTTCATATTCTTTGACACTAAGGGACAATTTACCACGGCTGATCTACCTAATCTATACATCCGCTGACAGGGGCAATGTACCATGGCTGATCCACCTAACCTACACATCCTTTGGCACTAAGGGACAAATTTAGCATGTCCAATCCACCCAACCCGCACATCTTTGGACACTAAGGGACAATTTAGCATGGACAATCCACTTATCCCGCCCACCTTTGGACACAAAGGGGCAATTTAGCATGGCCAATCCACTTAAGCTATACATCTCTGGAATTTGTAAGAAAACAGGAGCACCAGCGGGAAGGCCGATGTAATTGAATGGGATTGAATTACAGGGAGGCGAAGGGGTGAATAGATGGTTCACTGCTGTGCGGAGATAGAGTGCAATGCTGGGGGTAGAATCACACATTTCAATTTTACACACTGACAGATTGGTCCCTGATGCATCATATTGTCTTAGCCAGATACAAGAAGGGGAAGAGGAGAAGAGGCCATTCGGCCTATCTCGTCTATTCTGCCATCCAACATCACCATCCCTCACCATGCACATAAACTTCACTTCTCCGTCCTTTCTCTTACTCATTAATCTATCCATTCTCACAAATGTGATTGAACATCCACGGTTAATAACAGTAGCGAAGAAGAGTTAAAATATCAGGAAATGAAACTGGGAGGACGATGACAGGACAGTGCTAATTTCGTTATTCATAGAGATGCCCGCACAGACATGTGTAATTTACAAAGTTAGGCTGCTTTTAGTAAAGTGTCCCGTTATTATTAAATGGATTGAAAAATAGTCATTGTGAATAGCTACCTTTCTGAGATGAGACACTGTCACTGAGAATACTGTCACTGGAGTTGACCCGAATGGCGCAGGTACAGGGAGCACTGCTTCTCCAAGTTTCCACCGGAAGACTGACGTAACTCCTGACGGTGTAGGTCCCGTCCGGCTCCAGTGACCCTGAATCGGTCTGTCCCTCGGTATCCCGCCCCGAAACATTCCAGCGGACAGGAAAGGAATCGGGAGACACACCTCTGACCAGGCACATCAATGGGACCTTTTCCATCGCGGGAATCTCATCCAGCGGCGGGGTGAGGAGGAATATGGTGGGAGAACCCGCTAAATCCGGCAAATGAAACGGAGAACACTCATTAATTGGAGGAACAGGACACTTTAATTGCTCTGAAATATCCACTGCAATAGAAGATTAATGGAATTTACCTGTAATCACTAACTTGGAGCCATTTCCGAATATTAGGCTCCTGCCCTGATAATTGCGGATTGAACAGTAATACAACCCAGAATCATTTTTCTGGGATTTCGTAATGATTAGTGAATAAAGACGCCCATTTTCAGAAATCTGGCCGGAAAATCTCCCCTCAGCTTGGCTGTTCTCGTACGCTCTATAAATGAAATCCGTGCCTTTTCTCTCCCTCTGTCTGTACCAGAAGACAAAGAAAGCAACTCGACCCTGGATGCGGCAATTGAGATTAACACGACTCCCCGCAGGCAGCGTCTGAACCGGTGGAGATTGGGACAAGATGACCTGAGACATTGTAACTGGGAAAGAGAAGGAAAGAGAACAACCGTCACGTCAGGTTATGGAGCATTCCCCGAAGACAATCGACAATTGAGAGTCAATCTCAAACCAGCTTTCCACCTTTTGACACTTCTTCCTGCCTCGGGAAATCGTCCGGCAAAATGAAGGACCCCCCCCCCCCCCCACCCACACCTCGAAGATTCTCTCTTTCATCTTCAGTCGGGAAAAAGATACGAACGCCTGAGGTCACGTACCAACAGACACAAGAACAGCTTCTTCCCTGTGCTGTCAGACTTTTGAATGGACCTATCTCACACAAAGTTGAAATTTCTCTACATCCTAATTATGATGGTGACACTGCATTCTGCACTGTGTCCTTTCGTTCTCCATGTACGGTATGTGTTGTCTGTATAGCGCGCAAGAAACAATACTTTTCACTGTATCCCAATTCATGTGACAAGAATAAATTGTATAGCATGCAGGAAACAATACATTTCACTCTATAGCGATACAGATGACAATAATAAATCAAATCAAATGAAATCACAAAAGTTCCCGATTCAGAAAAAAATGCACCGTTAAAATCACTCTGATTACGGTGTTAATTGTCCCATTTTCTTCCTCCTTTTCGAAAGGTGTAAAACAAGTCTATTCATCAGTAAATCTGGTTTAAACACTGGGGAGGGGGGCGCATGGGAACTGGGTGATGTTAGTCACACTTTCAGCTTCAGTAAAATTACATTTCTCAACTATTACTTCCACCCTATCCCGTGCCTTTCCTATAGAAAAGCGAATGACTGCGCATGCCTGAAACCGAACAAAAAAAACCAGAAAATGTTGGAAGACCTCAGTGGGGTTGTGAAAATTGTGAACAATGCCGAGTCGGTGGACCAAGTGGCCTTCTTGAACAGTGAACAAACTGACTCTATGATTCTTGTTCTGAGAGCATCAGAAGAGAGAGTATAGAGCCGATGTTTCGAGTCTGGATGGCTATGGGTCAGAGCTCCATTGCCTCTCCACCGATGCTCTCAGATTCCGAGAATCATGGAATCCTACAGTGTAGAAAGAGGCCATTCAGCCCATCGAATCTGCACGGATCACGGCAATCTCACATATTTACACTGCTAATCCCCTAATATGAAGGGTCAATTTAGCCCGGCGATTCAAACTAACCCGCCCATCTTTGAATTTTAGGAGGAAAGAGGAGCACCTGGAGGAAACCCAGCAGACACGGGGAGAACATGCAAACTCTGCAGACAATGACCCAAGCCGAGAATCCAAGCCTGACGTTGTGATGTGACAGTCTTAACCCACTGTGCCGCTGAGATCTTCCAGGATTTTCTATTTTTGCCTCGTTTCTCTCCTTCGTTGATTTTGGGCGCTAAAGTCTGTTCAGAAATTTATAACTGACTCTGAAGTTCTACTTGAAAAGCTTTTTTTCTAATATAGCCAATATTGTTAAGGAAGCCCATTCACACAGCACACCTCAGGAGAAATGACAAATCGAATTAATTCCACTATAATCATTGTTATGAACCGACGTTGCATTTTCTCAGCAACATTTGATTGATTGTTAAGTTAGACTTGCACGCTAAATCACAACTTATAGCACTGCTGAAGCCCAGGATGGGGAGAACGTTCGGTCCTTCCAATTTGAGTTGAATCTGTGAAAGATTTCGCTCATATTATTGAATTTTCCCCTTCAAATTTGTATCCAATTCCCACATTTTGGTAGTTCTATTTCCCCCATTTGAAAGTTCCTGTTGGATCTACTTCCTCCGCCCTTTGAGGCAAAAGCTTCCAGATCACAGCAGCTCAGATGCGTTAAAAAATCCCCTAATTTTCCTCCCTGTTACTTTTACCAAATTCATATTCCCTTGGTTCCGGAAACTCCTGCCCATGGAAACAGTTTCTGCGTCTTTGCTCTATGCATATTTTCTCCATTCTATTTGAATATAATGAGGATATCTCACCCTGGAAGAGATGGAACAATGCACAGATACCGAGGAAACCCATTGTTCTTGAGCGAGACCATGAGACTGTGAGCCCCTGATCTAAATTTCACTGAGAACTCGCTCTTGATCTCTCTGTGAGGAGGAGGAGTGAAATACACACACTGTGTACGTGAATGAAAACACGACCGGGGTTTGAAAATAGAACCGAGGTAGAGAGCTCTCTGCGGTTTTCCTGTTTACTACAGGTGCAGGTGCTGGAGAGCATTTGGCATGTTCTCCAAAATACCTCAAATATCTCACTCACATCAGTTAGACAAGACATGGAGTGCAGAGCGCGGCTCTTCCGAATCTGGTAAGGATTCCCAGGTTGTGGAAAAGGTTCAGTTAACATTTCAAAACGAATGATACCAGAAATGAGACCGTGCAACTGTCAGTGAGTCTTGAAGAGGTTGGAGCTCTTTGTCTCTGAAAAAAAAATGAAAATTGAGGGCTGATCTACTGAAATATTTGCAATTATGAAATGGTTCAACAAGGCTGAAGTAGGATTCCAAAATATTGCAGGATGAATTTGTCACTGAGCAAGAATTCAGGACAAAAATGTAAATTGGAAGAATGGGGGGAATATAGAACTCGATTGCATAGGGAATGCTTTTGATTTGATTTGGTTTGATTTGATTTATTATTGTCACATGTATTGGGATGCTGTGAAAAGTGGTGTTTCTTGCGCTACACAGATAAAACATACCGTTCAGAGAGTACATAGATTTGATTTATTATTGTGACATGTTTTGGGATACAGCGAAAAGTATTGCTTCTTGCAAGCATACAGAGTTAAAAATACCGTTCATAGAGTGTATAGATTTAATTTATTACAGTCACATGTATTGGGATACTATGATAAGTATTTCTTCTTGCGCTCTATACAGACAAAGCATACCATTCATAGAGTGCATAGATTTGATTTGTTTTGTCAAATGTATTGGGATACAGTGAAAAGTATTGTTTTTTTGCGCGCTATGCACGCAAAGCATACCATTCATAGAGTACATTGATTTAATTTATTGTTGTGATATGTACTGGAATACAGTGCAAAGTGTTATTTCTTGCGCGCTTCTATAGACAATGCATACCGTTCATGGAGAAGGAAATGAGACTGTAGTGTCAGAATCATCACCAGGCAGTAGAGAAAGTTCAATTTAATGCAACGTGGGCCATTTTTCGTTGTATAGTAATATATGTGACAATAATAAATCAAACCAAATCAAATTAAACTGTGCCAATTAATATAAAATCGCTCTATTAAAGTCGTTCTGATTATGGCATTAGTTGCCCCATTTTCCTTCTCACGTCTGCTTGAGTTTAATGACAAAGATGGATTTTAATTGGGCAGTTGAATAGACACCAATGAGAGAAAAGAGTAGAAGGATATGTTGATGGAGTGATAGAAAGAAAGAATGGGGTACCTCTGGAACATTGACAGCAGCTGATAGGCCGAATGGTCCAAAACTGTTCTATGTTTTTTATGTAATTTTGTTAGAAAAACATAAAATCAAAGCCATCCTTTGATACCCGGATATGTGAACAGTTAGTGCTGCCTCTATGCTTTACAAGGGTTGCAACAAGCATGCTCCACATTATTTCAGAGAGATTACAATTGCCTAGTTTAATGTTGAGCCTGGCCCGAAAATAGGATGTCCCCAGGTCCTTGGTAGCCAGTGATATGTCCTTGCAAATGCACTTAATTTGAAATGTAGGAGATTCAGTCAGATTCGTGCAAAACGGGATGCTGAAAATTGACAATTGGTAAAGTTTGGATGAGTTAATTTATAGAACCATGAAACTCCTATAGTGCAGAAGGAAGGCCATTCAGCCCATTGAGGCTGCACTGCCAGCAAACGCACTCAGGTGCTATCGCCGTGACCCCACATACTTAGCCTTCAAATTTCTCCTGATGCTAAGAGACAATTTAGCTTGTCCAATCCACCAAACATGCACATCTTTATCCACAAAGGCACAATTTAGCATGGGCAATCCGGCGCCCTGCACTTCTTTGGATAGTTGGGGCGAATTTATCTTGGCCAATCCACATAACCTCTACACCTTTGGACACTAAACGACAACTTTCTCATGGCCAATCAGACAACCGGCACATATTTGGCAACTCAGGGACAATTTTGCATGACAAATCCAGAATACCTGCACATCTTTAGATACTAGGCTTAATAGAGGTGTATAAAATTATGATGGGCACAGATAGGGTGAAGCTTTTTCCCAGGTCGTAGGTGACGAGCACAAGGGGTCATAGATTCAAGGTGAGGGGTGGGGGGGCAAGGTTCAACGCAGATGTCAGGGGGACGTATTTTACACAAAGGTGGGTGGCGGCCTTGAATGCACTGCCAAGCAAGGTGGTTGAGGCGGACACATTGGGATTGTTTAAGACTTATCTAGATAGCCACATGAACAGACTGGGAATAGAGGGATACAAACGAATGGTCTAACTGGTCACATGAGCGGCGCAAGCTTGGAGGGCCAAAGAGCCTGCTTCTGTGCTGTACTGTTCTTTGTTCTAAGGGGTAATTAAGCATGGTCAATCCACTTAATTGCACATTGTTGGACATTGACACTTAAACTGTGAACTAAAAATCTGTGTTTTAGTTCACAGATCCTGTCCCAGACATCTCAATCGCCATTTTTATTAATTCCTGTCGCTTCTTTTGACAAATCTTCTTAAACCAATACCATGCAACTCTCGATATTTTGCCCTTTTCACAAATATGGTGTTCGTTCTTTTTTACAGAAATGACAAATGGTGATAGAACATAGAAACAGACAAGACTCTAAATTCAAAACTAAATAAAAAGTAACGTGATTTGTTCAATTTAAGCTGATCTTCATTCTTTAGCTTAATCTAGGTCATCTTAATGGAGGGAGATTAATATTGTTTATTTATCATTGCGCTTCTAGAAAGCCAGCATACCCTTTACTGTGTAAAAAACTTCCTTTATATGACAAACAAGCCTATTTAAATACCAGGTGCCTGATTCCTTAGAACATAGAACAT